>CM053792.1:796049945-796507445 GCA_028749045.1 Cupressus sempervirens
TACCCAAATGAGCTTGGCATATGCTAAATGATAATGATATGGCATTTTTGTAACATCAAAGACAACACATAATTAATCAGTTATATCCAAAAATCTCCCTCTTTGGCTTGATGGCAACACAACATGTCATAGAAAAATGAAATTTTGGATTGGTTCTTTGAGAACTCCCTCTATTAGTATGAACTCTTTCTTTCACTGGATTCTATCAGCAACAACTACTACCAATTTCATTCAAAACTTTCTCCCTCTTTTAGCAAACTTCTTCAAAAAATTCCCCCTGTTGGGTTCCTTACTGTATTCTAGTTCCAAAAAACTTCTCAGAGATATGATAGTAAACTTCTCCCTCTTTGACAAAACATGCCAAAGATAGTGATTCCATTAATACCAATGTACCTTAAGTATTGATTCATCTGCAATATGCCCTTGCTAATTTTGCACCAACTGATTGATCTTCAATAGGTTCTAGTTGATGCATCACTAAGCTTTATTTAGTGAACTTTAGATAGGGTAATGACACCTAGCTTACCTTTTAGATATAAAAATGCATCCTTGGGTAATGGTTTGGTAGATATTTATACAATCTATTGCTTTATATTAACATATTCTAATCTAACTTCTTTTTCTTGCACCGGTTCTCTTAAGAAGTGATATTTTATTACAATATGCTTTGTTTAGGTATGCATCACTAAAATTTTTGATATGTTGATTATACTAGTGTTATCATAGTATATGACTATTGGATCCTTGATCTCTATCTCCATTCCTTCCAACAATTATTTGAACCAAATAATGTTAGAACAATTAACTATTGATGCCACATATTCTATCTTTGTTGTGGATTGAGATGTACAATTTTGCTTCTTGATTGTCCAAGACACTAGTATTTTACCAAGAAAGGATGCTCCACCACTATTTCTTTTTCTGTCATCAATACTTCTTGCTCAATCAACATCAGTAAATACTTTCAAGTCCAAATTTCCTCCAAGTTTATACCATAAACCATAGTCTTTAGTACCTTTCAAATAACTCATGATTCTATTGTTTTCCATCATATAATTTTCCTTGGGATTTGTTGAGAATCTTTCCACTTTTCCAACTACCAGAGCAATATCAGGTCTTGTGAATACTACATACTACAATTTTCCAATCATTGATCTGTATGTGGTCTAATCTACTTCTTTGGAATCATCATTTTTGGAGAGCTTATGTCTAGTAGACATAGGGGTTCCAACTAGTCTTGAATCTTCCATTCCAAAAAAATTATGTATTTCCTTATTTGGACACCTAGCAATAATGTGACCATCTTCTTCACAAGAAAAGAAGATTAGAGGAACTTTACCTTTGTACTTTCCTCTACCTTTGGAATAGTTCCTTGCAAGTAGGGCTTCAACATCTTCAAGATCATTGTCTAGACTTTCTTTTGATATTCCTTCTTCTTCACTTCTTGATTGATTGGATTTTGATTTCTTACCCTTTTCTTTGAGTGAGAGTTTAGCTTTAAAAGTAGATTCAATCACCTTTGAACTAGGAACATAGTTATCAAAATTATCTAACTCAAAAGTTGTTAATTTTTCAACTAGAGTATCCAAACATATTTTATTATTTTGATCACATCTCTTTTCTTGAATAGTAGATACTCTAATTACATAATTAGGAAGAAGAGTTCTAAGTACCTTGCTTTCTCTTCAATGTCTCCTCCAAATTCTTTGATTGCACTTACACTTGCTTTGATTTTTTCCACATATTCGGCAATATTCTAATCTTATCTCATTCTCATATAATCAAAATGACCTCTAAGACTTTCAGCCTTGGCTCTTCTTACATTGTCATCTCCTCCACATATATCTTTTAGTTTGATCTACATCTCATAAGATGTCTTGCAATCTTTGACTTCATCAAACTTAGCATAACTAAGAGTAGATGTAATATCAATCATTATGATGGTATGATTCCTCATTTTAGAAATATCTTCAATAGGTAATGTTCTAGTGGGAGTCTTGTATTTAGTATCAAGATACTTGCATCCTAAGTCATTGGAGGTAGCCAAGTGTAACCTTATAATTCCTTTCCATGTTACAAAATTGTCTCTATTCAGCTTGGGGATTTCTCTCCTGTAAGTCATCTTGATCTTTAGCTCAAGTCCTTGAAACCTTCTCTGTAAGCACCAAAAGTTCTAATACCAACTGTTGGAAATATAAGAGGAGTAACTGAAAGGGGAGGGCTGAATAAGTTATGACTAAAATAAATCCTAGAATCCCTAGATGTCATTACAAAATATAAATTGAAAATTGAATATTGTTGAAGCTTGGTAAACACATATAGAATGTTGTAACTTAGTAAATGTTTGACATATAAGCTTTAGATGTTATCTATGATTACCATTACTTTAATTTAGTTGAAAACACATAAAATATAATAGCTTGAACACATTTGACACCAAGATTTAATGTGGAAACCCAATTTGGGAAAAATAGCAATTGAAACTAATTATTATTTTTACTCTTCTGAAGTGAGCCCTATTTGGAGCCAACCTTGTTAAAGGTTACAAAACACATTGTTAGGTGTGACCCTATTAAAAGATTTAATCACCCTATTAGGAGTGGCCTTGTTAGAGGTCTTTAGACAATTCAATATAACTGCCACCTTGTTAGAGGATTTTCAAATAGTTGTTAGGCCAACTCTATTAGGAGATTTAGATCATTGCTACAATATTTAGAGAGTAACAATGAGATGACCTAATTTGAATGCAACTAAATTGCTAATTACATATCTCTATTTTGGCTTGTACTTGATCCTTCCTAATTGAATATAATTTTTTTGCCCCACAAGGATATTTTTCTTATCCTTCAAATTTGCATCCTCTTCTCATCATTAAATCTTCAATAACATCTTCATACATTACATCACCCTAATACATTAAAGTCATAAACTTGGTCCTATACTTATATCTATTGATCTCGGAATGGTTTTGACAATTGAGTGTTAACACACTTAAACCCTTTGCTAATTTTATGCCGAGCTAGCAACATATGCTGACTATAACATATACAAGTGTAGAGATACAATATGTACCGAGTCAAAAATATAGTAAGTGTCAAGTCACTCAAGTGCCAAGAAAATAGATAGTATTGAGCGATTATATGTGCCAAGTGGAAAATAGATGTCGAGCATGTTCAAGTGCTAGGAAAGATAGAATTTTAGTAAGTGTCAAGCATTAGTAATCAGTAAGTGTCAATCAGCATAGAATCAACATAAGAGTTTGTGCCTTCACAAACTAAGATGTCAATTGTTTTGCATGCTAGCTAATGGATAGATCTTGAAGATTAGAAATAAGATTGAATCTATTTGATTCCCTATATAATCAACTTGCAACCAATCAAATAATTGAAATGCTAAAGAGGTAAAAAGGATGAATCTCAGTCATAGATTCATACCTAACCCTAAGTCACAAAATCTTTTTAAAGAGATTGAAGCTCCATAATTCATATGCATTGAATGATGCAAGTATGATACATGTGAGAAAAGAATAGAATAAGTAAAAGGAGTGAAGTGATAAGAGGACATTCAAGGTGACTTACTAGAGTAGGAGTATTGCAAGCTTAGTTAGTAGAATAGAGAATTAGCATTATAAGAACTTCATATTAGATTAGTGACGATTAGATTAGATAGAACAAGGATACAAAATTAGAAATATCAAATTGCAAGTGATCAAGTCAAACATTCTACTATACACTAAAAATTGTTGTAGCAAAATGAAATCATGTAGACTTAGGTTGGTTTAACAACCATTATATAAGTCCTTTAAGAAGGTGGCATTCCAAGTAAATGTCTTGTAAATCCTTTAGATAGGTGCACCTCTAACAAGGTGTATAATCCTTTAACAGGGTAGAACATTGCTAATGGTCAAACATTGTAGCCTTGACAAGTTACATTATTGTTGTAGCAGTAAGTTGTGGGTATCATCCCCACCTCCTTTTCACCTTCTCATTTTGGAGGGTTTATGGGTGATCAAATCTAGTGTGAAATGTTTTTCATGCATTCTTTTACTTTCATGTTATTTCAATATGTTTTCATGTATCCATTGATTTAAATTAAAAAGTGTTAAGGTTAAATTTGAGTACTTCTTATTCACCCCCCCTCTCAAAAGTATACTTCCCACATGTAAATTCCAGCAATTGGTATCTAAGTAGAGTTCTCATCAGAAGAAGCCTTACAACTTGGAGAAAATATCTTGAGATGGAAGTCTACAAGTTGGGAATGACCATTAAGAATCAAAAGATTGAGATACATCTCTTACTACAACAATTGGATGAAGCTAGAGATTCCTTGAGGAGTTTTCTAAAGAGAAGGAAAGAAATTAGTATAGTAGAGAATGACACCCAATACAAAGACATTGACACCTCAGAGTTATTCGTAGATGGTAACTCCTATGAATTTGATACAATAATTATAAATCTCATGGACAAGAACATAGCACAAGCTAAACAGATGAGAAATCTCAAGTTCGAGCAAGAATCATAAGCAATACTACTATTTAGGTGACTGAGAAAAAGAAGAAAGCTATAGTAGACAAGGCCATAATTGAAGTAGATAAAAGAATCTTGTCAAATAGATTGGAAGAAAAATTAGTAGAGTTGTCTAGGATCTCACACATGCAATTGGACACCCTAAGCCAAATGATGAATGCCCACCATGAGTTAAATGCCAAGGACATTGAGATAACTACATTGAAGTTACAAAATGAACAACTATAGAATGACCTAAAAAGAGAGAAGGGGTTTTTTTAAACCTTCAACAAGTCAAATGAAGCCATTAAGTACTTTGAGAAACTACTAAAATCCCCTAGATCTAGTAAAGACACATTAGGATTGGACTATACCAGCACTAAAGAAGGAGAAGTCATCCAAGATTGCTGAATTAAGGAATGGCAAAGGTAATAATTCCAAACCCACTTATCATTTTTGTGGTAAGAAAGGACATATTGCTAATGTTTACAAGAGCAAGACTACAAATCAGTGTGGCAAACCTAAAAACATGGGTCACTATCATAAGTGCAATAAGCAAGGTCATCAGACACATGATTGCAGGATGAGAACCATCAAGACACCAAGATTTGAAGGTCATTTTTACAATTCTTAGAAGTATGGACTTATAACCTTTGGATGTAGATCCAAGCCTATGTGGTCAACAAATAAACCAGCAAAGATAAGAAGTCATGGACACCACTATAACTAGGACTAAACCACTAGACAAAGCTGCCACTACTATCAAGAGTATGCACATATTCCTGAGAACTGCATAAGAACACATCTTAGAGGTAACTACAATAGATAGTTAAGTTAAACCACTTTTTTCAGCTACCTAAATATAGGTCACATTAGCAAGTATTGCCCAACGAGGTCAAAAGCACCCAACTATGAGTTTAACAAAGGAAAAGGAAAAGTATATGTTGAACACATCAAAGGAGAGATGAATAAGAAATGGAAGAAGAAAGATGGAAGTACCTCATCAAATGGAGTGATCACTTCACCTAAAAGGTCAAGTGATCATACTTCATCCAACTAAGCAAGAGAAGGTATGCAGGACTGATAGTTAAAAGCTTCATCATACATCAGTTCCAAAACAAATTAGTACTAAAAGAATAAATTAACATGAATAAAGATGAAAGATTGAATCTTCAAGTTTTTCATCCTACTATCAAGTGTGAAAATTTTTCTTCTAAAGTTGAGTAAAATCCTAATGTGAATCGAGTTGTCAACCAAGACTAGTTGGAGCCAAGTGAGTTGTAGCTAGTGAATGAAAGAAATGAAAGTTGCCGATGGCTAAAGTGGAATTTGCATTAATTCTGAGTAAAGAAAAAATCACATAAGGGGTTGAGTGTATAGCTATATATCCATTAAGCATTAAATGTTATGTATTGAAGGGTATAAGGTCAATTTTTTTAATCATTTCTTGTCATTCAAACATAGAGCAAAGATCAAGCAAAGTAGAAAAGTGATTTTCAAGTAAAGATGAAGCATTTGCGAAGATTCTAGCAAAGATTCAGCATCACCTCATCAATTGAAGGTAATTTTCAAGTGTTGAGCTATGTTATTTCAAAGTTTTTTGAAAACCTAGGTTGTAAAATAGCTTTTAGCTCCAAAAACCCTAAGGATAAGGAAGATTTTAAGGTTCAACTAGTTAGTAATGAGGTTAAGCAACTAGATTTTAGGGTAATTTCAAAAGTTTCATATATAAGGATGACCCTACTAGCAATTTATTTGTTATCCCACCAAAATTCATAATGGTGCAAGATGTTAGGAAATGCTACAATGGAAAAGTTGGAGGAATTGGTCACATGGAGATTCATTAAGCCTATGATAAACTGTGTGAGAATGTGTACTGAAAGAAGAATTAAACATTGTTTAGAGGAAGGGACTAATGCATACCCTCGATTTTCCCACGATCTTTAAAAAAAAATGGATCAGAATAGTTTTGAGCAGAATTCATGGTGGATTTCTATGGATGGAATGTGGTCCTATCAAGTTATCAAAGAGAATCATGCATAGGGTCACAAGTTACCCAAACCTAGATCGATTGAAGACCCTAAGAAGTGAGTCCAAGGAAGTCATTGAGAAGAACACATGGGAAAAATGGAATAAGAGGGGTATGACCATAGAAACCATCAAAAATCTACTCATAGAGTTTATAGTGATGGTCATATTACACAAATTCTACTAGTCAAGCCAAGTGTTAAAAAATATCATACATATGATCTAGTAGAATTGCAACTGCAACAATTTATGGAGAAGTTGGGAGCAATAAGAAGATCTTAAAGTGCATGGTGTAATTTTGGCTCAATTTTGATATGTATCAATTTCTATGTTCAAGATGAATTCCATCATTTGGTAAGATAGGATTGAAGACCAATAGGTCTATAGTTGTACAAATAAGTGAGTACATAGAGCTGATGGGAGCTAATTTTGAAACCATCACGATAAGTTATTTTGAGGACTTTAAGAAGTCCATGAATCAAAGACTAAGAATTCTAGTTTCCCTAGTAGAGTAGCACATCAACAATAAATGTTTCTTAGTTGATATTGATTATACTTATATTCAAGTAGCAGTACCATGAGTTAGATGGCTAAGGCCATTAGGATATGAGATCAATATTGACGATGCATTAGTAGCAATCACAACATTTCTTGCAGAGGAAATTGATAAAAGTGCAAAACCTTTTGGCACTTATGATGTTGTTAGATAAAAAGTTAACATGGATCTAAAGACAAAATCTATATTGAAAAAGAAGGATAAGTTGGTCAAGAAACTTAAGGCCAAATTTAGAGAAGGAACTATAGAAGAAGAAGAGGAAAATGATGAAGATGAAGAAGAAGAAGAATAGGGCCAAAAACCACTTGCCTTGACACAAGGCATGGTTGAAGATGAAGAGGAAGGAGGTGTCGAGGAGGAACAAGCCAAGGAAGCACCAACCAAGCCAAAACCCAAGAAGAGGAAAGAAAGCACACGGCCTATAGCACAAACAAAGAAAAAGAAGGTTGCTCAGCCAAGACCTACAAAGCCTACTATAAGAGCAAGAACAAGAGACACAACTCAATAGGCTAAGGAGCAAGAAGAGAAGAAGGCAATAGAATAGAAAGGTCTAGCAAAGAAGAAAATATGTTGCTTAACTTGACTTTGATAAAGAAAATACCAAGTTAGAAGACACAAGCCAATTTAGAGCGGTAAGTCATACCACTAACTCTGATTTAGAGAATATTTGTGATAATATCAAAGATAATGTAGACTTAACTAGCTTGAAGAACATTGATTTCAATAAGTTGAGTACGGAAGAACAACACATGGTTGAGGAATCAATCTATACCATGATGGCTAAGTTTAAAAACACCCCACTTGAACTTGACAATTCAATGCCTAAAGATTTATATTCTATTATTGAAAATAAATGGCATTATTGCCTTAACATGGAGAAGGAAATAATAAAGTCTACATTGGCTCAAGTAATTCTAGAGCTTTCAAAAGGACAAATAACTAAGGCTAACAAGAAGCAAGGGAGCAAATTTGCACCCGAATACAAAGCCTTCAACATTCTCCGAAAGAACACTGAAGATGTTGTTGATAAATTCACTAAGATGTGGAAGTTAATATATGGTTTAACAATTGTTAAGCAAGGAGAAGAGGATCCCTATGAGGGGAAGAATGATGAGGAAGAGGAGGAGAATGACAAAGAAGAAGAAACTAAGAAAGAAAAAGGAGATAGCATAGTGGAGGAGACACAACGGAGAAAAGATGAAGTGGCAATAGATGAGGAGCAAAAAACTGAATAGAATGTGTCAGACACACAACTACCACCTTTGAGCCCTCCACATGACACCTCTACACCTATAGACACAATAATAGTAAAGTATGTTCCTAACAACTCTGGTTAGAAAATCAATCCATTAATTATAGAGGATATTAAAAGGATCCTTGACCTATTGGAAAATTGATTGAAAAAGAATACTATCAAAGAGGGAGATTATTGTAAAGAAAGAAGATGGTTGATAAAGAATGTTTTCAATCATTTTTTTGTCATTTATGTCAAACCTACTATTTTTTGGAATGATAACTACTTATAAGATCCAAGTGTATATGAGAAATATGTTAGCAAGAAATACTAATCTATTAAGAGAACAAAGCATTAACTAGCATAAAAATCATAACATATATGAGAGACAAAGTGAAACCCTCAAATGAGAATATGATCCATAGAATGGCTCTCCCAATGAGGATGGTCACTTTATTTAGGAATGAGTCTAAGCAAAGGATTGGTATGTGTGCTCAAGGCTTCTCAAACTAGCTTCAATGGTGTTCTTGATGGATTTTGGCTTGGGTGAATCCATTTGATGTAAAACTTGCTCTCAAAATGGCATTATAACTTTAGCTCAAGGATTGTAATGAAATGGCTTGGGAGGGGATTCAATTTATAGGCTAAGGGCTTGAGGGATGGAGGGTTAAGATGGAAGGAAAGGAAAAACCTTAAGGAGGGCTAGGATGCACTCAAAAGGGAGCACATGAATTGTGCTTGTTTAGAACCAACCAGGGAGTGACACATGTCACAAGGTGAGTGGATGGAGGCAAGGGGATGGATGATTCAACAAAGGAGGCTCAAGGGATAATATCTTCATAAAGACCCTTCATAATGGCTTGTAAGAGAATTGAATGGGCTTGTAAGAGTCTTTATGGCTTTTGTAAGAGCATTCAAAGCTTGGTGGTTGGGATATTTTGGAGGGAGTTGATATTGTTGACTTTGCTTGGCTTAGGAAAGTCTTAAGCTTGCTTAGGGAATGTGACAAGGTTAGGGGGGGGATTAGGATTGGGCTTAGGATTAGATTATGGATGTTAGAGATTTGCAAGTGGATGGCATTCAATGAGGGCGGGTGAGTTAGTGGCTAAGCTTAGTTAGTATGGGTGGATGGGGTGGATTAGGCTAAAAAGAGGGTTTAGGGATAAGTTAGGGGCTATTAGATTTGAGGGCTTTATTTATCAAATAGATTTATTTAATAAATGAGGATTTTGGAATTAGATAGGAGAAAAGGATTTAATTGATAAATAATAGGTTATTTGATTTATCAATTAGGACTATAGATGATTAATTAAATTAATCAGCTAGGGGATGGCAAAGGATTAATTAAATAGGAATTTAATCAATGATGCCTTTAGAGATAACTAAATAAGATTACCAAAGTCGTGTAATCAAATTTAGGTGTCTACATTTTGCCCCTCTTTGACATAGTGTTGAGACAACACTATTTCAAAGAAGTTCGAATGAAGAAGAAATGAGGAAGATGTTTTAGCAACAAGGTTGCCCCAGTCTCGAATAAGAAGAGGAGAGACTAGACATAGAGATGCCCCCTCAAGAAGGTGGCAGGGAGAGAAAATGAGGCTTGAAAAATTCTTGAAAAATACAAGAATTTGGGATGGGAGGACGAAGAGTGGCTTAAGAGAAGAGGCAAAATTAGCTCAAACTCTCACTACGGGAGAATGATAAAGGGGAAAATCAGAGGCACAAGAGTAAATAAGCTTAAGTCTTTCAGGATTGGGGGGGGGGGGGGGGGGGGGGGGGGTGGTGAAGG
Organism: Cupressus sempervirens; assembly: GCA_028749045.1. NCBI lineage: Eukaryota > Viridiplantae > Streptophyta > Pinopsida > Cupressales > Cupressaceae > Cupressus > Cupressus sempervirens. The sequence goes on from CM053792.1 coordinate 796,060,058, forward strand.
AGTAGAGTGCTATAAAAAGGAATCCAGGATAGGGAGATAGAGATGGATGAGGAGATTATAAAGAAATATGTTAGCAAGAAATACTAATCTATTAAGAGAACAAAGCATTAACTAGCATAAAAATCATAACATATATGAGAGACAAAGTGAAACCCTCAAATAAGAATATGAGCCATAGAATGTAATGGACACCCAGGAATGCCCAAAAGCTGAATCAATTGCTGAAATTATATTAATTCTAAAAATGCTGCAATCAAGTACAAAGAGATGTATTCCAAAGGCCAAACTCTAAGGGAATGACGTCTAGAATGTTACAACAGAGAATGAACGTCCTCTATTGCCAAAAGGAGTGTGATTCACACATCCAAGCTCTTATCAAATGCAAGTCATAATCATCCAATACAATAATCCCCATGCTCAACAATAAGACTTTCAGCCCTATTTATCCTTTTCTTCATCCTTCTGGAAGGAACTAAAACATTAATTAATTGCAAGGACTAGAAGCTTCCTCCTTCCAATAATTAATGCATACCCTAAAAACTCCTCCTTGGAAATAATTAATTAAATCACGAGAGGTTTCCATCCTTCCAATAATTAATACATACCCTAAAAGATTTTAATACAAAGTCACCTTTTAATTTTTAATTGGATGACTTTAATTTTTCTTATCCTCCACTTGGATTTTGGAGAACATGAAGGCTAAAAGATGGGATCATTACAAATCCGCCCTCCTTGAAATTGCTTGTTCTCAAGCAATTAAGTAACATAATGAACTCCAACCTCCACCTAGATCCCAATTGAAGTAATATGTGATATCCATATGGACATTAAACAAACTACAAATGAACATCATTAAGACCAACCACATGTCTTGCAAGTTAGCTCTCAAAACTTGTGCTAAAGAAGTATAAGTCTGGATGTCACCAGAAGGCGGCTCCATAGAAGATCTATGAAACCTCTTCCTCCCAACTGCTGCAACACAAAATTGAATCTTTGTAGATGGTGAAAACTGAGCCCAACTCCACTCAAGTGAATGATCAACATCAACGTCAAACAACAAATTGTCATAAGAGAATGTTGCATCCATGTTGAGCATAGTACTATCCCAAGAGTGAACATTAACACTTTGTTGATCGATAGTATAATATGACTCTATCACTATATTGCTCACCTCATTAGCAATAACAAGTGTACTATCATCAGAACACACATCTAAAATTGCATGCATACTGCCAAACTCCTCGTTAGATGGTTCAACTGACATAGAAGTGGCTGTTGATATGATAGTATCCTTGCATTCTTCTAATCCCACATCGATGGAATCCATATCACCAGCATCATAGCTAGGTGGCTCTATATGTGTCTCGATCCCACTTGATGAAACAACTTCTTTTTGCACTGGAGCAACATACAAGTCTTCAATATTGATGCCCATCTGTCTAGCCATAAGTTGCAACATCATATCCATTCGCCTATTATGCTCCTGTTGCATCTACTGCCCCTCCTCTAATGAACTAAGTAACCTAAGCATTGCATTTTCTTGATCTGGACTGGTATACATTTTGTCAGACTCTTTTCCCTTTATCTCACTGTTCCAAATTCCCTATAAGAACTCCACAGGACCGTAAGTGCCGGTGTGCATGAAGGATGGCTTAGAGAGTCCATCTCCCTTGAGAGGGTCGAAGCAGAGTAGTCCCTCCCTCTGGTCTTCGAGAGACAGAGGTGACGCAAAGTCTTTAGGAGCAATGAAGTGTTGCTCCGCCTTCTGTAATGGGCACCCACCGGTTATAACTTTATGAAAGACTTTGCAAGGAAGCTCTAATACCACTGTAATGGACACCCAGGAATGCCCAAAAGCTGAATCAATTGCTGAAATTATATTAATTCTAAAAATGCTGCAATCAAGTACAAAGAGATGTATTCCAAAGGCCAAACCCTAAGGGAATGACGTCTAGAATGTTACAACAGAGAATGAACATCCTCTATTGCCAAAAGGAGTGTGATTCACACATCCAAGCTCTTATCAAATGCAAGTCATAATCATCCGATACAATAATCCCCATGCTCAACAATAAGACTTTCAGCCCTATTTATCCTTTTCTTCATCCTTCTGGAAGGAACTAAAACATTAATTAATTGCAAGGACTAGAAGCTTCCTCCTTCCAATAATTAATGCATACCCTAAAAACTCCTCCTTGGAAATAATTAATTAAATCATGAGAGGTTTCCATCCTTCCAATAATTAATACATACCCTAAAAGCTTTTAATACAAAGTCACCTTTTAATTTTTAATTGGATGACTTTAATTTTTCTTATCCTCCACTTGGATTTTGGAGAACATGAAGGCTAAAAGATGGGATCATTACATAGAATGGATCTCCCAATGAGGATGGTCACTTGATTTAGGGATGAGTCTAAGTAAAGGATTGGTATGTATGCTCAAGGCTTCTCAAACTAGCTTCAATGGTGTTCTTGATGGATTTTGGCTCGGGTGAATGGATTTGATGTAAAACTTGCTCTCAAAATGGCATTATAACTTTAGCTCAAGGATTGTGATGAAATGGCTTGGGAGGGGATTCAATTTATAGGCTAAGGGCTTGAGGGATGGAGGGTTAAGATGGAAGGAAAGGAAAAAGCTTAAGGAGGGCTAGGATGCACTCAAAGGGGAGCACATGGATTGTGCTTGTTTAGCACCAACCAAGGAGTGACACATGTCACAAGGTGAGTGGATGGAGGCAAAGGGATGGATGAGTCAACAAAGGAGGCTCAAGGGATAATATCTTCATAAAGACCCTTCATAATGGCTTGTAAGAGCAATGAATGAGCTTGTAAGAGTCTTTATGGCTTTTGTAAGAGCATTCAAAGCTTGGTGGTTGGGATATTTTGGAGGGAGTTGAGATTGTTGACTTTGCTTGGCTTAGGAAAGTCTTAAGCTTGCTTAGGGAATGTGACAAGGTTAGGGGGGTGATTAGGCTTGGGTTTAGGATTAGATTAGATATGTTAGATATTTGCAAGTGGATGGCATTCAATAAGGGTGGGTGAGTTAGTGGCTAAGCTTGGTTAGTATGGGTGGATGGGGTGGATTAGGCTAAAAAGAGGGTTTAGGGATAAGTTAGGGGCTATTAGATTTGAGGGCTTTATTTATCAAATAGATTTATTTAATAAATGAGGATTTTGGAATTAGATAGGAGAAAAGGATTTAATTGATAAATAATAGGTTATTTGATTTATCAATTAGGACTATAGATGATTAATTAAATTAATTAGCTAGGGGATGGCAAAGGATTAATTAAATAGGAATTTAATTAATGATGCCTTTAGAGATAACTAAATAGGATTACCAAAGTAGTGTAATCAAATTTAGGTGTCTACACCAAGTACTATCACTTAGTTGATTAATGAAGAGGATTTAATCAACAAGATGTAACAAGAGCACCTAAGGGAAAGGTTGAGTTATGGTTTTGTAATGAAGTGTAACCTAGATCAATTAAGATAATGGTTAAATGATGTATTGATAACATACTCAAAAATATAAAGGCTGGCCACACTTAGAAACATTGGAGGAATAAGTTGTAACAAGGTTGATTGCAAAGATTAACTAAGTTCATTAGTGAGTGTCAAGAAAGCTAGTTAGAGCCAAGAAAGTTTTCAGTAGGTACCGAGCAAATGAAAAACCTAGTGTGTGCCAAGTGGTATAGAAGGAGCTGAGTGTGTTTAGGTACCAAGAAAAGTAATAGGTGCTAAGCATCAAAAAACTTAGTGGATGTTGAGCGAATCCACAGTAGGTGTTGAATATCAGTAAAACATAGTTGATGCCAAGTAATATAGTGTGTGCCAAGCACCATAATTTCAATAGTGTCGAGCTGCTACATTATTGGAAAAGTCAAAAATTTTCCAAATCTAAGCTGACAAGTTTGTTACCTTGAATTTTGTGAACTAGTTGGAGGATAAGGATGATGAGCTAGGAGCATAGAATTCTATGTAAACTATTTTTGAGTGAATTCAAGAGTATTCTTCATGATGTTTCTAGAAGAAACAAGATATGGGTTAGATTCAATGAATCCAACCTAGTTCATTCAAACTAGAATTAAAGGAGGGAAGAATCAAGTAGGAAAAGCAATTCTAGACTTCTATTTAAGGAGTTATAGGCCAAGAAGCAAGAGTTGTTGGTGTGCCAAAATTGTGAAGTGGTTAAAGGGTGCCAAGGAGAAGACATTAGGAGGAGAAGAAAGAATAGAGCACAAAGACTCTACTTCAATAAGTGGTAATAAGGAAGATTACACTAGTGCATCAAGCATGAAGACTCAAGGTGACAAAGCTTGAAAGCCGGAGGGCAAGCTATCAAGATTTGCAGAGAGTAAAAGCTAGGCAAATTGTGAAGAGCTGAATGGTGATTTGAAATATGCAAGCTAAGTTGTGAATTGTAATCAAGTCAAAACCCCTTATTGTTACTCTCTAGTAATTGCATCAGTTAGGGTAAAAATCCTATGGGACTTAGGTTGGTTTAATAGTCATTTTTAAATCCTTTAATGGGGTGAGATTCCAAGTGAATGTTCTAAAGTCCTCTGACTAGGCCAACTTCTAATAGGGAGGTTAAATCCTTTAACTAGGTCACATTTAACAATGTGTTGTAGCCTTTAACATGGCATCATTTTAGAAGAGTGAGAATTGAGTATGATGTTACTAGTGGTTTTTCCCAAATTTAGTTTCCACATAAATCACTATGTTATAGGTTGATCTTTTCATGTGTTATGCTTGTGTGTTGATTTACAGTAACTTGCTAAATAGGAAAGTTTAAGCTTGGATGAAAGAATAGTTTTAAAGGCTCACTTTACTTGGTGAAAAGTTTTAACTAGACATTTGGACCTTGAATAACTAATTCACCCCTCCTCTCAATTATTCTAAGGCATTTCTAACAATTGGTATTAAAGTCATCTGCTAATTTAGTTTCAAGGTACTAGAAGCAGGAAGATCAAGATGTCAAAGAGAGAAGTTCCCAAGCTCAACAAACATAACATTTTTGCATGAAAAAGCCTGATCAAAGTGCACCTTAGATCAATAGGTGATTATGTAAAAACCTCAATTAGAGTGGAACATGTAGATCTAGCTAGACCCCTCTATGCAGATGATTTGAACAAAATGAAGGAGCATAATCAGGCAATGTTGGAGATTGCCATTGCACTCAGTTATGTTGAATTTGATGACATCAAAGGATGTGATACTATATTCAAGATGTGGAAAGCCCTATTAGATATCTATCAAGGAGATCATAATGTTCAAAGAGCAAAGAGAGAAAGCCTAAGAGGAAAGTTTGATGACATGAAAATGGGGGAAGGTGAGAATGCTACTCAATATGCCTCCAAAATGAAAGAAGTGGTAAGTGCAATAAGAAGTCTAGGTGGTCATTTGGAAGATGATACTATCAATAGCAAATACTTAAGAACTTTTCTCCTCATCTATGCTATTCTAGAGTTTCAGCCATCCAAGAGCTAAGGTGTGTCCCTAGAAAAACACTAACCTTTGAAGGAATAGTAGGCAGACTTACTACATTTGACCTATCCAATTATGATAACTACAAATCTAAGAATCTTGAATCTTCTTTCAAGGATAAGCTATCATTGAAAGATATTGAGGAGGTGAAGTCAAAGAAGAAGAGTAGAAAAGGAAAACATGCATTCAGTGATAGTAGCAGAGATGAGGAAGATGTGGAACAATTATAAGCACTACTAGCTAGAAGATTCCATAGAGGTAAATGTAAATTGAAAGGTAAGCTCCCTATCATTTGTTTCAATTGCAATGAAGTAGGACATATTGTTTCAAGGTGTACACAGAAGTAGAACTAAAATGAAGGAAACAAGTACAAGATCAAAAGAGAGGATGATAGTAGAGATTACAAGGACAACGGAAAAATATGCTACATTGTTGAAGAATATTCTAATAAGAATGATGATGAAGTGGTCTATGTAGCCATGAAGGATTAATTAGATGAACATGAAGCAACATCACTGGTGACTTGTGTGAACAAGAATAACAAATGGATCATAGACAGTGGATTCTCACATCACATGATAGGAGACAAAAGTAAGTTTATTACCTTTACCTAGTATGATGGAAATAGTGTTAGATTTGAAGATGATGCTCCATGTCAAATCAAAGAAAAGGGTTCTATTAAACTTGTAGATAAAATTTCATGTAATAATGCTTACTATGTTGAAGGATTGAACTACAATTTTCTAAGTGTATCACAGTTAGGCAATGTAGATTGGAAAGTAGAATTTGGAAATAAAACTACCAAAATTTATGATACTAATGGAGATCTGATAGGAAAAGGAGAACAAACTAGGGTTAATTTGTCTTACCTAGATATGGAAGATGCAACTTGTCTTATTGTTAGACTTGATGATGTGTGGTTATGGCATAAAAGGCTATGTCATGTTAGTTTTGACAATCTGACTAGCATCAGTAAAAAGAAGAAAGTCAGAGGTTTTCCTAAGCTAAAGAAGCATAAAAATACAATGTGCAAACAATGTCAACTAGGGAAGATGACCAATTCAAGTTTCAAAAGCAAAGTCTACACTTCCAAAGAAGTACTAGAATTAGTCCATATAGACTTATGTAGCCAAATAGAACTCCAAAGCTACCTAGGAGACAGATACATAATGTTATTTGTAGATGACTATTCCAAGATGATGACTTCCATGTTCTTAAAGAAAAAACCTAATGCATTTCAAATGTTTAAGTGGTATTTGGCCAGGGTTGAGGAGGAAATAGAAAAGAGTTTGAAGTGCCTAAGATTAGATAGAGGAGAGTTTACATCAAAAGAATTTGAGATATTTTGCAATGAAAAAGGAATTAAAAGGTAGACATTAGCACCAAGAACTCCCCCATAGAATGGTATTGTAGAAAGAAGAAATAGATCATTGATAGACTATGCCAGAACATTGATAATGGAGAAAAATGCTTCTCTGAAGTATTGGAGAGAAGTTTTAAGTACTATTATTTACATGCTAAATTGAGTACAATTCAAGAAAGGAACAAATGCAACACCTTTTGTACTATGGTATGGTAACTCACCTAATATAAAACATTTCAAAATATTTGGTTGTAAATGCTATATTCTTAAAGATACTAGGAATGACAAGTTTGATGCAACAAGTGATGAAGGCATATTCTTTGGATACTCTACTAAAAGTAAAGCATATAAGTGTTTGAATACTAACACTAACAAGATTCTAGAGAGTGCAAATGTAAATTTTGATGAGCATATATAAGTCCAAGTTGGGGAATCTAGGAAACTAGAAGATTATAGATCTTTTGTGTACTTCTATGAAGGAATACCAATTGAAGATGATGCTACCAATCCATTTGTGAATCAGCAACAAATTTTAGTACCAGCTGAGTCACAACCAGTGAATGGTAAGCTATATTTAGAAGCCAAGTTGCCAAATGAAGAAAATGCACATTTTGATTCTAAAAATAGTACATATGAAAGAGATGATGAAATACCAAAAGGAGAAGAGCAAAGTGACTTTGAAGTTGAAGGATCGAATATGGAAAGAAGGACAAAAACAAGACTACCCAAGTATGTGAGAAGACATTACCTTGCAGAACAAATCATGGTTCACAAGGATGCAAGACCAATGACAAGGAATAGATGAAGGAATGAATCATGTCTGTTGAGTAAGATTGAGCCCAAGATAGTGAAAGAGGCACTACAGGATGATGATTGGTATAAGGTTATGGAAAAGGAGATAGATCAAATTGAGAAGAAAAAAACCTAGACCTTAGTTCCAAGACCAGCTGATAAAAATGTAATTGATACCAAATGGGTTTTTAGAAGCAAACTTGATGATAATAGTGAGATAACAAGAAACAAATCTATAAAGGCTATGCACAAGAAGAAGGACTGGACTATGGGGAAACATTTTCCTCTATTGTAAGAATGGAAGGAGTAAGAACACTACTTTCATATGCTACTTACTGGTGGTTTTTCCCAAATTGGGTTTCCATGTAAATCACTATTTTATGTGTTGATCTTTTCATGTTTTATGCTTTCTTTTTGATTTACAGTAACTTGCTAAATAGAAAAGTTTAAGCTTGGATGAAAGAACAATTTTAAAGGCTCACTTTACTTGGTGAAAAGTTTAACTGGACATTTGGTCCTTGAATAACTGATTCAGACCCCCTCTTAGTTATTCTAAAGCATTTCTAACATGACCAATCAAAATTACAAGCTCAAATATGTAATAATCTTGTATTGGTCGATGTAGATGAGTTGCAAAAAGTTGTAGCTAACTCAACAAAGGATAAGCTAAATCCACAAGAACTACCTTTTATTATCCCTATAGCTACTAATGGACAACCTACAATGCAACCATCAACAAACACATCTACAAAGGTTGACTCCATAATCAAAGTAATGATGATTGAGCATAAGAATTAGACTACAAAGGAGAAAGAGCCTACAAAGGAAAATATAGGATAGATGGATACTTCTACCTCTATAGCAAAACACAGGGTGCACCACCACAAATAATTGTTATTGATAAAGACAAATTAGAAGAGGACAAGAAAAGCCCAAAGGAAAAGGGTAGGAAGAAATTCAAACATTGGTGAATCTACCAACTAGTAGGACTCCTACAAGAATGATTCAGAAGCTTAGCACTAATGTTATGCCACTACAAATCTTAGCACCAAGCTCAAGCTCCACAAAAGTTGCAAGGGTACTTCACTATGGAGACCCTACATTAGATAAAGATATAGTCATTCCAAAATATGACTAAGATGCTATTACACTTGATCAAATAAATCTAATGTAGGAGGCATTAGAAAGGAAGAAGAAGGAGATACTCAGAAATGAGTATAAACAAAAGAAAGCATTACATGAGATTAAGGAAATCTTTTTAAATGCCTTTAGCTTGCAATCACCTGATGAAACAAAGCCCATTTTGGAGAAATTCTCAGATATAGTGGACCAAGTGTAAAGTGAAGACCATGACACCAATGCAAAACTAATGGAATGGTTAGAGAAGGAATTTCAAGCAAAGGTCAATGAAAAGATATCTAGTGAAATAGCACTATCATAGGTAGAGCTAGCAAAGAAAATTGAGAAGTTGAAGATAGTACTTGAGAATATATTCTCACTATACACAAAATTGTGTGATCCTTCAATCTTCACACAAGAAACCACTCAAAGAATAATGAGCTTGGAAAGAAATCTGAAAGTATTAGGCATGCAATTGCCAAAAGATCCAACTCAAAGCGTGAACCACTTTCATACAATGCTTCACACATAGAAGGAACTAGTTGTATTGATAGTAGAAGAGGCTAATACTAGAGCCAAATTATCTCAAATAAAAGCCACCCTAACCCCTCACATGGATATTCTACAAAAGGAAGTAGCCTATGTAGAAAATGTATTGAAGAAAGATACTAATATTTCAACATTAGATGTCTTAGTTCACCTTGCATCAGAGACAACAATCTAAATCAATTCCCTAGAAGTTGCAATACAAAATTGGCGTGCTACTCAAAGAATTATGATGGAAGTAAACAAGACCTTCTTGGAAAAATACATACTCATAATATAGACCCTTTGGGGAGAATTTGTAAAAAGGGGAAGATAAATCAAAAAGCTAGAAGGAGACTTAATATGCAAGGTGAGACATGTGAAAGGGGGAGCCAAAACAAATAGAATAGAGCAAACAAAGGGAGAGTGCAAAGTAGAAAAGAAAAAATATGGCATATCAGACTAGATTAGATAAAGAGTATCAGAATGAATTAGCATAAGACAAATCCAATGAAAGAGATTTTGGATACAAAAAGAGGCACATCAGCTCAGGGGGAATTAAAACAATTTTAAGGTATATAATTCTTCACAAAATTTTGAACAATCTTGAAGTTTTGTATATATGTCCAAAAATAATTGTAATACTTAAGGGAGATACACTCATCATGCATAGTTAAATGTTTTTGACACTCATGTCAAAGGGGGAGATTGTTGATCTTTGATAAGTTTTGGCAATTGACTATCAACACACTTAAGATATTTTCTAAGTTCATGCCAAGCTAGCAACATATGTTGAGTATAACATATACAAGTGTCGAGTTGCAATATGTTCCAAGTCAAAAATATAGTAAGTGTTGAGTCACTCAAGTGTCAAGCAAATAGATAGTGCTAAGTGAGTATATGTGCCAAGTGAACAATAGATGCTGGGCATGTTCAGGTGTCAACCAAGAAAATTTTTTAGTAAGTGTCAAGCATTAGTAATTAGCAAGTGTTGAGCAACATAGAGTCAACATAAGAGTTTGTGCCTTCACAAACTAAGATGTAAACCATTTTGTATGCTAGCTAATGGATAGATCTCAAAGCTTAGAGATAAGATTGAATCTATTTAATTCCCTATGTAATCAACATGCAACCAATCGAATAATTGGAATACTAAAGAGGCAAAAAGAATGAATCTTAGTCATAGATTCATACCTAACCCTATGTCATGAAAGCTTTTTAAGGAGATTGAAGCTCCATAATTCGTATGCACTAAATTATGAGAGTATGATGCATGTGAGCAAAGAATGGATGAACTAAAAAGAGTGAAGTGATAAGAGGACATTCAAGGTGACTTAGTAGAGGAAGAGTATTGCAATATTAGTTAGTAGAATAGTGAATCAACATTATAAGAACATATCAGATCGATGAGGATTAGATTGGATAGAACAAGGATCTAAAATTACCAATATTAGATTGCAAGTGATTAGGTCAAACATTCTACTAAACTCTCTAACAATTTTGCAGTAGAACAAAATCCTATGGACTTAGGTTTGTTTAAAAACCATTGTATAAATCCTTTAATAGGGTGGCATTCCAAGTGAATTTCTTTTAAATCCTTTAGATAAGTGCACCTCTAACAAGGTTTGAAAGCCTTTAACAAGGTAGGCCTCTCATAGGGTAGACCATTTTAATCTTGACAAGTTGCATTATTGTTGTAGTAGTAAGTTGTGGATGTCATCCCCACCTCAGTTTTACCTTCTCATTTTGGAGGGTTTCTCAGTGATCAAATCTAGTGTCAAATATTTTTCATGTATGCTTTTACTTTCATGTTATTTCAATATGTTTTCATGCATGTTGTATTGACTTTCATGTTTACTTATAATAATTAATATTCATCACCTTAGTCAGTTAGAATAAATAGATAAAATAATCAAGCTTACTATGCCAAAATAAGAAAATCCTTCATTAGCCAACCCAACTCAGTAGAAACTAACTCAAAAAAAAATTCCTTTGTTAACCAATAGAAGCTTGGTTAACATTGCAAACTTTACAAAAATCCTTTAGCAACTGAGTGAGCTCAGTTAGTACTACTTCCATCAATATTTTCTTTATTAACCGAGTGAGCTCAGTTAACAGTCACTTTCTACATGCTTTCCTTTGATACCCTAGTGAACTTGAGAGACACTACCTTCTAAACTAGGCAATCACAAACACTCAATAGACACATAAAACTATCTTTACTTCTTGAATGAGCTCGCCATAAGTTGATTGATAATGATATGACATTTTTGTAACATCAAAGATAATACACAATTAATTAATTGTATCCATCATGAATATGATACTTGTCATATATCTCATATATGTAGTGGAAACTAATGTTGCACAAAATAGTCAAAGAGAACCTAATTATAGTAGATGGACCTCTATTCAACATAAACATGTTTAAAATATATTTGGACATGACATATTAATCTTTCAGACAAGTAGGAGGAATGGAAGTTCTTGATTTGATGGGGATTGGACCTATGGTGTTTGCATTTGACATTCAAATGTTGGAGCCCAGACCTTATGATTATGCAAAGTATGTTGTTGATAACATTCATACCTCTTTTGTCAATTTTGATGACATTGAATATCCTACTTTTAGGAATTATTCTCTGCTTATGCACATGATTTTTTACTCTGATTAATTAAGAGGATTATGGGTTGAGAATTTGAAACTAAATATGAGGGAAACTAATGGGGAAGAGAGGTTGATTCTAATGTGGACATTAGGGTGAGATTATAGATATAGTGCCTCCTACTACCTCACCTTTGAAGAATATTTTGTCCAGCCTTTGTACACTCTATTTGGATACCAATCTTTTCCATCTATTAGCCCTAATATTAAGATATTTTTAAGACCAAAAGACAACGGTCTAGGAGAGAAAATTAAGCATAATTGGGGAGATTGGTATGCATATGATTACTTCACTTTCTTTAGGGTTTTTTGGTTTGAAGGAAAACCATTCAGATTGCTAGCATTAGTGCTTGATAGGATTGCATATTTAGATATTTTAAGGTAGATGTCTGAGTCTAGTAAATAATACTTTGGAGGGAAGTAGAGAAAGAAAACCTTTCTCCTAGCTACTCTATCTTTTGGAGATTTTATGAACTACCAAATCTTATTATAAGATTGGAGAGAAATTGTAAAATGAATATCACATGTATATTATGGATTCTTGGAGTCATTATGATCTAGCAGGATAAATGCATGCATGTAGAAAATCTTAAAAATTGGGTGATTAGGTTCACCAGGGTATTGAATATAAAGAAAGTTTCAAAAGCATGGAATGGTTGGAGGTACAACAAAAGATTCAAGATTAGAATATAGAATTGGAAGGGAAAATAAAAAAACCTAAGGAACAAGTTAAGAATGATATTCAAAAGATACCATATTCCCCTATTCCAATAATAAGGACTATGGATAGGCCAGTACTTTAGGCCTTGGAACATGATGTTCAAGTTCTTGATAGGGTAGATGTTGAGAAGGATGAGATACTCCTAGAATAAAGCATATTTGTGAATGATGATGATTTTATTAAATCTAAGGAATTTTTTGGTCTTTTTTACAATTACAGGGGGAAGATACTGAGCTAGAGTATCCATAATATCTCTCTAGAAATTGAAAAAGAGCTTATTACAAATTTGAAGGAGGATATAATGAGAGAAGTAAAGCACATGACTCTAGGTCGAGGGAGACAATTGTTGAATGAAATAGGGATTATGGTTTTTCCTAGTTGGGATTTAAGTGTGTCTTATATTTTTGATAGTTTGATTAAGTCCAAAAAATAGGACAAGAAGTTAGATGTGCAAGGGGTCAAAGATGTAATTATTGGCTCAAGGTTTGTAGAAAATGAAAGATGAATGTTACTATGGGCTTCATACCCTCCATGCAAAGGCCATAGATTATTGATGTGGATTAAGATTTTGGATATTGGATGACACTAAAAGTAGGGGTGATAGACCCTAATAAAGCCATAAGTATAAAAATTGACATGGATTTGTTTAATAAAGCCACTATGAAAAAGTAACATTTAAGAGAGATAACTGGAAAGCATTGTATGAGAAAATGCTAAAATTAGAAAAGTCACAAGTGCAACCTATGATACTATTATTTGATGATTCTTTGAGGGTTGAATTGAAAAGGTTGCAAGAAGAAAATTCAAAGTTGAAGGATGTGTCCATGATTCAAAGAGAAGTGTTTGGTACAATGTTGAGGAATTATTTCAGGAAATTGTTGATCAAATAAGGGTAGGTTTGGGATATACATAATGCATATAACCTATGGCCTTATGATATAATGAGATGTACAAGAAGTTGGTTGAGTAGAAGAATGAACTTGAATAAGATGAAGACATACAAGATGTAGAAAGATTGATCAAAGATCATACTATTTATTCACAAGAGTTCAAGGCCACTTTTCAGTTGATTGAAGAATTAGTGAAAGTATATGGGGTTTTTTGTTGGCATGATGAAAATGGAGATATAATTGACTAGGAGAGATGGATTGGAATGTGTCATAAGATGTAGGATCAAGCCCTAGGAGCAACATAAAATGATGACCTAGAGATGTCAAATATAAGCCAACAAATGGAGAAAATGTTTGGGATTGAAGTTAAAGCCCAAGTGGTGATCAACAATACAAATTTTCTTGGAGATGATAAATATTAGGAATACATTAATAAATGAAATGATTTTATTGAGGAATCATCATTAGATTCAACAAAATGAATCTCTCTTTTATAAACTTGTTTTGCCTACTTGACAATTAACTATTAGTTTAAATTTTATAAAAAAAGAGTCATACCCTTTCATTTTGTAACCATTTCGATTTCTATAATTATAAGGACAAAATTTGTAACAAATATAGAATTCATTACCAAGATATTATTCATATAATTATATAGCAAGATCTCGATTATGTTGTCTACGCTGGATTTTGCCATATGTATGCACTAGAAATACACATAATTTGTGGTGAAAGTATTTCAAGTTCAATACAAGGATTCATGTGAGCTCAATTAATATTTTGGTGATATCATTTCTATCTCTTTCATATTTTTTCCTCTAATCAAATTTACATAAGTTCTCTTTAATTGACTATCCAATTGAGTGAATTCAATCTACACTTTTCTCTTGTTAGTCTCTTGTGGGGAGTTAAATTCAATAAGATTAGGTATTGGAATTTTCTTAAACAATTCAAACAATTCATACATCATTAAGGTGATAGCAATTTATCTCAAAGGGATTCATTACTTGTCTCTAAGGGTTACATTAAGCATTGTGAATGATTGATAGAAGAATGATAAAGAATCTTTTAGCTAAGGCACTAATCTAATGATTACTATTTTAAGTCTTCATGCTTATTGCAAAAAGGACATGCATCTAAGAGAAAAAGGTTAAAAAATCATTTATATATCCAATTAGTACTACCACAAACTTTAATCAAATTTTTAAGTCTTTTAAAACACCCAAGATCCTCAAATTACCTTCTCTAAAAAAAAATCTAGGGTGTGAGGTATATGCCTACCAACCTTGGTTTTGCATACCAGAATTGAAGAGGTTTGCATTCATTTGAGTGGAACCTGTCATTTGACAAACTGCTATTAGGAGCTCCAACAATTAGATCATCACTCCATAGGAAACCTAATATGCTATTTTTGGCACCAACATGTCAATTTTGAAAGTAAAAAAATGTTATTTTAATGTGATGTGCACTTTATGTTGTACACTCATTTTCTCTCACAATTGCTAAGTGAAAATTACATTTTCTATTTGAATAATGTAAATAATTTATTTAATAATATTTTTAAATATTCTATTAGTAAGTTTTTCTTTTCTAAAGCTAACAGCATTGACCTTATATATTAAATCCCTAACTTTTGATTTAATTTGTTTATATCATTTATTTCATTACTAAAATAATATTTGAATAATAAAAAGGGTATAAAATGTTAAAAATCAAATTATTTATATTGAAATTTCTTTTTAAAATATAATTTAAACAACCTTTTTATTTATGTTTTATCAATATTTATTTTTTCATTTATTATATTTAATTTTTGTTTATTTAAAAAACTTTTCAATATTGAATTAGATTAGGCTTGGGTATATATAGATTAGTCTTATGTATATAAAGTCACTTTTATTATTTTTAATATCTTATATATTAATATATAATGAAAATATCAAAAATAAATTCTTAAAAAAAAATGTTTAAGGTTTTTTCTAATAATTTAAATAATAGCCATGTTTAATTTGATTGCATAAAATTTTAAAGAAAATCTAAATTTTCATTCTATTTATTTTCATTGATAAATTGCCTTAGCCTTATAATTATATAAAACTTAAAAAGAGTCTTTGTTCAAATAGGCATACAAATTACCAATTACCAAGGGGCATACCCCTATGTAGATTTCTATGAAAGGATTATTCCATCCCCAATAAACCAAATATATGTCATTTTACACTATTTCCAAACCATTATCAATTTTCATTTGAAAGTAATACTAAATATCTTCCATTTCCTGCTTTGTTGGTAAGAGAAGAAGTTTTCCATTTCCACTTTGAGGTCTGTCAAGTCACCTCTTTCCTTATCCATTGAGCTTTGATCATCTTTATTTGTGGGTTGTGTTGTTCTTTTTAAAATGTTACAATACTGGTGGGGGCTTATAAATTTGATCTCTTGCTTCATGTTTTGTTGTACAATCTTGTATAGACACACTTGTTAAGAGCATATTGTTAGTCCATTAGAAAGTAAATAAACTTGAAATGAAAGTTACATTTTGATCATCTATATCTTAAAAATGTTGAATAGTCTAGATAAGGAAAAACTTTGAGAGTGTTATGCATGTCTTTGCCTTAATTACCTGGAACTATACATGTAAATAGTTATGTAGGTTTAATGTTAGGAGAAATGGAAATAGTTCCTATCTGATTTAGAAATCTAGATTCCCAATGAAACCTCTATTGTCTTTACTAATATGTTTGTCCTGAAATAGGAAATTAGGCGTAGAAATTGGTTGTTTAAAGGTAACATTTCATTAGACTAAATATTTTTCTTATTACCATATCCCTTCAGGTTTGCAATTCTAGGTTTAGATCAGAGCATGTCTATTAGTTTATTAGGTTTTGTGCTTATCTTGGCTACAACATTTTTGTGTGAATTACTAAAATGAAAACCCATGTGATCTAATTTTACTTTTTTTAGTTCAAATTTTCTCATTTCTTCAAACGTTGTTGTCCTTTGTTGAATTGGTTCCCCTATTTTATCTACTATCGGTCTATATATTTTGATTTAGCATGAACAATTCTTTCCCTTATAGAGTTCAAGTCTATTAGGGTGCAAAAAATTTCTTTCTCTACTATAGGTTTCTAATTACTTGTAGATTCTTCAATTCTACACTAATCTTGCCTTGTACAATCCATATTAAAAAACGTAAAGAACACATGAATGATATATAAGGAACCATATTATATTACTTTTATAGAATTAAGATAAAAATTTTGAGTATATAGTTTCTATGCAAAACAAAATAGTGTTGCATATTACAAATTCACTGACGACAAGATTTACCTTTATAAGAAACTATAAAATATTATAAATATTTAAGATATTTAATATTATAAAAAATAAAAATAAAAAATAAAATTTCAAATTATATCAAAATTTAACTAACTTAATATATAAATTTAAACCTTATTTTATTTTGAAAAGTATTACTAAACTTTAATTTCTTCAAAATTTAAAGTTATAAATAAAAATTTATGAGCTCTGCTAGGGTTTGTATGACCTTTTTCTGAATCCTTGTTGGTTTCTACTACTTGTCATACTACATTTACTACAAGAATAAGATTTTATTTATAATGAGTTCAGCATTCTCTAGCCCAATAGTTGATCCTGGTGTTGGAGTTGTTGTTGCTACTAAAGATAATGGCTTCGTTAACCAAATGCCTAAGAAAGTTTGTTCCAAGTTGTTTCATGAGGTAATCCCACTCCTAATATTATTTTGAGTGTCAAGAAATTTAATAGTGCATGCACATGGTTAGAGCAGCAAACCCTTATTAGGTATTTTGTGGGTCGTACTCCTTCTGAAAGTACATTGTGGGAATAGGTTTCCAAGGTTTGGGCACCTAAGGGTGTTCACCTTGAAGGCATTCAAAGCCTTATCAAAGGCTTTTTCCTTTTTTACTTTGGTAATGGAGGCCATGTTGAACATGTTTTTGTGCAAGGACTCTAGACTATCAGGTCATCCCTCTTAATTTTTCAATGTTGGTCATGTGATTTTTCTATTTCCAATAATCAAAAGCTTAAGGTGTGCATCTAGGTGGAGTTTCATGAGCTTTGTATTCCTTGCTGGTCTTTTATACCCACTATTTCGCAAACCATTGGCAATTTTGTGTGCCTTGTACCAAACAAGATTTTCAACACTCATCCCCAATATAGGATTTGTGTGGAGGTCGACCTATCTAGGGATCTCAAAGACTCAGTGGATATCTAGATATGTAGTACCCCTTCCACTTAGAAGGTGTTATACCTGAACCTTTGGAATACCTGCTATCGATGCTAGTTAGTTGAGCATAAGATTAGGGATTATCCCTTCTCAGAACATAACTATTCCTCAGCTCTAGAAATAAAGCCTGCCCCTGCCACCAAAAATTATGAATGGACTACAATAGTGAAAAAAGGGAAGGGTTCAGCAATGGCTAAGGCTAGTTCATTACCTATGGATCATGGTAAACCTAGCTCATGCAAGATACTAATTGACATTTCTTTTCTATTTCTCCCTTTGCCTCTTGTTTTAAACCTTGGAGGCCAGGGGATAGTAGGGGTTCCACCCTAGATTCGTGTCCTCTCTAGACTTGCACACTACAAGTGACATTAATGATTGTCTAGGAAACGTTATGCCAGTCTCATAGCCTAGATGGTCATGAGGATTTTTTTAACAATGGGGAGAAACTTTAGAGGGTCATAGCTATTAGTGACCCCTCTTTTGAGTCTCCTTCTTTTTTCCATAATAGTTTTCCTCTCTACGGGACAAGGATGATATACAATTTGGTTTACCATGATTTGACTTTCATGGAATTTATGAGAGCTAATAGACCTCCCTAGAAAATATTATATTTGTGATATAAAGTGTCAATTTTATCTTTATGTTCTTTGTCTCCAAGAAGTTAAAGTTGTTGGATTTCTTCTCTCCTTAGCTTCTCATGTTATTTGGCCAGATATTTCATTTTTGCTTCTCAAAATGAAGCTAGTCGAGGTGGTGTTGTTACTCTTTTTTACCCTCATTTAATTTCATCTATTGTTTCTCATGGTTATGACCCTTTTCATAGAGTGATTTGGATCTTGCTGTCTTTTCAAAATCACTCTTTTTTTATTGTTAACATTTATGCTTTTGATGATGTTATTGAGTGTTCACATCTATGGCATTGGTTAGTGGGTCATTTGCCACTTGTGACATGGGTTTTTTTATGCAGACTTCTACATGGTTGAGCTAGCCTCTAACAAAGAAGTCCTTCTACCATTTAGGTGGGTAGTTGGTGAATGGGAGGCCTAGTTTTACATGCAGAACAAATTAGGCCTTTATGATCCTAATTTTACTCACCACCACCCAGATGGAATTTGGCACACTTGGTCTAATTTTTGAGCTGGGTCGGATAGAGTTTTAAAGAGAATTGACAAGGCTATAATTTTTGCACAATCCTTTTTCTCTTTTTCTCAAAAGTATGCCTTTCATATCACTCCCCTACCTGATGTGACATTATTAGACCACTTCCCCATTCTCTTTTCTATCACTTGGTAGATAGCTCAACCTTTCTTGAGTAAAACCCAGTTTTACCTCAACACTTCTTTATTGGCCCATCTACTACCTACTGCTCATATTCTATGTGTCTAGAATCTTAAGCCTTGGCCCCACACACATGTTGGATGGATTCAATGGTGGTATGAAGTTATCCTCCATACTGTAAGGTTTTTTTGTATTTATGGTAGACAACTAGCTATGTAGCATAGGAGACATTATGAAGCCACTACTCTTGATCCACATATGGCCTATGAGTATCTTGCCATGAATCCATTTGATATAGATCTCTAGGTTTGGCTTGCCAACCTTAGATACAAGAAATAGGTTGCAAATAATTATGCTACCCAAGGGAGCTCAAATCAAGGCTCATCTCCATTAGTTGAAGGTTAGTGATCAGGCTTCCAAGGAATTTTTTAATGCTTTGAGGGCTCGACATTCTGTAATGGGTATTAAATGCATCAGAGAATATCAACAAGTTTTCACTAACCTACTAAATATTCTCCAGGCTTTTGTGCATCATTATGAGCAAGTTTTTAATGTTGACATATCAGTCAGGTTTTTTATTAGTGACATGCACTTATTCAAATTTTGTACAACTATCGAGTTCATTGAATATTTTACAATTTGTATCATGTAATTTAGTAGCCACCAAGCTTTATAGTTGCTACCCTGTCCTTTAGACCAACTCTAGTGGTTACCAAGAAAATTTAGTCAATATGAAGTTCAACAGTTTAAACTAAACATTTCAGTGTATACCAAGTTTATCAATTATTACCAAGTTCGCAATTTATGTCTTGTGAAGACAGTGGTTATCGAGCATTGTAATGTCTATCGAGTTCTCAATTCATGCGATGCAAAGGAAATGTTAACCAAGTCACTCCATGGTAACCAAGTGATTCATTGTTTGCCAAGTTTCATAATATATACTGAGTCACCAGTGCAAACTGAGTTCAAGACTACTCAAAAGTGATCAATATGGACCAAGCTTCTATGTCTACCAAGAGCATGATGATGCCAAGTAGTGACAATGGATGATGAGTATCAAAACCTCCTTGAGTCAGTCTTCAGAACTCAAGTATCTTCATGTGGGCTGACTTTATAATATTTGTGTTAACTTGTGTCATGGCTGACTTTGTAATTTTGTAATTTGGATTGGTGTATATATGTAATGTATTATATCATTTCAAATGTATGTAATGTGAGAACAAGGATGTGAATGTGAGCATATGTATAAGCAATGAATAAAGATTTATGAAGGTCATATCAGCATAAGGAGCAGAAATGAAAAATCTATCACAGAAAGGTGATCGGTACACCAAGGAATCTCTATCAGCAAATCTAGTTGCAAGTCAGAGATCAACTACTTCATCCTAACAGGTGAATCTGTCAAAATCCTTTAACAAGGTATACCTAACAATCTTTTCTAAATATCTTTACTAAGTGTGTACTTCATTGTATGTTTGTAACTCCTCTTACAAGGTGGACCTAACAATACTATTTGCTACTAATAGGGAAGATCATCAGAAGTAATCAATGTAAGCCTTAATTGGCCTACTTTATACTATAGTACTAAAGTTTGTGGGTATCATCCCCACCCTATTTTTACTTTCTATTTGGAAGGTTTTTGGGTCACCAAATCTTTGTGTTCAATTGTTGTGGATGCTTTAATGTTTTCAATTTCTCATGCATTTAATTGAATCTAATATGATGAACTAAGTGTGAATTGGTTTATTGGACTAAGAATTGAAATTGCTAGAAGCTTTAGAAGTTACTGATTCACCACTCCCCTCTTAGTAACTTAGCAATAGTCTTGAATATTTCCAACAATTGATATCAGAGGTTTGTGGTTCTCAAGAGAAATTTTAACAACTTCAAAAAAGATCAAGGATATGGAGATATTTAGACTTGACAAAGCTATTGACAATGAAAAGTTGGATCTTGAAATAGCCATTGCCCAACTCAAGAAAGCCAAGGAGAAACTTTCTCAATCCCTAAAAAGAAGAAAGGTACTTGAAAATCAAATAAATGATCATCTCTACATTGAAGAAATAATTGAATACTTCTTCCCTTCAAGCAATTCAGATGAAGAAAATAATGCAATCAAATAACTCCTAGAGGAGAATGGTTCCCTGCAAGAAGTAAGAAAGCTAAAAAGAGAACGAGAATTTCAATTAGTAAGATTATGTGAAGTCTTGGAATAGAGAAACAAGATAGAAGAAGATATGGATGGAAGGAACAATGAGATCCAAAACTAATCCCTTCAGCATGCAGACCTTATTGATCGGCTCTCTAATGCAAATGAGGAAATCATGAGCCAAAGACAAATCAATGAAAGAATAAGGATAATCTAAATTTTGAAAGATAAATCAATGAAAGAATAAGAAATGAACTAAGATCTTAAAAGGAAACTAGTGAAAGAATGAAAAATGGCCTAGACACCGAGAAGAAAATCAATGGAAGACTAAGAAATGACTTAAACACTAAGAAGCAAATCAATAAAAGAATGATGAAATCTCAAGAAGACATGGATCAAATAAATGAGAAAAATCTCTGTAGGCAAAAAGGAAAATTAGGAATTGGATACAAAGAAGAACGTGAATCCTCCAAACAAGGTGCTCAAAAGAATCAAAGAACTACTTGTAATCATTGTAGTAAGATAGGTCATGTAAATTAAACAAATGTTGGAGTAATGAAAAAGAAAAATTCAATGGAAATTGCTACAATTGCAATCAACATGGTCACATGGCTAATGAATGTAAAGAGAAACCAAAATTTGAAAGAAATTGTCATTTATGTAAGAAACATGGACACAAGGCATCAGAATGCAAAACAAAAACATTGAATCCTATAAAACAAATTGTGAAAGCAATATTTGGTTGGGACTACAATACTTGGTGTAGATGTCATTACTATGGAGAATTTGAACACATTGGTATGAATTGTGTTAAACACAATATGAGGAAAGTAGATACCACTATAAGATGTTTCATTTGTACAAAACTTGGTCATCTTGCCAAGAATTGTATGAACACTAGTAAAATTGAAGATGAAAAGAAGCCAAAAGCTAATAACATTTGAAAGTAGATGAGAAAACAATGGATTCCTAAGTCTACCAATGATATTGAACTGAGCAATGATGGTCGAGTCACTCAAGAATTCAGTGACTCTAGCATTTTTAATTAAGTTCTCAAGGAAGAATTGGAACCAATCTATCACAAAAGACATTAGAATTAGTTCCAATTGAAAGGTGAAAAAGATCCAAATCCATATGCAAGATACAAAGGGATCACTAAGCAAGATCTATATCAGTCATTACCGAGTCACCATCTCTACCGAGTAAGGTCAGGTCATAGACTCTACTGAGCAAGGTCAAGAACGAAGGTACTTATGGTTACTAAGTCATGAAGACATCACCGAGTGATCATTGGCAAAGTGGATAACAAAAAGTCAACTATAATATTAACTCATCTACCTCTGTATTGAGCATTAATGGAAAAATTTTGACAAAACACATGGAATTGAATTTCATTTCTTACGTACAATGAATTTTTGAGAGCTATTGCAAAGAGCTATTTTTTGTGTGATCAAGCAACTTGAGTGAATTTTTTGCAAAAGTATTCAAATTTCTCTCAAGCTACTAAGAAAAATGGCATCTAGTACTAGCAAGGTCAAGAAAGGTTCTGATATGTTGGTTTAAGGTGTTGAATGGAAGGTGCCAAATTTTAAGCTTGTGCCCGTGGTTGCTGAAACCCTAGACCCCAGTAGAGCTCAATCACAAATCCCTCATAAGGGACTTATTGTTAATAAAATCTAAACTCATTTTAAATGTGCAATTCAAGAAATTGGTACTTTAGAGATGGATGATGCCCTAGGTCAATTGTGTGTTGACAAAACCCTAAAACCCAAGCATCAACATTTGGAAACAAAAGAGTTAACACATATTCCCGACATGCCCCAAGAGTTTAAAATTAAATGAATTAGGTATATTCTTAGTTGGGTGCATAATGGACAACTATGATAGAGTAGCCAATTTTGATAACCAAGAAAATGATTCATCGAATCACTTGCCTTTCAATGCTTGCCAAAGCCAAAATAACCAAAACCCCAGGTCAAGCAGAGTTGGAGAAGAAAACCCTAGTAGAGTGGGATGGTAGAGGCATGAAAATAAGCATTTTCAATGATGTAGAATTGAAGTTTGGCATTCATGTTATAGCCCATAAGATATATAGTTCAAGTCATCTTAACAGTGTATCATGTGAAGCGATAGATTTGGCATATAAAGTGGTTAAGAAAAACCTATCTTATGACCTCACTGAGTTGTTATTGAGGAAATTCAATAAGAATATGGAAATTATTAGAACTTCCAAGATTAACCCATGAAAATTTGGTTCTCTGTTAACATGTTTATTCTTTTATGTTCAGAAGTTCTTCCCTTCCAAAGTCACCATAGTCTAGATAAAAGATGTGCCTGTACTATCCCAAGGAAGTTAAGGAAAAATTATCCAAAATTGATACTAATCTTAAAGAAAGTGCTTAGTAGCTACAACTTGACCCTAGTTCAAGCTCTACACATTTTAAGAAGATTTGATTTTTGTTAGATATGCAAGTAGAGTTGTTAAGAGAAGAAGCAAGGATCCATTCCACATTAGTTGATATACAAAATATGATCCTTCCAATCATGGATTCGATGTAGAAACACATTTTATATTCAAAACCCTTGATCCATGACAAAAACTTCTTTTTTGATCACATGATTGAATTATCAATAGAAGTACAAATTACCATTCATACATGTAAGGTACTTCAAGAAAACTGGGATAAAACCTTGGCAATTACTCTCAAGGTACACTCTAAATTCCTATCTCATTTTGGTGTCTCCATCTAAATATGTTGAATAAACCTTTGTCATTACTATCAAAAAGGGGGAGATGAGAAGAGTTATAGGGGGGAATATGTATATAAGAGAAAAGCTTCATGTACATAGTAGATTATATAGTATTGGGGAGAAATATGCTATGGTGAAAAAATACTCTTTATATACCTTTCATAGATCAATTTTGAAAAATCTCAAAAGTAGACTGAGCTAGTATCACATGGTGATGAATACAAGGTTTTTTTTTTGGGCTAATAAGTGTTTTTGTCACTAATACCAAAGGGGGAGATTATTGACATATCAGTCAAGTTTGTTATTAGTGACACACACTTATTTAGATTTTGTATAGCTACCAAGTTCATTGAATAGTTTACAGTGTCTACCATGTAATTCAGTAGCCACTAAGCTTTATAGTCACTACCAAGTCTTTTGGACCAACTCCATTGGTTACCAAGAAAATTCAGTTAGAGTGAAGTTCAATAGTTCAAATCGAGCACTTTAGTGTATACCAAGTTTATTAGTGGCTACCGAGTTTGTAGTTCATGTATTCTGAAGATAATGTTTATTGAGCATTGCAACATCTACTGAGTTCTTAGTTCATGTGAAGGAAATGTTAACCAAGTCACTCCATGGTAACCAAGTGATTCAATTTTTACTGAGTTGCACAATATCTACCAAGTCACCAATGCAAAGTAAGATCAAGACTACTCAAATGTGATCAGTATAGACCAAGTTTCTATGTCTACCAAGAGCATGATGATGCCAAGTAGTGACAGTGGATGTCGAGTATCAAAACCTCATCAATTCAGTCTTCAAAACCAAAGTATCTTCATTTGGGATGACTTTGTAATATTTGTGTTAACTTGTGTGATGGCCAAATTTATGATTTTGTAATTTGGATTGGTATATATATGTAATGTATTTCATCATTTTAAATGTATGTAATGTGAGAACAAGAATCTAAATGTGAGCATATGTATAAGTAGTAACTAAAGGTTTATGAAGGTCATATCAACATAAGGATCAATAGTGAAAAACCTATCACAAAAAGGTAACCAATACACCAAGGAATATCTATTAGCAAACCTAGTTGCAAGTTAGAGATTAACTACTTCAACCTAACAGGTGAACCAGTCGAAATCCTTTAACAAGATAGACGTAACAGTCTTTTCTAAATCTCTTTACTAAGTGCATACTTCATTGTATGTTTGTAAATCCTCTTAGAAGGTGGGCCTAGTAGTCCTATTTTCTCCTAACAGTGTAAATCATCAGATGTGATCAATGTAAGCCTTAACTAGCCAGCTTTATACTATAGTACTAAAATTTGTGGGTATCATCCCCACCCTAGTTTTACTTTCTATTTGGAAGGTTTTTGGGTCACCATATCTTTGTGTTCAAGTGTTATGGATGCTTTCATGTTTTCAGTATCTCATGCATGCAATTAAATCTAATGTGATGAACTAAGTACTAATTGGTTTATTGGATTAAGAATTGAAATTAGTATAAGTTTTAGAAGCTACTGATTCACCCCTCCGCTCTCAGTAACTTAGTATAGTCTTGAATATTTCAAACATTTATAGCTCAAGGGACCTCTATTGCATGTGATCAAGCACTGCGAGCCTACCTTGATGCTACTCCTAATAGGCTTGCTCCTAATCAATATGCCTTTTGTGAGCAAAATCTAACACTTGTAGATTTAAAGGAATCTATCCTTTCCATGGTTGATGAAAAGGCCCCTGGATATGATGGCTTCCCTTGTAAATTTTGCAAGGTGCTTTGGGATGACATTGGCCTTGATTTTCTTTATGTTTATCATGAAGCATACATCTCAAAGTCATTGGGCAATATTATTAACAAATGGAATATTAAATTCATACCTAAAACTAGGAATCCTAAAGAAATTTGTAATTGGTAACCCATTACTTTGTTGAATGTCTCTTACAAAATCATTTCCAAGGCTCTCTCTCTTAAAATTTGACATTTGCTATTGCTAATTGTTCAATCTAAACAAATTGGTTTTATTAAGTCCTAGAATATCTTGGACAACATTATTGTTGTTTGGGAAGGGATGGAATGGGCTAGACATTCCAAACAATAGGCCCTATTCTTGAAAATTGATTTCACCAAAGCATATGACTGAATTGAATGGCCCTTTATTTTAGCTATGCTTCAAGCTCTAGGCTTCAGCCCAATATTTTTTCAGTTGCTTTAGATGCATTTTGGAGATCTACTTTCATCACCATTAATGGTCATTAGTCTAAAGCCTTTGGACTCTTCAGATCTATCTGGAAAGGTTGTCCTCTTACACCTTCTCTCTATGTTTTAGTAGCCAAGGGCTTTGGCTACCTACTAGCCAATACCATTTCCTGAGGATTAGTGTGTGGTATTTCTTTATTAGAGTCAACCATCGAGCTAGTCAATGGTCATTTTGCATATAATTCTTTCCTCATTTTGATTGAGGATGAGGAGAATATTTCCATTGCTCGGATATTTTTTTGTCTTGCATCAAGGTTTGCTATCCAATGACAGAAAACCCTCTACTATCACTAGTCCTTTTTTCCCAAGCCTCACTAATTGTAATAGTATGGATGGAAATGGGTCCAACATGGTGAAATCTTTAGATTTTTGGGCATTCTATTTTCTTTCCAAGCATCTTCTGTGGAGCTGTGGAATGTTGTGCTTGCTTGAACTAAGAAGAAGTTGGACTATTGGATCACTAAGTCCCTCTCTCTTATGGGAAAATTTCAAATATGATCCAAAGTTCTTGCTGCTACTTATATGTATTATTCTTCTTGTTGGGATCCCTCTAAAGCCTCATACCTTAAGCTCAAACATCTTCTTAGGGACTTTCTCTAGGCCTCTAATGTTGTGCATCATGGCTTTCACAGAGTTGCCTAGGACTTTTGTTGTTTGCCCAAAGATTATGGGGGCCTTGGTTTAAACTCCACCTACAAGCAAGGGATAGCCCTCTATGCTAAGTGGGTCATATGGGCCCTCTCTAGGGATGACACCTAGAAAATTTTGCTATGTCACTACATTTCTTCAGGCTTTTAGGTTAACCATCTAGCTTGGAAGGAGATTATTCTTCAGACCCTTCTTGTGACCTCTAAACCTATTCAAATTCAAGGCACTTTTGTTGCTAAGAGTATTTGGAAATCTGGGAAGCTCTCAAACCTTGGCTTTGTTGGGTTAGTAATGGATTTAGAGATGGGCTCTCAATGAATCAACAAAACCTTTGGTGGTCACCCTTGTTTTCCATGTAAGGTGTGCCTTTAGCCAAGATTCAAGGAGCCAGTGCTTTGTGATTATTTTGCAAGGGTATTATAACTCCCAAAGATTTATTCTCTAGGGTTAGTATGAGCCTTCTCTCATGGGAGGATCTATAGGTCCAATATAAGCTTATCCATCTAGATTGATAGATAATCGATCTTCTAGTTTCTATGTTTCCTCCCAATCTATTGCACAAGCTTGTAATTCACTCATCACACCCATGGTGGAAAGATTGGAAGTGGTACCCTACCACTCCAATGACCAGTTATAAGCCCAGGTTGGGGTATCAGTGGTTGGTGTCCCATATTCCAATGGTTGATACTCTCAACTAGCACTGCCATTTGCATTTTTTGCATAAGACTTGGAGCCTTAGATTTTCCACTATCTAGCATACTGTCATAGAGCCAAATATTTCTCACTTCACCTAGTGTCTCCTTTAACAAGGTTTTCCTTTGGGCCCTTGGCTTCAACATTTGGGAGTCCCAGATTCTAGATGCCCTTTTTGTGGCCAGCCTGAAAGCTTTCTCCATATTTTTTGGTTTTGCAAAAGAGCTCAGAATATTTGGCTCTGGATTTATGATTTTTTTCAAGCCTTTTCATCTAGAGGCCTTCACTTGATACATGGTAGTTTTAGGTGATGCTCCCAGACTCCCTTTTAGATATTCCTAGATCTGACATGCTTTCAAAATGGAGATATTATTTACAATCTAGAAAGATCATAATTTTGTTTTATTCTCTCACAACTTTCTTGATATACATGTTGCAATGTACTCTAAAGCATGTATATGTAATAATGTCATGTTGCATATTCAAGTACAAATTGATAAGTTCACGCTGGAAGTAGCTCACCTACAAGAGAAACTTGCTCACTAAGGAAATGCCCCTTATATGGTTGCTTGAATACCTCTAGATACTTTTCATGGTAATTGCATTCCTCCCTATGGTCGTTAGT
Organism: Cupressus sempervirens; assembly: GCA_028749045.1. Taxonomy (NCBI): domain Eukaryota; kingdom Viridiplantae; phylum Streptophyta; class Pinopsida; order Cupressales; family Cupressaceae; genus Cupressus; species Cupressus sempervirens. The sequence goes on from CM053792.1 coordinate 796,088,276, forward strand.
AAGGCTAAAGAAATTCTACTCACCACTCATAGACCCATAGGTCATAGCCTCATCATCACTCTCTTAGTGGTGGATTTCATAGCCATCAATGCTTTGCCTCACCTCATCAGAGGTTGGGCTCAGGCTGGTCCCCAGTTGCTCCCCCTACTATCACTAATGTGGGTTCGCTATCTGTTCCCCTTAACCCCAAGTGGGCTTTCCCTGACTAGATCTTGCCATTTCTCCTCCCATGGCTAAAGAAGAAAAAGGGGTTGATAAAGATACTATTACTACTACTAATAGTTGGGCTCCTCTTGAGCCAACATTGACCCCAAGGATTTTTGGGGTTCTGAAGATAAAGACCCTCCTTTAGCTGGCACTGCTCTTGTAGCCTAAAGGTTCATATGTTTTTTTGATGAATAATTGATTTCTGGCCTTGGTCCCTCTAAACTTGCAAGGTGATCTAGTAACCCTTGACGCTTTTTTTGTGAATATGTATCTTTAATATTTTAATTAATGCAAAAGGTTAATTCATCAATAAAATTATAACATATAAATTTATTTTATATAAAATCATTTCAAATAGTATTAAAGACTCATATAAAATAGTTATTATTAAATAACTATATTCTAATTAACAAATAGCTAAAATCCATTAAAAAAATAATACATATTTTAAAGAATAATTATTAAAATTTAACTCATGGGGTTCTCCCTCAACCCCTTTTTTTTATGTATGTGTATCTTTAAATTTTAATTGATAGAAAAGATCTATTCATCAAAAAAAAAAAAAAAAAACTTAATAAATAAATTATTGACACCACTTCAGAATTAGCCAATAGGCTTTCCTTTTAGAGTTCACTCCAACTAGAATTTGTCTCACATCGGCTGAAATTTTCCTAGAAATAAATTTGGGGCTATATATTTGATTTTTCAAGCATATATTTTTACAATCATAAAAGGCATATTTGATTTTATGATCCTACAATCATGAAAGGCAGAGAAAATCTTAGAGAAATCTTATCTATAAATTGTGGCCATTGACAACCTATCCAACACACCATTTAACTCAACTCATCCACTCTGTTAGAAATTTGAATTAGATTCTGTTAAATCCACTCTACTAAAAACCAAGCAAGATATACCAAAAATACATCCTTGCTATCGACTTCATTCAAAAAATGAAAACCTACAGTTAGAACACTCATAGTTTAATGACTGGACAAATCATAGCAAGTATCAAAAATGGTGATCCCCAATACCCTAGGAAGATCCTTCATGGCTGCAATAAAGGCATCACATGTGGCTTCCTAAGCCCCTTTATGCAGTTGTATGATGTACATGCCCAAATCCGCTATCACATCGCTCTCAAATGAAGAACTTTCAATGCTCTATTTGAAACTCCTCATGTTAGGGACAAACATGATTGTTAGAGCATATCTAGGCATCTGTAATTATACATGTAAACTTGTTTTCCTCTTCCCTTGAGTTTATTTCCTGAATGACTTTCTCAATAACATAAGGCCTCATGCCCTTTTCCACTGCTTCCACTATATTTTCAATTTCTTCCATAACTGGGAATTGAAAAGGAACATATATCATTATTTATTGTTATTGTTATCATAGAAGGAATTTGGAGTGTTATCTTTGAGTACACAGTTATGATTGCTATTAGGATTGAGAAAAGTGATGAGGAATCTGTGGGAGATGAGCTTCTAGGCGAGTTGCATCATGGGGTGATTAATGTGAAACTATTAAAGAAATGAGAAGTGTGTGAGGAGCCATCATTTAGCCCTACACCTATCCCAAGAGAAATACTGATGTAATATTCTTGTTACCAAAGAAGCCAAAATGTGATGGAAACTAAATTGTTTTCTAATGTTTGTTGACTTTGAGGCATTTATATTCTCTTCTTCCAGATTTTGGTGCAAATTTATAGTATGCCCCCTCCGTCAAATCTCTAAGTAAATATTATTCACCATAAACAAAGACCAGTTGTTGCAAGGCTGACTTATACATAGAGACTCCATAGTTACCTTCCAATTTATTAACCAAACTTAGAAGCCATAGTACTAGAGGTGCTTGGTAGAAAATAATGCACTATTAGCATCATAATTATCTTTCTTGGATAGTTGTTTTTAGAATAAAACATGTCTACACTTGAAAGATTAATTTTAGTTTTAATTTCAAATTACTTTCTACATTCTTGTAAATCTAGAGTTGTCAATACTACAATCAGTAGTTTAATAGCAACATATCCCATCTCTATTTTGCCCTTTTCCAAATTCAATTACAGCTCTAGTTGTTCCATATCAAGATGGAGAGGGAAAACTATCACTGGTAGAAGTACTAGTTCATCTAGTTGTTGCTTCCCACTCCTAGGACCAACCCTATTCTTCCTAGTTAACTTATTTCTATAAAACATTGAAAGCAAGGATGCACCTAATGCATAAATGACCATCGCAACTAGCACCACTATGATTGTAATTATTTCAAACAATGAAGGGATTGACTAGCATATCCCCTTGAAGGGTTATCATTGTTGGCCTAGTGGTGACTCATTGGCTCTCGAAAGAGAAGTCACAAGTTCAAATCTCACTTGGGGTAGGGTATCTATGCCTTGCTTGTAGTGTAGTTAGGTACCTCCGACAAGGAGTACAAGGTAGTCCCATACATTGTCACCATATGTTAACCCATACACCTATGGCTGGTGTTGTGAACTATAAAAGCCCCTTTTCCTTTCCTATTGTCTACCAATTGGCAAGGGCATTTGTACAAAGCTTTGGATGCCATGTTTACAGAAAAGTACAAAATGTGCAAGAAAACATAAGACACATGTACATTTGAAGTTATGACAATAGTTAACAACATATAGGTTGTAAAAAGATATTATAATTTGTTTAAGAGTATGAATTTTTATTTCAAGTTGTAATTATGAGGATTTGATATTAATAACATATTAATTAATTCTTATTTCAATTTGTAATAACGAGGAATTGATTTTAATAAGATCAAACATTATTTTTTCATCATCCAGCATTATTTATTCATTATCAATTCTAAAAACTAAGTACACATAGATTACTAAGTTTAATTTCATATATTTAATTTTAATATCTTTAACATTTATAATGCAAATAATTTCTTACTATTAGTTGCATTAGTCTTATTCATCTTCCTTAATAAATCACATTTGAAATTATGATAGTCTTTAAAACTCAAAAATTTAAATATTTTATGGAATCTCTTATGAATGCTAAACCCAATGTACTTCAAGAATGTGAGTTAATATCTAAACATATAACAAAAGTAATAGAATATGGTTGATTACTTAAGATGATATCATCTTACTTATATGTTAATTAAAAGCATTAAAATATCTTAAAAAGGTTCCAAATATCTTTATTCGAATTTGAAATCAATTCTAATCATAATTTTTTTAATTTAGAAGCGCTTTATTATTTCTTTTTGATTAAGAATGCCTAAGTCTCAATTGCATACTTCAACAAACAGAGGCTTTTGTTTTTTTATGAAAAAAGGCTACAAGTTCAAAAAGTTATGTTATTCATGACAATCTATTACCAACAAGATTACAAACTTGCCAATAAAATGTAAAATTTTTGCATACTCCAAATCATAGAAGAAACTCCATAATTTCACCTTGTGAACATATAGCCTAGATGTTATGCTATGAGTTATGATCTAGTGTCAATAAGACTAGAGTTCCATAAAGTTTTGTCCTAAATTAGATTAATAAATGATGGATAATATGATAGTTTTATCTGTTGATTTAATTGTTCATGTTCAACTAGAAAACAATTTCTTTACCTTCATGAGATGAACACTAAGTGGGCTAAACACTAAATGGGCTAAAATTAAGTGGATTGAATCATGAAATAAACTCCATAAGGAAAAGCTCCATAACTTCACTACAGTGGCAAACTAAATGGACTTAATGGTGGGAAAATTCCATAACTTCACTATGTGAAAATGATTTACAAAATGATGGGAAAACTCCATAACTTAACTAAATGACTGACAAAATCATAGAAAGCTACATAACTTCATTAGACCTTGATAACTAAATGGACTTAATTGTGGAAATCTCCATGGACTTAATGATGGGAAAACTCCATAACTTCACTACGTGAAAATGACAAAATCATGAAAAACTACATAACTTCATTATGTGCAAATGACCTCAAATGGCCTAGACATTGATAACTAAATAGACTTAATCATGAAAAATTCCATAACTTCACTACGTGAAAATGAACACTATGGACCTTAATAACTAAATGAATTAAAGCTTGATAACTAAATGTACTTATCCACGGATACAGTGAAATGGACTTAAGTCATGGAAAACTTCATAACTTCTCTATGTGAAAATGACCTAGACCTTGATACAATGAACACTATGGACCTTGATAACGAAATGACTCGGATCTTGATTGCTAGGAAGGCAGGAGAATTACATCCCATGTTAGTTGTACTCAAGTTCATTCAAAATTATTTTAAGCTTAAATTAATGTACATACATAACACAAAGCCTAGTATTAAAAAGTAAATTAGGTGATCATCTTTAATGACACAATAAATGAATTAGTTAGTGATAAATAATGATGAATTAGAATATATGACTAGTGGACTAATCATATTAGATTTTAATAACTATAGATTTATAAGTGACAACATGATTTCCTAGTAAAGGTTTTGAAATTATAGAAATTTATTTTCTATATAAGAGGAATTCGCTTATTAGGGCAATATGAATCATGTGTCCTAGGCTTGCAGTAACATGCATCTCATTACTAGACCAGAAGATTGGAAAAATATATAATATCAATTTCTAATATAATTTTGAGAAATCATTTCATTGATGGTATAGTGAAATTATTTCATATAGAGGATATAATTGTATTTATTGTGATTTCAATATACTAATTATTTTATCGAGGATATATGTAATAATTCGTATTAGTTTTTTTTAACATGTTTCAACAAGTTAAGGATCACTAACCATATTAATATTTCTTAGCATGGATACAAAGTTTAAATGGGAATCACTCATCAAACTACCTGTGCAAGATGTCCACAATGAAGGAAATGATTTTTCAAGCGCACAACTAGAGTGGACACCTATTGGACATCATAATGCATTTATGGATTTATGTGCTGCTATCCCTCTTGAGAGACTGTCTCACTTTGTCAAGGGAGAAGGTCTACTGGATGGTACAGAAACAACGTTCATACGAAAAGAACATAATGTGATGAACTTGACAAACCCTAATAACCAAGCTACCAAGATGTATTCAAGGTTTGTTTAGATTTAGTATAATAATCAAGCATGCAATATTTTAATTTTTTAAACTTTATTGATTATAAATTGGTATAAATATATTTGTACATTTATATACAGATATCAATGTGCATTTGGACCTGATGATAATAGAAGAAAACCCTAAACAAATATGCAAAGGTTACCAAGGTTTGCAAAGAAAAGGGGTTGTAAAACACACTTTTGTGTTAGAGTTATGTATGGAAGATTAGATATTGCCATCATTACTTATAATGAGTTTAGTCATCAAGATGCTAATGGTGAATTTTTTCATGGAAAGGATGACCCTTCTGGTGATCCAAGGAGTATGGTTGCACCGAGATTGTCAAATGAATATAAATCTTATATTGAGTCATTATTATTGATGGGTGTGGGGGTTTCCATAATATGTGAGCATCATTATTTGGATCCTAGTCTTACGAAGTTGATGAATAAGAGGGACACATTTCTACTAAGAAAAGATGTAATGAATGCATGCAATAGGGTGCGTTCCCTTCGATCACAAAAAAATGAAAATGATGCCAAAAGTGTAAGTTGATGGCATGCAAAGGAGAAAGACAACTTCTTCTACTATAAAACACCCAATAGTGGAGAAAACATTCCATTTATCATAGGTATTCAAACACCATGGATGCGAGATATGATGGTGAGATATTCACATAACTCTATTATAGCAATGGATTTCACTTTTTCAACAAACAAATATGCTGTGAGTTTACCAATCTCAACTATATTAATATATTTTAGTTTAGTTCATCTAAAATTTACCTAAAATCTTAATTTATTGATTTCTTCATGTGCAGTATGAGTTATATTCATTACTTGCATTTGATGAACAAGAGGCCAGCATACCTATTGCATGGGCCATATCTTCAAGAAATAAAATTGATGATATACATGGGTGGCTAGAAAAAGTTAACAAAAGAGGCAAGCAATGTAAAGATGATTGGCAAGTCAATGCATTCATGACCGATGACGCTAGTGCCGAGATTGAAGCAATTAGGTTTGATTATCCTCCAATTATATTTGATATATAGGTTTTCAAACTATACATTTCATTATTTAAACACGTAATTTTAGTTTAATAACTGATTGTGTTTGAATGCTACTTATTAATGCTTATAATGTAACTTGTAGATCATCCTTCAATTGTCAAGTACTTTTATGTATCTGGCACGTACGTAGGGCATGGTTGAAGAATGTATACAAGTGAGTCATTTCTACTTAAAATACATGTAAAGTTATATTTGTTAACATAATAGCTTGATATTATCTTTTTTATTATAGGTTTGTAAGCAATAAGGATGTTGCAACAAATATGTTTAATAGACTAGGTGAGATAATGTATGCCATAAGTGATGATGGAGATGTCACTACTCATCTAATAAAAGAATCTATGGATGAATTCAAAGAAAAAAAAAAGTTTATTGATTACTTTAGAAAGACTTGGTGTCATGATGAGAGACGCATTGGTAAGATCATATACATTATTCATTACATTATATTTTTATTTTTATTGCTTGGTTCTTTTATTATATATATGCTAAGACATTATCATATTTTTGTCATAGAAATGTGGGCAAAAAACTTTAGAGGTTTCTCTCATGCAAATCAAGATACTAATGCTTCCATAGAGTCATACCACATGCACATCAAGAGTCACCACTTGACCGATTGTTCTAAAAAATGCACAAGGAGAATGGATTGGCTCATTCATGTTCTTCTTCATAGGGTAGAGCCATACTATAAAAATAAGAGATACTTGTAGTTATCTGGGTTTCTAACCAACTTCAAAAAGGAAAGATACTACCTAACTTCTTTAGAGAGATCAAAAAGAATAGCAGATACAGATTGCTACCTATATGACCTTCCTGATACATTTAAAGTTAGAAGTCAAATGATTTCAACCAAATGGTATCTTGTAAGAAATTTTTGACCAAATTTGCAAGTGTGTGATTGTGAGTGGGCAAAAAGAGGTAACACATGTAAACATGTGCTAAAGATTTTAGATCTACTAAAGAGAACCAATATAAATCAGCAAGGTCAAGTGGTTGGTAAGTATCATTTGAGATTTAATTTTAATTATTTATATTATATAATTGATTATTATATTGTTAAGACCTACTTAAACTGATCTTAAATACAGATGATGTTACTGCATTGGTTGAGGATTACGAAAAAGTTGGAGGGAATTTCGGTCATCAAAACTATAACATTGGTAATAAGAATGTGTGTTTACAAGTAAATATTAAATTATTTTATGGATCAAAAAGTTAAGTGATTTTTTTCCAATTGCAGATGGTTCTATACCTTCAAAAGATCAAGATGTGCTTGTAGTCAACATTGGTGAAGATGAGAGAACTAGTAAGTTTTAATACCAATTTTTTTCTTAAGAAATATATAGTATTTTAAAATAGTATTTTGACTTTACAATTTTTATTGTTTTACTACAGATTGTGTGAGATCATTTGATACTTCTCATGATGAACTTCAAAATTGCATTGATTATGTAAATTCATTTATCCAAAATTTGTCAACTAGAGAAGAATATGAAAAACAAATATTCATTCAACATGTTGGGAGATTTAGAAATGAGATACATGCATCTCTTGCTTCAACTTCCAATTTTGAATCAATTCCTGGTTCAGAGAACATGCCTATGAGGCGAAAGAAACCATGGTTTAGTCCAAGAAAAATGTGTAAGCATTGATTTATTCATTAAAAAAAAAAACTTATGACTCAAAACTTAAGTAAAAGAGTTGATGAGCATGAAAATTTTCAATTCCCCTCTATACGCTCTAAAAAGAAAAAGGGGAAAAAAGCCATTAATCGTTCAAGCATAGCAATACAAGGAGAAAGAGTTATTCTGTCACAACAAGGTGAGTACATTTATTTAAAATTACTTTATTACTTTCAACATATAGCTCAATACTTGTTATTTTTATTTCATATGTTGAACATGTGTCAATATAGGTTTGGTTGATCAAGGAGAATCTCCACGACGTCGATTAACTTTCTCTATTGATTTGAACCAAACAATAACAGATGACACACAAGTACTAGATGGTAATTTACTCACTATTAACTATTTTTATTAAAATTGATTACTTAGTTCACATTTCTAATTGCATTTAATGCTTTATCAAATAACCAAGATGTAGTTTGTGGAGATCAACCATCAATGCCAAAGGTTATTCATCCTCAAACATTTCAACAAACTTGTGGAGGTAATGGAATTTTGATTTTTCTTATTGTTATGTAATGTGATATAGATTATGAGAACGATATTCTGATTTAGAATTTGTTATGATAGAAAAAATAAAAAAATTGAAATTATATTTGAGTTTTTATTTTATAATTTAATTTTATCTAAATGGATGTGTTAAATGTGCATTGTTGTATTAGATGATCAACAAACTAATCAACAATATGGGTTGCCCTTTTCTATTGATCTTAACCAAAACACAACAAGTGGAGATGGTAAGGAAATTATGAAATGATATTCAATTTTCTAAGACCTTATTTTTAAATGAATTTTATAACTAACTCATTCATTTTGTAGGTATTGATGATATCTATATGGAGGATTATGGCCAATAAATTTTGAGACAATCATTAAAGTCTATAAAACTTTATATAAACATATTCATGAGTATATTTGTATGGGCACTTTATATGGCTATTTTATAAAGCCTCATTAGTGTTCCAATATGTGGTTAGAGTTTGAATAGCTAAAAGATATAAGGGAAGCCTTTTGGGTTTCTTAACAATTTTAGTTTAGGGATTACACTTTACACATCTTGAATATTACGAGTAATGAATGAGGGTTTTCTTTCTGGTTCTTTCCCTTAGGAGCTCTTTTTGAACCAGTTTATTTATTATAATAAATGGTGATATTCTACTCTTGTTAAGAAAAATAATAACACTCATTGAAATTAGACCACTAGTATGTACATGGAAATTCCACCTCTTATTTTTTATAACTAGCCAATTACTTTTAATAAGTCATCTCTCTCTCTCTCTCTCTCTCTCTCTCTCTCTCTCTCTCTCTCTCTCTCTCTAAATTAATTAATTAATTAATCTTGAGACAATCATTATAGTTTATCAAACTTTATATAAATGAATTCATGATTATATTTGTATCAACACTTTATATGGTTGTTTTGTAAAGCCTCATTAGTGTTCCAATATGTGGTGAGAGTTTGAGTATCTAGAGGATATAAGGCAAGCCTTTTGGTTTCGTTGACAATTTTAGTTTAGCGATTACACTTTGCACATCTTGTATATTATGAGTAATGAATGAAATTTTTCTTTATGTTTCTTTCCCTCAAGAGCTTTCTTTGAGCCAAATTATTTATTATAATATTTTATGATATTCAATAAGTAGTGTAAAATTGGATCCATTCAATATTCAATACGTAGTGTAAAATAGTTGGCCAGATACATTATCCAAAATTATGGACAAGGAACACAAATTGTATATTGAAGAAATAATCAAATCATAACAAATTGAAGGTAGCTCTTGAGTCTACAAGCAATACAAAGTTATAAGAGTGTATATCTATGAGTTACATTTTTAGTCTCTATTTGAAAGTTTTGGGGAAATTCAACATTAAAAGCAATATGATGAAGTTTTTTATATCACAATTATTAAAACAATAAATACGAAGGATGTATTTAAACAATTAGAGTTTGACATAGAATTGGTAGGACATGATTAAACAATTGAGAACCATTCAAAAATTGGGCTTAGAGATTCGAGATTCTAATTGAACCCAAGTAACAAAACATAAATGCCACTTGTCGGTTTGAATTTATTCATTATGAAACTATCAAACTAATAAAAAATGAAAAATAATTGAAAAAAGAAACACAACTATCGCAAGTGTTTAAATATAATGAATAAAACACTAAACATTAATTCTAAATATGTAAATAACTTTTAGAAAATAAAATATATATAATTTTATAACGAATTATTTATTGCAATTCTCATTAGTATTTTGCTTAAATAACATTTTCATTATAATATATTAATTTTATTTATATAATAGTTTCAACACTATTAATTTATACCACATTAACAAGGATACTATACCATTAGTATTCTTCAATAATTAATTATGACAACTAATAAAATATCACCCTTAGTATTCAAGTTAGTCTACACTACTTTTACCTAGTAAGGCAACGACTATCCAGGTAGGAGGATAGACTGCCCAGATGCCCGCCCTTTTTGTCCTTTCTGACACTACAGTGTCCTTCCTGCAATGACCCCTACATGGACATACTCTGTTGTCTTTTCACACTCTTGCAAATACGCCCCCTCTGCCAAATCTGACAGCCACAAACTAGCGGTGAAAAATAAATGTTAGATGATTGTATTTTTTTTGCCGCAAGGAAAGAAATGAGGGCGGTTCCCAAAAAATTGGTTGCTCATGTTTTTGAACTTAGATTAGATATTAGGAGTAAGCTATCCGTAAAACTTCTATCAAATAAATTTGTGATATTTTGTTGTATGTTAGGTACAATGAAGAAATACACTGTTGGTTTTGTGATGCACAAAGTTTATTTTGTTAAGTTAAAATTCTCTATTTTTTTCCTTGATTCAGTAATGTATTTGATTCGTATTCATTTAAACATTTAGGTGTGTGACTTTTGTGATCCAACTTTATAATTTATTTTCTAAATGGCATAATTTTTAGGTTTTAATATTTGAGACATTTACAAATATTTAAAAGGAAATTTTTCATGTTTGAGATAAATATTAGTTTAATTTTACTAGTTATTGTTCTTAGAAAATATTGTTACTGCATTTAGATTTGCTTGATGTAATTGCTCATTTGAATCTATATAATAAGGGTCAATAATTCTAAATATATAGTTAGAATTACATTTCAAAATTTTAACAAGATTTATAACATTTACTAAATTTATTTTTATATTTAAAAACAAATGTTACTAAAGTTTGTCAATTATAACATTATTGAATTTAATATTAATTTTTAAATATGTATTAGAAAATTTGTATAATAAATCTTTTGAATAATTATATATATTTATATATTTAGCTTAAATATATAATAAATTAAATAATATAAATTTAGATTTACATATAACAAAAATATTTTAAGCATGGTTTATTCATATTTGACATTTGAAATATTTGTGAGTAATTTTTTCAACATAATTATGTTTATTATTATATTATGTAAAACTATAAATATAATATGTATTTTAATAAAACTTATAAAAAATTTATTAAAACTAATATAATATAGTTATGTATTTTATTATTATATTTGGTAAGTAGGCATTCTTAAGAAAAACCATTCTATTAAAATAATTTTTTCAACATAATTATGTTTATTATTATATTATGTAAAACTATAAATATAATATGTATTTTTTCTTATAAAATTTTTATAATTATGTTTATTATTATATTATTTATTAAGATCAAAATTTGTAAGTAAGCATTCTCATTAATTTTATAAATATAATATATTAAAAGTACTAAGTCAGTGAACGAACTTAATTGGGCTATAAATATAATAAATCTTGTTTGGCAGCGATCGTATCTCAAGACATAACGCATCTGTTCCAAGTACGCGTCTGCTCCAAGTATTTTCGTTTGTCACAGTCAGTTGCAAAGTAGGGCCACGGGATGGCATGAGGAATGAGGATGAGAGGCGGGGTACCCAGGCAGTCGATCCCCCTGCCTGGGTAGCCGTGGCTCACTTTTGAGTGCAAGTGCTAGTCTTTAACTAACAAATTTATTTTAATGAGTTACCAAAACCACACGGCAAAACACCTTGCATTATTTATTAGTGACAGACTCAATGGTATGCACAGCAACGGCCACCCGCAATGGCATGCCATGGCACGACTGTTGCTTGATGGCGGCACAATGTACCAACTCCAGTCAGAACGCGTTTTCTAGATGTTCTACATCAATGGTCTTGTGTGGGAAATAATGACTTTGGTGGCAAACTACTGCAAATTTTTTTATTGCAGCAAAAAATTTCAACGATCCATTAAAACTTGAGTCAGAGACAATCATTCATCCAATTAAATTTGAGAAGCACATATTTGTCAAGGATTAAAAATACTTAAAAGTGATATATTCAAATTTCTCTATCCTACAATTATTTAGATGTTGCTATGCTTGATCAATTTTTTTTAAAATAAAAAATATCATAGATTTTTCTAAAAATTTCAACATTTGATCTTTATGATTCCATAGTTTGTATTTAGTTTGTATTTGAAAACAACAAAAAGTTCGAAAAAAAATCACTGCCTTTGTGTAAATGTAAAAAAAAAACAAAGATTTCTTTATTTTGTCTTTAGTGCCTTTTGTCTGAAGATTAGCCTGTCCCCAGTTATCTATGATTGTCTTTTCACCTCAATTAAACTTTCCAAATTGAGGCGACAGTGACAATTTCCAGCATTAATAGAAATCAGAATCCATAACAATGGACATTGACTGTAACCTCACTTGGTGAGGAATTAAACGCAATATATGACTTGGCTAAGTTGCGCTTACTCTCTAGACATGGTACTATAAATAAGGGTATTCTACCAAACATGTAGACATCGAGCAAGAGTTCAGTTGCTAAGGCTGTTAGAAATAGTCAACAGTCATGCTGTTATAACCAAACAGCAAGTATGCCACACATTTCCTATTAAATTGGTAACAAGATAGGAATTTCCTCCATGAAACTAGGTCATACAACATTATCCTAAGAAGATATGAATGTCTTCCTTGATACTAGGTCATACAACCTTATCACCTTATCCTCTGGAATCATCTTCTCATCTCATGGGCTCTCTATATATAGAGACCATTGCATAGCTTTGTGGTAATCAGTTTGATGAATAAAAGTTGCTTCTCTCTTAAGTGTTTATTTCTATTTTTTCCATTGCCAAGTATTTGTGCTTATTTCAGATCTTAGTAAATCTTAGATCTCTTATTTTTATCAGAGGCAAGAAAATACATAAGATGGCTTCCACGCTCAAGCAATGTGGAATGTTGCTCATTGCACTACTAACAGTGGGTGTAATTGTTGGTTGTGAGGGCAAAAGTCTGAAGACCAGAGTTTCTCAAACGGACAACTTTGGTGGTGGTGGAGAATTTGGTGGTAGTGGAGGAGTTGGAGGAGGCCTCAGTGGCGGTGGAGGAATTGGAGGTGGCTTTGGCGAAGGAGCTGGTGGTGGCGCTGGAGGAGGATTTGGTGGAGGGGCTGGTGGGGGAGCTGGAGGAGGCTTTGGGGGAGGTGCTGGTGCTGGAGTAGGTTTTTGGAGGAGGAGGCTTTTGTGTTTTTCAAATAATGAGTCTAATCATTCTGTAGCTCTGTTATAAGCTCTAATAGCCATTTTTTTGTTCCATTCTGTCTTTGTAGAATACTTCAACTATTCAAAAGAATGTTAGTAAGGATTACATGTTTTCATTAATTAAGTCAAATTGTTCTGCTAGAATACAGTATGCTATGGACTCTGCATACCCCCTTCATTTCTTCACTGTTAGTTTAATCACTTAAATATATGTTGTTTTATTATTGAATGTATTGATATATTACAATAGGCAAGGTTGGTTATCTAAAGTTCTAAATTCATCAGGGGCATACAATCACGAGATAAGCGAGATATCATTGATGATTTTTGGTTTCATACAATGTTGATCTCCTATTCAGAGCTTTTTAACAATCTTTCCATATGTTGTCATCCATCAGTTTTGATATTCAATTAGGGCCCGTTTGGTCATAGGCATAGGAATGGAGAATAGGCATGTAATATTGGGAATAGGAATGGTTATTCCAATAACAGTTTTTTTTGGAATGGGTATAAGCTCATTTTAGAGGCAAAATGGGAATATGTATTCCTATTCCCTATTCCAAGTGACGAACAAACAGAAAATAGAAAACGTATTCCAACTTTTCTATTCCTATTCCAACAACCATACTGATTATGAACTTGAATATTTATATAAATATTTAATGACAATAATTTTGTATAAATATATTAGATTTTATTTTATTTATAATTATTTATTTATTAAAGTTTATTTAAGAACATTATAAAAACTTTAAGAGTTAAGCTTTTACATTCTAAAAATCAATGAAGTTATAATAAAAATTTAACAATTTTTACATTTGAAATTATGTTTGTAAATTTTGATCAATATAAAGATCAACAATTCAAATATTTTGTTATGAATATAGAATGATTATATAAAGAGTTCTTCCAAATCACTTTTTTCTTTTATATCTATTAATTTGTAATATCTCTACTTAAATATTAAATTTTATATAAAAATTTTAAACCTTCTTTCTTCCTCTCTCCCAATATCTTCATAACTTGTAAATAAATAATCTCTTTATTTTTATGCCGAGAGGCATATACAATGGCAGCAACACTTCCCAGAACAAAGAATATTCCAAGGAATAATCCATGTAAGGAAAAAAGATTTGGTGAGAGTTACAAATGAAATTAAAATATGGAATGTCATTTGGCAATCAAAAAGATTTGGTGAGAGTTACAAATGAAAAAAATATAGGGAATGCCATTTGGTAATCAAAAAGATTTGGTGAGAGTTACAAACAAAATAATAGGCCCGATAAAGTAGGGCCCGAAAAAGTAGGACCCAAAAAAATGGGCCTAAAAAAGTAGGGCCTGAAAAATAGGGGCGAAATAATTTCAATATGATTTTTTTTTGTTAAATATAATTTTGCATGCACATTCATACTTGTTTTTTGTGGGGAGTGGGGGAATTTGAAACAAATTCGTGGAATGTCAAGAGACGTCTGTTGGGGGATATGAGGAGCCTCTCAGAAGTTATAAAACCAAGGCTCACCATTTCATTTTCATTTTATGGTTTTGCAGAAGGAAGAGGTGGAGGTTATTGGAGGATTAGATTGGAGTTTTTGAATAGGAGTAGATTGAAGTTTTGGAGTAACATTTTTGTAGGTGAAATTTCTATTTTTTATTTACATTTTCATTTAGATTTAGATGTAAATTGAAATTGAAATTCAAAATTAGTTATAATATTCTACTTTGATTTAGATTTCAATTTTAATTAATTTCATTTAGATTTAGAATTTTGTTCATAACTATTTAGGCTTGCATTTAATAGTTTAGTCTTGCATGTTTGATTTGGATTTAGATTTGTATTCAAAATCTATTTGATTTATATATTTTATAATACTTCTCATTTACATATTTTAAAAGTGCATGTTTCAAATTAGTTTTATATTTGCATGTTTCATATTAGTTTTAGATTTTCATATTTGAAAATAGTTTTGGTTTGCATGTTTTAGATTTGAATGTTTCACAATAGTTTTACATTTGCATGTTTCTAAGTATTTATATTTTCATATTTCAAAACATAATTTTATCATTAATCTGGATGAGAATGCCACCATATCAATACAATTTATAGTTTATTAAAGTTAATGATTTATTTAAAGTAGATAAATCATATATTTAGTATATATTTTAACATTATTGAATTATAAAATAAAATAAAATTTTCAAAATAATAGCTAGCCAAAATAATATTAAGCCAAATGGATGCTGAAATAATAGAACTTGAAAAAATAAGGCCAAAAAAATAGAATGCAAGAAAATAAGGCTGAAATAACTTAATTAAAATTTTAAATATAAAACATTTTCTTTTTGTTAAATATATTTTTGCATGCACATTCATGCTTATTTTTTGTGAGGAGTGGGAGAATTTGAAACAAATTCATGGAATGTCAAAAGACATCTATTGGGAGATATGAGGGTTCTCTCATAAATTATAAAACAAATGCTCCTCATTTGATTTTCATTTTGTGTTTTTGCAGAGAAGAAGAGATGGAGATTATTGGAGCAATTAGAGTTTTTTAACAGGAGTAGATTAATATTTCATATAGTTTAGCCTTGTATGTTTGATTTAGATATAAGATTCAAAAACTTTTTGATTTAAATATTTGATAATACATTTCTTTTGCAGATTTTTAATGTGCATGTTTCAATTTAGTTTTACATTTGCATGTTTTACATTAGTTTTAGATTTGCATATTTCAAAATATTTTTGGTTTCCATGTTTAGATTTGTATGTTTCATAATAGTTTTATATTTGCATGTTTCAAAATATTTATATTTTTAATGTTTTATAATTAAATTTAATCGTTGATGCGGACAAGAAGTTCACCTTATTAATAAAATTTGTATTTTATTAAAGTTACTAATTAATTTAAAATAAACGAATCATTTATTTAGTTTATATTGTCATTATTTAACTAGATTATATATGTGGCTACTAAATATATTAATTAAGAAAGAAAATCATAAGTCTAAATAGATTCCTTAACGATAGGGAGATTTATTGATCAATTCTTAATCATTGCAATAAAAATTGCATTAGCATTATTAAAAATTCAACAATATATAATGTTCTCACATCATCATGGAGAAATAATTAGAGTTAGAGTTAGAGTTAGAATTAGAATTAGAGTTAGGGTTAGAATTAGAATTAGAGTTAGAATTAGAGTTAGAGTTAGAATTAGAATTAAAATTAGAATTAGAGTTAGAGGTAGAATTAGAATTAGAGTTAGAGTTAGAATTAGAGTTAGAGTTAGGGTTCAAGTTAGAGTTAGTGTTAAAGTTAGAGATAGAACTGTGATCAGGGTTAAATTAGAGTTAGGGTTAGAATTAAAGTTAAATTAGGGTTAAATTAGGGTTAGGGTTAGAATGATAGGGAGATTTATTGATTACAATTCTTAATCATTGCAATAAAAATTGCATTAGCATTATTAAAAAATCAACAATATATAATATTCTCACATCATCATGGAGAAATAATTAGAGTTAGAATTAGAGTTAGAGTTAGAATTAGAGTTAGAGTTAGAGTTAGAATTAGAGTTAGAATTAGAGTTAGAATTAGAATTAGAGTTAGAATTAGAATTAAAGTTAGAATTAGAGTTAGAGTTAGAGTTAGAATTACAGTTAGAATTAGAGTTAGAGTTAGAGTTAGAATTAGAATTAGAGTTAGAATTAGAGTTAGAATTATAATTAGAGTTAGAGTTAGAATTAGAATTAGAATTAGAATTAGAATAAGAGTAAGAGTTAGAGTTAGAGTTAGAGTTAGAATTAGAGTTAGAGTTAGAGTTAGAGTTGGAGTTAGAGTTAGGGTTCAAGTTAGAGTTAGAGTTAAAGTTAGAGATAGAATTGTGATCAGGGTTAGATTAGGGTTAGGGTTAGAATTAGAGTTAGGGTTAGAGTTAGAATTAGAATTAGAATTAGAATTAGAGTTAGAATTAGAATTAGAATTAGAGTTAGAATTAGAATTAGAGTTAGAATTAGAGTTAGAATTAGAATTAGAGTTAGAGTTAGAATTAGAATTAGAATTAGACTTAGAATGAAATTTAGAATTAGAATTAGAATTACAGTTAGAGTTAGAATTAGAATTAGAGTTAGAGTTAGAATTAGAGTTAGATTTAGGGTTCAAGTTAGAGTTAGAGTTAAAGTTAGAGATAGAATTGTGATCAAGGTTAGATTAGGGTTAGGGTTAAAGTTACCTTATTAGTTTTAGGGTTAGGCTAAGAGTTAGGGCTAGGATTAGGATTAGAATTAGGGTTAGTGTTAGAGTTAGAGTTATATATAGTTTTAGGGTTAGGATTAGGGGTAGGTTTATAGTCAAAGTTAGGGTGAGGGTTAATATTGGGGTTACGGTTACAAAAAGTGTCAAAGTTAGAGTTAGGGTTAGAATTAGAGGTAGGGTTAGAATCAAGGATAAAGTTAGAGTTGGAGTTAGGGTTAGAGTTAGAGTTAGAGTTAGATTTAGGGTAAGAATCAGGGTTAGGATTAGAATTAGCATTAGAGTTAGAGCTAGGGTTAGAATTAGGGTTAGGGTTAGGGTTAGGATTAGGGTAAGAATTAGTTTTAGATTTGCATATTTCAAAATACTTTTGGTTTCCATATTTAGATTTGTATGTTTCATAATAGTTTTATATTTGTATGTTTCAAAATATTTATATTTTTAATGTTTCATAATTAAATTTAATCGTTCATGCGGACAAGAAGTTCACCTTATCAATAAAATTTGTATTTTATTAAAGTTAGTGATTAATTTAAAATAAACGAATCATATATTTAGTTTATATTGTCATTATTTAATTAGATTATATATGTGGCTACTAAATATATTAATTAAGAAAGAAAATCATAAGTCTAAATAGATTCCTTAATGATAGGGAGATTTATTCATTACAATTTTTAATCATTGCAATAAAAATTGCAATAGCATTATTAAAAATTCAACAATATATAATGTTCTCACATCATCATGGAGAAATAATTAGAGTTAGAGTTAGAATTAGAGTTAGAATTAGAGTTAGAGTTAGAGTTAGAGTTAGAGTTAGAATTAGAATTAGAGTTAGGATTCGAATTAGAATTAGAATTAGAATTAGAGTTAGAATTAGAGTTAGAATTAGAATTAGAGTTAGAATTAGAATTAGAGTTAGACTTAGAATAAGAGTTACAGTTAGAATTAGAATTAGAATTAGAATTAGAGTTAGACTTAGAATAAGAGTTACAGTTAGAATTAGAATTAGAATTAGAATTAGAATGAGAATTAGAATTAGAGTTAGAGTTAGAATTAGAGTTAGAGTTAGAATTAGAATTAGAGTTCGAGCTAGAATTAGAGTTAGAGTTAGGGTTCAAGTTAGAGTTAGAGTTAAAGTTAGAGATAGAATTGTGATAAAGGTTAAATTAGGGTTAGGGTTAGAATGATAGGGAGATTTATTGATTACAATTCTTAATCATTGCAATAAAAATTGCATTAGCATTATTAAAAATTCAACAATATATAATGTTCTCACATCATCATGGAGAAATAATTAGAGTTAGAATTAGAGTTAGAGTTAGAATTAGAGTTAGAGTTAGAATTAGAGTTAGAGTTAGAATTAGAGTTAGAATTAGAATTAGAATTAGAATTAGAATTAGAATTAGAATTAGAATTAGAATTAGAATTAGAATTAGAATTAGAGTTAGAATTAGAATTAGAGTTAGAGTTAGAATTAGAGTTAGAGTTAGGGTTAGAATTAGAATTAGAGTTACAATTAGAATAAGAGTTAGAAATAGAGTTAGAATTAGAATTAGAGTTCAAGTTAGAATTAGAATTAGAATTAGAGTTAGAGTTAGAATTAGAGTTACAGTTAGAATTAGAGTTAGAATTAGAGTGAGAATTAGAATTAGAGTTAGAATTAGAATTAGAATTAAAATTAGAATTAGAGTTAGAATTAGAATTAGAGTTAGAGTTAGATTAGAATTAGAGTTATAGTTAGAATTAGAGTTAGAGTTAGAATTAGAATTAGAGTTGCAGTTAGAATTAGAGTCAGAATTAGAGTTAGAATTAGAATTAGAGTTAGAATTAGAATTAGAATTAGAAGTAGAGTTACAATTAGAGTTACAATTAGAATTAGAGTTAGAGTTAGAATTAGAGTTAGAATTAGAGTTAGAGTTAGAATTAGAATTAGAATTAGAATTAGAATTAGAATTAGAATTAGAATTAGAGTTAGAGTTAGAATTAGAATTAGAGTTAGAGTTAGAATTAGATTTAGAGTTAGAGTCAGAGTTAGAGTTAGAGTTAGGATTAGAATTAGAGTTAGAGTTAGAGTTAGAATTATAGTTAGAGTTAGAGTTAGAGTTAGAGTTAGAGTTAGAGTTAGAGTTAGAATTAGAATCAGAGTTAGAGTTAGAATTGGAGTTAGAATTAGAATTAGAGTTAGAATTAGAGTTAGAATTAGAATTAGAGATAGAATTAGAGTTAGAATTAGAATAAGAGTTAGAGTTAGAATTAGAGTTAGAATTAGAATTAGAGTTAGACTTAGAATTAGAGTTCGAGTTAGAATTAGAATTAGAATTAAAATTAGAAATAGAATTACAATTAGAATTAGAGTTAGAGTTAGAATTAGAATTAGAGTTAGAGTTAGAATTAGAGTTAGAGTTAGGGTTGAAGTTAGAATTAGAGTTAAAGTTAGAGATAGAATTGTGATCAAGGTTAAATTAGGGTTAGGGTTAGAATTACAGTAAAATTAGGGTTAAATTAGGGTTAGGGTTAGAATGATAGGGAGATTTATTGATTACAATACTTAATCATTGCAATAAAAATTGCATTAGCATTATTAAGAATTCAACAATATATAATGTTCTCACATCATCATGGAGAAATAATTAGCGTTAGAATTAGAGTTAGAGTTAGAATTAGAGTTAGAGTTAGAGTTAGAATTAGAGTTAGAATTAGAGTTAGAGTTAGAATTAGCATTAGATTTAGAGTTAGAGTTAGAATTAGAATTAGAATTAGAATTAGAGTTAGAATTAAAATTAGAGTTAGAATTAGAGTTAGAGTTAGAGTTAGAGTTAGAATTAAAATTAGAGTTAGAAATAGAATTAGAGTTAGAATTAGAGTTAGAAATAGAGTTAGAATTAGAATTAGAGTTAGAGTTAGAATTAGAATTAGAATTAGAGGTAGAATTAGAGTTAGAGTTAGAGTTAGAGTTAGAGTTAGAGTTAGAGTTAGAGTTGGAGTTGGAGTTAGAATTAGAATTAGAATTAGAATTAGATAAAGAATTAGAATTAGAGTTAGAATTAGAGTTAGAGTTAGAGTTAGAGTTAGAGTTAGAATTAGAATTAGAATTAGAATTAGAATCATATATTTAGTTTATATTGTCATTATTTAATTAGATTATATATGTGGCTACTAAATATATTAATTAAGAAAGAAAATCATAAGTCTAAATAGATTCCTTAATGATAGGGAGATTTATTGATTACAATTCTTAATCATTGCAATAAAAATTGCATTAGCATTATTAAAAATTCAACAATATATAATGTTCTCACATCATCATGAAGAAATAATTAGAGTTAGAGTTAGAATTAGAGTTAGAGTTAGAGTTAGAATTAGAGTTAGAGTTAGAATTAGAGTTAGAATTAGAATAAGAGTTAGACTTAGAATTAGAGTTAGAATTAGAATGAGAGTTAGAGTTAGAGTTAGAATTAGAATTGGAGTTAGGGTTAGAATTAGAATTAGAATTAGAATTAGAGTTAGAATTAGAGTTAGAATTAGAATTAGAATTAGAGTTAGACTTAGCATTAGTGTTAGAGTTAGAATTAGAATTAGAATTAGAATTAGAATTAAAATTAGAGTTAGAGTTAGAATTAGAATTAGAATTAGAATTAGAATCATATATTTAGTTTATATTGTCATTATTTAATTAGATTATATATGTGGCTACTAAATATCTTAATTAAGAAAGAAAATCATAAGTCTAAATAGATTCCTTAATGATAGGGAGATTTATTGATTACAATTCTTAATCATTGCAATAAAAATTGCATTAGCATTATTAAAAATTCAACAATATATAATGTTCTCACATCATCATGGAGAAATAATTAGAGTTAGAATTAGAGTTAGAGTGAGAATTAGAGTTAGAATTAGAATTAGAGTTAGAGTTAGAATTAGACTTAGAATTAGAATTAGAGTTAGAGTTAGAGTTAGAATTAGAGTTAGAATTAGAGTTAGAATTAGAATTAGAGTTAGAATTAGAGTTAGAATTAGAATTAGAGTTAGAGTTAGAATTAGAGTTAGAGTTAGCATTAGAATTAGAATTGAAATTAGAATTAGAATTAGAATTAAAATTAGAGTTAGAGTTAGAATTAGAATTAGAGTTAGAGTTAGAATTAGAATTAGACTTAGAGTTAGAATTAGAGTTAGAGTTAGGGTTCAAGTTAGAGTTAGAGTTAAAGTTAGAGATAGAATTGTGATCAAGGTTAAATTAGGGTTAGGGTTAGAATTAGAGTTAAATTAGGGTTAAATTAGGGTTAGGGTTATAATGATAGGGAGACTTATTGATTACAATTCTTAATCATTGCAATAAAAATTGCATTAGCATTATTAAAAATTCAACAATATATAATGTTCTCACATCATCATGGAGAAATAATTAGAGTTAGAATTAGAGTTAGAGTTAGAATTAGAGTTAGAGTTAGAGTTAGAATTAGAGTTAGAACTAGAGTTAGAGTTAGAATTAGTGTTAGATTTAGAGTTAGAATTAGAATTAGAGTTAGGGTTAGAATTAGAATTAGAGTTAGAGTTAGAGTTAGAGTTAGAGTTTGAGTTTGAGTTTGAGTTTGAGTTAGAATTAGAATTAGAGTTAGAATTAAAATTAGAGTTAGAAATAGAGTTAGAATTAGAGTTAGAATTAGAGTTAGAATTAGAATTAGAATTAGAATTAGAGTTAGAATTAGAATTAGAATTAGAGTTAGAGTTAGAATTAGAATTAGAGTTAGAGTTAGAATTAGAATTAGAGTTAGAGTTAGAATTAGAGTTAGAGTTAGGGTTCAAGTTAGAGTTAAAGTTAAAGTTAGAGATAGAATTGTGATCAGGGTTAGATTAGGGTTAGGGTTAGAATTAGAGTTAGTGTTAGAATTAGAATTAGAATTAGAGTTAGAATTAGAATTAGAGTTAGAATTAGAGTTAGAATTAGAATTAGAGTTAGAGTTAGAATTAGAATTAGAATTAGAATTAGAGTTAGTATTAGAATTAGAATTAGAGTTAGAGTTAGAATTAGAATTAGAGTTAGAGTTAGAATTAGAATTAGAGTTAGAGTTAGAATTAGAGTTAGAGTTAGGGTTCAGGTTAGAGTTAGAGTTAAAGTTAGAGATAGAATTGTGATCAGGGTTAGATTAGGGTTAGGGTTAAAGTTACCTTATTAGATTTAGGGTTAGGGTAAGAGTTAGGGCTAGGATTCGGATTAGAATTAGGGTTAGTGTTAGAGTTAGAGTTATATATAGTGTTAGGGTTAGGATTAGCGATAGGTTTATAGTCAAAGTTAGGGTGAGGGTTAATATTGGGGTTAGGGTTACAAAAAGTGTCAAAGTTAGAGTTAGGGTTAGAATTAGAGGTAGGGTTAGAATCAAGGATAAAGTTAGAGTTGGAGTTAGGGTTAGAGTTAGAGTTAGAGTTAGATTTAGGGTAAGAATCAGGGTTAGGATTAGAATTAGCATTAGAGTTAGAGCTAGGGTTAGGGTTAGGGTTAGGGTTAGGGTTAGGGTTAGGGTTAGGGTTAGGGTTAGAGTTAGAGTTATAGTTAGGGTTAGAGTTAGGAACAGAGTTATAGTTAGGGTTACAATTAGGTTAGGGTTAGAGCTAGAATTGGGGTTAGGGTTAGAATTAGGGTTAGAGTTAGGGTTATATAGGTTTGGGTTAAGATTAGGGGTAGAATTAGAGTTACAATTAGAGTTAGAGTTAGAATTAGGGTTACATATTGAGTTAGAGCTAGAGTTAGGGTAAGGGTAATAATTAGGGTTAGGGCAAGAATTAGGGTTACAAATAAAGTTAGGGTTAGGGTTAGGGTTAGATTTAGAGGTAGGATTTGAGCTAGATTTAGAGATAGAATTAGAATTAGAACAAGAGTTGGAGTTAGAGGTAAGGTTAGAATTAGGGCTAGGATTATGGTTAGCATAAGGGTTATGGTTAGAGTTAGGGGTAGCATTAGGGTTAGGGTTATAATTACTATTAGTTTTAGTGTTAGTGTTAGTGTTAGTGTTAGGGTTATAATTGGGGCTAGAATTGAGGCTAGGGATAGGGTTAGGGTTAGGGTTAGAATTAGAGTTAGAGTTAGGGATCAAGCTAGAGTTAAAGTTAGAGATAGAGTTGGGGTTAGGGTTAGATTTAGGGTTAGGGCTAGAGTTAGGGTTATCTTTAGGGTTAGATTTAGGTTTAGAGTTAGAGTTAGGGTTAGAATTAGGATTGGGTTTACGATTAGAATTAGGGTTAGGATTATAGTTAGAGTTACATATAGTGTTAGGGTTAGTATTAGCATTATATAGAGTTAGGATTAGGATTATGAGTAGGATTAGGGTTAGAGTTAGGGTTAGAGTTAGGGTTAGTAATAGGGTTACAGTTAGAGTTAGAGTTATAATTATAGTGAGGTTTAGAGTTAGAGTTAGAGCTAGGGTTAGAATTAGGGGTAGGGGTAGGGTTAGGGTTAGAGATAGAGTTGGAGTTAGAGTTAGGGTTAGAGTTAGAATATGGGTTTAAATTAGGGTTAGATTTAGGGTTAGAATTAGCATTAGAGTTAGAATTAGAGTTAGGATTAGAGCTATAGGAAGGCTTAGGGTTAGGGCTAGAATTAGGGTTAGGGTTAGAATTAGCATCAAATTTAGGATTATAAAGGGTTAAGGTTAGGGTTAGGGGGAGAATTAAAGTTAGAGATAGAGTTAGAGTTAGAGTTAGGGTTAGGGTTAAACTTATATATATATATATATATATATATATATATATATATATTAAAACAAATAAATCGATACTAATTTTATCAAAAATAAAAAATTAGAATATATATATATAATATTAAAATTATTATCATATCTTCCATATTCATGGCGACTGCTACTAGCTTATATATATATATATATATATATATATATATAATGCCAAGAGTCATCCTTCTCGAGGCACCTATTTTAATTCAAATCGTATCCAACACAAAAAAACCATTACAATTTAAATTAAAATAGGTGCCTCGAGAAGGATGACTCTCAGCATTATATATATATATATATAAGTATATATAAGCTAGTTAATAATTAATAGTAAATGATTTGATAATATAATTATTAAGTTTCTAAATTGTTTTCTTTTTATAGTTGATATTGTAAGGATGCACAAAATAGAAGGCTTACATTTTTACATTTTAGCATTCTATGTACTCATTATTAATGAATAATCGAATTAATCTCACATTGTATTCATACACAATAAATTTTAAAGATAATAATGTTGAAGATGACTTTTAATTCACCTACAATTGTTTATGAACTATGTGAATTCTCTATCTTTCTCTATTCTTGCATTATTTTCTTTGAACTTATTTATCTTTTATATTTCTTGTATTATAAGGTGAATTTGGTGCTAATATACCAAGGCATCATCTTATCTGGAGTGAGATTTTCTATCTAATGCAAGTAAGCTAGTTTTACATTGTTCAAACCATAGCAAGTCACTCACATCAAGATTCAACATAGACCGTCTCATGTTTAACTATTGATGCCATTGACAAAATATTTGGATTAAGATTCTAATTGCAGCAAGACTTTGTATCCAATGCAAGTGAGTTAGTTTTACATTGTTCAAGCAATACCAAGTCTCGCACATCAAGATTCAACATAGATTGTACCATACAATTATCAATGTCATTGATGAAATGTAGTGTTGTAATGTATGTTGAATTCTGGATAGCCAATAGTTTTTGAGCACCAAAAATTCCTTTGAAAGTTACCATTTGATATATCTTGAATGATAACATTGCTAGAAAAATAAGTGAATTTATTTAGTTGTGGTGTAATTATCTATAACAATTGTAAAATTCAAAACTTATTTAACACTAAATATCATTCTACTTATTTACCACCAAACATCAATTTCAAACTCGTTCAACTTATTCCAAGCCCTTTACTTATCCTTGCTATCTTCAATTCTACTTCTATTTTGTTTAAACTAAAAATTCAAATGGTAGGAACTATGATACTTGTGTCTCTTGTTGAAAATGATTTTTTTGAGATGAAATACATGAGGCATAGAATTTTAATATGTAATAAATTGACAAAATTAAGGCCCATTAATTTCTCTTATTACTAAGACTGGATTGGATTAACAAAAGAGAATTGAGAAATGCTACATGTTTTTTTAATACCTTTTGAGGAGATTTGTAGGCAATCCATGTTCGTTGAATCTCCCTTGCTTGCAAGTTTTGGAAGAAAAAAAGGGATTGTGTTGAATGATTTCATCATCGAGATTGTCATTCATACTCTATGATCCATCATGGAGATGAGATCATTAGGAAAGATAATCATAATCAAATTTGAGCATTCTACAAAATTAAATCTATCTTATATGTCATTTGAATTACAATCTATCCAAGATATGGTCTGAGTTTTTGCATTTTTGTATTATGGCTTGATTCCTCACAACATTGAATATAATACAAAGTACTTTTATTCTGCACCTAGAAAATATTGGTCTCAAATTGGTTTTGACAATTGAGTGTCAACACACTTAACCAATTCTCAAGATGATACTGAGTATAATATATAAGCTAAGCTATAGTGTGTGCTCAATAGGTGCTAAGTGAACTTCATGTGCCAAGTGATAAGTGATGCCGAGTCACTATAGGTGCCGAGCAAAGTATAGATGCCGGGAAAAACAAAATTAGTATAGGAGCCAAGACAGATAGAATTCCTATATGTGTTGAGCATCAGCAATTAATAAGTGCCAAGTAACACAGAATCAACATATGAGTTTGTATCTTCACAAACTTAGATGTAAACCATTTTTTACCTAACTTAGGATGAATCTCGAAGGATCTTGAAGATAAGGTCAATTTTTTTGCATTACATATGTAATCAGCATGTAGCCAATCAGAAAAATGGAGAAAGCATGCAACCAATAGGAAAAGTGAATGAATTGAGTGGGAAATGAAGAATGAACATTGATCATAGATTCATACCTAACCCTAAGTCTTTGAAGCCTTTAAAAGAAGGATGAAATCCCATTGTGAGCATGAGTAAGAGATTATGGGAGAATGCTAGCAAAGTGCAGAGGGGTGTAAAGACTTAGAAAGAATAAGAACAACATTGCAAAATTTAATTGATCAAGAATAGAGTATTTTAATTTGGAGAAGAGACATATCAGATCAAGGAAGTATTAGAACAGACAAAGCAGAACAAGGATTTGGAATGAGCAATTGAAGATTGCAAGTCATCTGGTCTAGACTTTTTAATACTCTCTAGCCATTGTATTAGGAATAAAAATCCTATGATAATAGGTTGGTTTAATAGCCACGTTGTAAGCCTTTAAACAAGGTGCTAAATCCTTTAATATGGTAACATTCCAAGTGAATATTTGTAAATCCTTTAACTAGGTCACTTTTAATAGGGTGTAAAGTCTTTAACAAGATAGGCTTTTCACAAGGCAAACCATTAGAAGTGGTCAAACTTTGTAACCTTAAATAGTTACATATTGTTACAGTGAAACTTTGTGGGTGTCATCCCCACCTCAGTTTTACCTCCTCATTTTGGAGGGTTTCTGGGTTACCAAAATCTTATATTAACAGAGAGCTTTTGTGTTTTCCAAATAATGAGCTTGATCATTCTGTAGCTCTATTATAAGCTCTAATATCCGTGTTTTTAGTTTCATTCTGTGTTTGTAGAACACTTCAACTATTCAAAAGAATGTTGGTAGGATTTCATGTTTTCATTAAAATTAAGTGAAATTGTTCTGCTAGAATACAGTATATTATGGACTTCGCGTACCCTCTTCATTTCTTCACTGTTAGTTGAATGTATTAATATATTACAATAGGCAAGGTTGGTTATAGAAAGTTCTAAAATCATCAGGGGCATACAATCCCGAGATAAGCGAGATACCATTAATAATTTTTGGTTTCATACAATGTTGATCTCCTATTTACTTACGAGACCCTGTCATGACATCCCTTAAAAGTTGTACCATTAATAACCTCTCGCACAAGCAATAGAAGTGTCTTGTTGGAGAACGAGAGCTGTTTATTTTTGAACGATAATCAACATTTAAGTGTGATCAGTTGCTAATTTGATTGATTCTTTTGAAGGACGACATAATTGAATCTCAATGTATTTTTTCTTATTCATTATAATAATAAGGTATCTGTATATATCTGAAATTATAAAATTTTCAGTAAAATAAATTTAGGCATGAGTTTATTTGTTCTACGAGTCTGGATTCTAATCACAACATTTACTATCATTAAGGTTAGGATAGCAAATATTTCTTATATCTGGTAGATTCTTTTGTCATTCTAGTAGCCCATTTCATGATCATCTTGAATATCTCATTTCTCTTGGCTATGACGTAAGAAGATTAATGGATGATTATTGATTTGCTCAAGACCTGTGAACATTTCATCTCATTCTGTACATGCACAGAAGTATTCCACTCTGTAATCAATCAAAAGTGACAGATTGCCCCTTTTAGAGTTCTGTTATAGAATATTCGTTTTCCACGTCAGTCGACTATGATTTGTGAGTTAATTTGTAACTTTTGAAACTTCAATGTACCATTTAATAAAGGAAAGTAATAAATGAAGACAATGAGCCCATAGTCTATTCTACTCATCACACGTTTAAAAAAAAGATACGTTTCCGTCTAGAAGTTTTGTATATACTTTCTCTTGGGGAAATTATGAGTTTATAAGGTGGCAAACATTTCCGGGAGCACCATCGAATCTACTGTCTTCTTTAGGTTTGCCTTTTGGCCAATGCTTGGTTTCATATTAATATTCATTTTACTACACTTATTAAGATTTGTGACTGCAAATATATTCACATAAATAAATAGATCTTCTTAGAATTACTGCAAACAGACAGACAATGGAAAATCTCGGCAATGACCATACAATGCGTAAACCCTAATAAGCCTGCTCCCTCGCGCGACATCTTCATGGAAATCACAAAATCACAAAATTGTGTGCAAGTACGATGGCCTTCTAGTTCATTATTTCCCTCGATTTCTGCCTTGAAATTATCACCAATTTGGGCTTTGCCGGTTGAGAAACATTGGTCCTTAAGGAAGATGAATTTTCTATGTCTATGCTCTTTATTTGAGGCATGGAGTTCAATCTAGGGGCATAGACCTTGCTCAGAAGTGCCTTGAAATCTCTAATGCGTTTGCCAGTCTTTCATGAGCTCTAGATTTACACTCAATTCATCGTGTATGTTGAGGCCGATTATCATCTTTGGAAAATAGTGGACTCACTTATCATTGCTAAAACCGATGACGGGGTAATTTTCAGAGCTTTTTAACAATCTCTCCATATTTTGTCATCCATCAGTTGTGGTATTCAAGAATCACAAATACCACTTTTCTATTTAGATGTTGGGATGTTATGTAGAGAGGAATCAAACCGTCATTGAACTCATGGTAAAGGTTGCCCGTGTATCCCCTAGTGGAGAAACTATGGCAGGCACATCATGGTGGACTTGGCAGGAGTCGGCATTAAAATCCCTTGTTTTGAGGATGATTTCATCTATGCTTTTCATGGTTCTCCGTTCCCATTTGCGCATATAAGGCCTGATTTTCTCCTGAGTTGATTTATGATTGTTTGTGTGAAGAGAAATGGAGGTAGTTTCAGAATGAGTTCTTCATGGAAACACAAAATCACAAAATCACCCAATAATCACAAAATTCAAAGCCGCGACTCAAGTATCCACAGGAATGATGACAGAGCTGGAGGACCATACTGTTTTAGTGTACTTGTTTCCAGAGATGTTTTCGTCTAAACAGACTCTGTAGGGAAAAGAAATAAAAAAGCTTTGTCCCTCCATAAAAGGACAAAGCCTATTTTTCAAATCTGGATTCTTGTTCTTCTCCATTACATTCTTCTCCACCTCCTCCAGAGCGGAGGACAACCAACTAAAAGCTTCATCAACCCCCACGTCATCTGTCCACTCTGGAGTGGATCCTTTCCTCTGTCCAATATAAACTTCATTTTTTGCATGCTTTGACAAAATCTCAAATTAACTCACAGTAGTGGTTGTTTTTACATCCGACACAGTTTTGAGTATATATTATTTTGGATTCTTCTCCAGATCGGAATATTCAGGCGACCCCATCAGGCGTCTGCTCAAGGTAGGATGATTTGGCATGTATCCTCCGTGAGCACAGTGTCCAAACTTTACATTTGCGTGTATAGCAGACGCAAACCAAACTATGGTGGTTAGCGCTTCTGTCATTTCAGGGAAGCTTTCCATTTTATACCATCCTTTTTAAATATCTGCATGCCCAACGGTAAGTGTCTCATTCCACCATGATTGCAACTCCTTGTCTTCTTTGATTGAGGCGTCGCTCTTGCAGTAGAGAGATAAGTACTCTATTACCCATTTCCTTAAGGCAGCCCATATCTCCAGACCGTCCGCTGCGTATGGATAGTCCTCAATAACAAGCCTTAGCCCGTGAGGTGCATTTGAGTCTGTAGCAGCCATGCCCCTACATTCAACATTTGCAGCTATCCACCTTTGAGTTCGTTGAATTGATCAATATTCCGAGTTTTGAAAATTACCCCCCAAAACCTTCAGCCTGCCTTTTAGATATTCAACAAAAATTGACACTTGAAAGTGGGTTTCCCTTGAAAAAAAGGGAGGACCCACTTTCAACTAATTCGGAGGTAGATACTACTATTTCAAGAGAACCTAGTTGCGATTGTGATTGTAATTCAGTCATTTTGATGGTTGTTATTGAAAATGATTTTGTTGAGACGAAATGCACGAGGCGTACAAATTTAAGATGTAAGAAATTGACACAATTAAGGCCCATTAATTTCTCTTATTACTAAGACTGGATTGGATTAACAAAAGAGAATTGAGAAATGCTACATGTTGTTTTAATACCTTTTGAGGAGATTTGTAGGCAATCCATGTTTGTTGAATCTCCCATGCTTGCAAGCTTTGGAAGACAAAAAGGGATTGTGTTGAATGATTTCATCATTGAGATTGTCGTCACACTCTATGATCTATCATCAAGATGAGATGATCAGAAAAGATAATCATAATCAAATTTAAACATTCTACAAAATTAAATCTATTTTGTATGTCATTTGAATTACAATCTATCCAACATATGGTGTGAGTTTCTCCATTGTTGTATTATGGCTCGATTCCTCACAACATTGAATATAATACAAAGTACTTTTATTCTACAGCTAGAAGAAACCTTATTTATATCATAAAACCTTTGTTGTGTAAAACTATTGAAAGAAAACAACTTGAATTTACAGTTTCTAACATTGTTACAAACAGTAGTATTTATCATTTGTTTGGATGTATGCCTAGATAGTTTGAATATTAGGGCCCCTTGTATAAAAAACAGGATCATGAAAACTATTCATCTTTATTCAAGTGGGATCCCAAATGATGCAGGAGCATCTTGGGTGTAAGGGCAATCTTGCATCACCCAAAAATATTTTATTTTCAGCCTTTTCTATTTTAATAAGGACTAGTAGACATGGTGGTTACTATTTATGGGAACTTGCTATTTTTAATAAGTTTGTCATATGAGATCGGAATGTTCTCATTTTCTAGAGGAAGATTCATTTTAGATATATAAGCCTACCATAAAAATCTCATTGCTCCAGCTTAAGTATTAAAGAAGTTATTGGGGATTTTCGGTGAAAAAATTTGTAGAAAAATATTTAGGCTCACCATTGGAGGCCTTAGAGTGCCCAAATAAGATCCAAAAACTTGATGGAAGGGCGCTAGTGCCATTCCAAGTCTATAGATCAAGAGTTGGCATTTTCGAAAAGTGGTTATAATAGCCAATCAGAGCAACGGTTTGTGAGTTATGACCTCTGGAAGTTGGGCTACTGAAATTTCTAAAATAATTTGTCAAAGATGTATTTGGTTGACTCTATGTGTATTGTTAGGGTCTATCGACGCTAGGTATTAAGTTTGAGCATCTAGAACCTGCCTAGGCGGCATAGAACTGCCTATTTAAGAAAGACCCAAACATTGTCTAGGATAGCTTTGGGTGATAGTTTGTAGCACTGTCTTGCAAATTACTGTAATGAAGGTGCCCATTTGGGTTAGCATATTGTAATTGAGAGTTCTGTAATTTTGCATTTGTAGTGATAATAAGAAGTCCATAATTTGTTTCTCACATTTGTTGTAGTTTCTTTGTTTTTGTTATGAGTTTATGGTATTAAGGGGAGTCTCATGCATCAAGTGGGTGTCAGAGCTAGAGCTCTTGAGCATGTGGATAGATCATCGACTATAAGGCATTTTGCACCAAGATCATGTTTTGGGTTAAACATGTAGACAAATCATCGATTGTGAGGCAGTAGATGCCAGAGTTTCAATAGAAGTACAAAAATGCCTCCACGAAGAGAGCATGGTGGAATAGCTACATGTGTTACACCTAAGGGTTTTCAAGCCCTCCAAAGACAAATTTAAGCATTAGAAGAACAAATGTGTAGAGGAATGAATCTTCCCATAAGAGATGAAAGTGAGGATGAGGATGAAGTAGAAGAAAATGCCAAAGTAGAGGCAGTTCTAAACCCAGAGGAAGAGAGGCTTTTTAGGGCCATCTCTAAGATTGGAAAAAGACCTAAGTTTAAGGTTCCCACATTTTCAAGAAATCTTAACCCAAAAGAGCTAATCAATTGGATCAATGAACTATAGGAGTACTTTGAGTATGAAGACACTGAGGATCCAAATAGGGTCAATTTTGCAAAGGCAAAACTGAAGGGACATGCAAAAATCTGGTGGCAAGAGGTTCAATTGGAATGAAATAGAAAGGAAAAGGAAAAAATCCCTAGATGGGATTAGATGATAGCTAAAATGAAGCAACAATTCATTCATATGGATTATGAGCTTGATCTGTTAAAGAAGATGCAAGGAATGAAGCAAGTAGGAAAATTTGTTCAACAATATATCAAGGAGTTCTACCAATTTCTCATTAGAACTAGCCATGCAAAAGATGATAAGGAGAAAGTCACTCGTTATGTTAATGGGTTAAGGCCCAACATTCAAGATGAGCTGAGTTTGGTTTGAATGAATAGTATTGAAGAGGCATACCAGTTTTCCCTAAGAGTTGAGGATAAACTAAGCAAGAAGTTTGACAATAAGAATAGTGGAAGAGGTCATGGTGGAAGATCTGGTGGACAATCTTATGGAGGTCATAATGATGATTAGAAGAACAAGGATGACACTAGAAGTAGCAACCAAAACCAAAGGGGAAACAATTCCAATCATTTCCATGATCAGAACAATAAAGATCAGAGAGGAAGAGGCAGAGGACAAGGATCTGGTAGAGGAGGCTTCCGTGGGAAATATTTTCACTGTACAAAAGAAGAGCATTTAAATGTACCCAACACCAAGGAAGAATAGATTGAAGAACAAAATGCCAGGCCAGAGTTGCACATGTTGATGAAGATGCCAGATCCTCACATTTTGAAGATGCTAAAAGAGGAGAAGTCCTAGTTAATAGAAGAGTCCTACTAAGTGGTGAGAATGAACCTAATTAAAGAAGGCATTTATTTTGCACAAGGTCTATGTGAAGATAAGTGTTGTGATGTGATCATTGATGGTGGAAGTACTGACAATCTAGTGTCAGAAACGATGGTCACCAAGTTGAAGTTGAAGAGACAGAAACACCCACATCCATACCATATTGCTTGGGTGCAAGATGACCACAAGGTTATGGTCAATGAGCAATGCTCAGTGAAGTTCAAGATTTAGAGTTACCAAGATGAGGTACTTTGTGATATCATACCTATGGACATATGTCATATGTTTTTGGGTAGGCAGTGGTAGTTTGACAAGCATGTTGTACATGATGGGCGAGAAAATACCTACACTCTAACTAAGGATGGAGTGAAACATAAGTTGAAGCCTTGAAGGATAAAGAAGAAAAGTATGTAATGTTGCCAGAATATGTTTTGTTGATGGAAAAGAGTTTCTTAAAGGTATGAATCATGACCATATGTGTTTTGCTATAATTCCTAAAGATAGTAAAGAAGAAGTAGAGGAGGTACTTGTAGAAGTTCCAGATATGTTGGAAGAGTTTTCTGATATTGTATTAGATAATGTACCTGATGGATTGCCCCCGATGAAGAAGATCAGTCACTATAGGGATTTGGTTCCAAAAGCTAGTTTGGAAAACAAGGGAACACACAGAATGACACCAGCAGAAAGTGAAAAGTTGAATAGGCAAGTTCATGAGTTGCTATAGAAGGGGTTGATTCGAGAGAGTTTGAGTCCATGTGTTGTACCAACAATATTAGCACTAAAGAAGAATGGAGAATGGAGGATGTGCATAAATTTTCATGCTATCAACAAGATCACCATCAAGTATAGATTTCCTTTGCCGAGGATGGATGATATTATGGATTGTTTGAGTGGAGCTTAGTATTTCACAAAGATAGATCTGAAGAGTGAGTACCATCAGATTTGTATCAAACAAGATGATGAGTGGAAGACTACTTTCAAGACAAGGGAAGGACTGTATGAGTTGTTAGTCATGCCTTTCGGGCTAACCAATGCACCGAGCACTTTCATGAGGCTCATGAATGAGGTACTGAAGGAGTTTCTAGGTAAGTTTATCATTATTTCCCTAGATGATATATTAATCTTTAGTAAGACATTGGAGGAGCATTTGATCCATATTCGCAAGGTTTTTGAAAAGTTGAGGAAAGAAAAGTTGTTGATAAACCTGGAAAAGTGCAGTTTTGTAAACAAAGAGTTTGTGTACTTAGGATTTGTAGTCGCAGGAGAAGGTCTGAAAATAGACCTAGAGAAAGTGAAGGCTATCCTTGAATGGCCTACTCCAAGGAGCATGATAGAGGTAAGATCTTTTCATGGACTGGCTACATTTTACAAAAATTTTATAAGAAGTTTTAGCAATATTTTTGGACCATTGACTGAAACAATGAGAGGAGATAGGAAAGAGTTTAAGTGGACTATAGGGGCAGATAAGAATTTCAATCTATTGAAACAAAAAGTTACAGAGTAGCCTATTTTAGCACTTCATAATTTTAACAATGTGTTTCAAGTAGACTGTGATGCTAGTGGTACTACAATAGGAACTATTTTAAGCTAGGAAGGTAGACCAATTGCTTATTTTAGTGGGAAGTTGAATGATGCAAAAATAAAATATTCTATTTATGATTAGGAATTTTATGCTATAGTTCAAGCATTGAAGAATTGGAGACACTATCTTCTTCTCAAGGAGTTTGTTTTGTATACTAATCATCAAGCTTTGCAATATTTTAATAGTCAAGGAAAATTGAACTAAAGGCATTTAAGGTGGATTGAGTTTTTGCAGAGTTATACATTTGTTTTGAAATACAGAAGTGGAAAGTCTAACAAGATTGCAGATGTTCTTAGTAGAAGACAACTTTTGTTGACATAAATGCAGATAGAGGTGGTTGGGTTCAAGGAACTTAGTACATTTTATCTAGATGATCATGATTTTGGTAAAGCATGGAAGGCTTGTATAAAACCTATTACACTTGACAAGACAAAAGTGGTTCGATTTTATAATCCAAGATAATATGTTGTTCAAAGGAGTAAATTGTTCATTCCAAGAAGTTTAATGAGAGAGAACCTCATCAAAGAGAAGCATAGTGGAGGATTGGCTAGACATTTTGGCAAAGATAAAACTATAACTTTGGTTGCTGAAAATTATTATTTTCTACAGTTATAGCAAGATGTGACGAAGTTTGTAAAAAGTTGTTGAGTATGTCAGATGGTGAAAGGAGTGAAGTAGAATACATGGTTGTATCAGCTATTACTTGTGTCAGAGAAGCCATGGGAGGATGTCAGCATGAATTTTGTTCTTGGATTACCAAGGAAAAAATGTGGGCATGATTCTATTTTTGTGGTGGTTGACAAGTTTTCAAAGATGGCACATTTTATTCCTTGCAAGAAGACTAGTGATGTTGTTCATGTAGCAAAGTTTTTTTTTAGAGAAATGGCGAGACTACATGGTCTACCAAAGAGTATAGTTTCAAATCGAGATACCATATTTATTAGGTATTTCTAGCTTACATTGTAGAAGAAGTTGAAGACAAATTTGAAGTTTAGTTCATCACATCATCCACAAATAGATGGATAGACAGAAGTTGTGAATCATAGTTTGGGAAACTTGCTGAGATGCTTGATTGGAGATAAACCAAAAGGATGGGATATGATTTTACCATAGGCAAAATTTACATATAATAATTTTGTGAATAGGAGTACTAGTAAATCAGCATTCTAGATTTTATATGGGAGTAGTCCCAGAAATGCTTTTGAATTGAGGAAGTTGGATAAAGGAGAGATAAGTAGTGCTAAAGCAGAAGATGTTGTAGAACATCTAAAGAACATTCATGAGGAGGTGAGGAAGCACATCATAAAGATGAATACACAATATAAGACTAAGGCAGATTTGAAAAGGAGATATAAGGAAATTCATATTGGAGATGAAGTCATGGTTGATTTGAGAAAGAAGTGTTTTCCAGTGGGTACATATAATAAGCTGACGATGAAGAAGTTTGGACTGTGCAAGATAGTGAAGAGGCATGATTCTGGAAATGCGTATGAAGTGGAGTTGCCTACTGAATTGAATATTTCACCAGCATTTAATATTTTAGATTTGATGGAGTATTATGAAGGAGGTGATGGAAATGAAGTTGCAGAAGTGCAGTGGAGCATTCAAGCAGCTAGTTTGGCTACCAAGGAGATTGAGGAGATACTAGACAGGCATATTAGAATAAGTACTAGAAACAAAACTTATGAGGAATATCTTGTCAAATGGAAAGGGAGACTAGTTGAGGATTCATCATGGCTAGAAAAGGAGGAGGTCAATCATCTTGGTTTTCCTCTGAACACTTGAGACATGATAGGGTCACTTCTCATACTACCCCAACTATCTGATGTAAGAGAATCTTAGGTGTAAGGGCAATCTTGCATCACCCAAAAATATTTTATTTTCAGCTTTTTCTATTTTAATAAGGACTAGTAGATAGGGTGGTTACTATTTATGAAAACATGCTATT
Organism: Cupressus sempervirens; assembly: GCA_028749045.1. Lineage (NCBI taxonomy): Eukaryota > Viridiplantae > Streptophyta > Pinopsida > Cupressales > Cupressaceae > Cupressus > Cupressus sempervirens. The sequence continues at coordinate 796,125,212 of CM053792.1, forward strand.
TTTAGTAAGTTTTTCATACGAGCTTAGAATGTTCTCATTTTCTAGACGAAGGTTCATTTTAGAGATATGAGCCTACCATAAAAATCTCATTGCTCCAACTTAAGTATCAAAGAAGTTATTGTGGATTTTCGATGGAAAAATTTGCAAAAAAATCTTCAAGCTCACCATTGGAGGCCTTAGAGTGCTCGGATGAGGTCTGAAAACTCGACGGAAAGGCACTAGCATCATTTTGAACCTGTAGATCAAAAGTTGGCATTTTCAAAAAGTGGTTATAATAGCCAATCAGAGCAATGGTTTGTGAGTTATGGCCTCTAGAAGTTGGGGTCTTGAAATTTTTAAAATAAGTTGTGAAAGATATATTTGGCTGACTCTATGTGTATTGTTAGTGTCTATTGGCCCTAGGTATTAAGTTTGAGCATCTAGAACCTTCCCAGGTGGCATAAAACTACCTATTTAAGAAAGGCCTGAACATTGTCTAGGACAGCTCTAGTTATGTTTCTTGCATTTGCTATAGTTTCTTTGTTTTTTGCATTTGATGTAGTTTCTTTGTTTTTGTTATGAGTTTATGGTATTAAGGGGAGTCCCCTACATCACCAAACCAATAACAAATACTTCTCTATCCTAATGCCCAATGGCATGAATAAAAACAACGTGAAGAGCTATTTGGAAGAACCATGCAAAAATTATGGTGTGAGATGAAGAACTATACAATGTAATATAAATTTTCCTAGTTTATATATTTATGTTTATGTTTAAATGATTGTTTTTCTTTACATTCTTTAATAGTTTTTATAGTACAATAACTCCAGCAAGCAACCCTATATATTTTGATGTGATATACTTTTTGTAGTACAATAAATTCCTTTGCCCTACAATTATCTATGTGATTGTCTCTTCACTTCAATGCAAGCTTCCAATTTGACACTATAGTGATGGTTTCCAATATTAATGAAAATCATGAGAATCCATGTCAATGGATGTTGGCTGTAACTTGGTTTGGTGAGGAATTAAATGTAATATACGACTCGACTATGTTGCGCTTACTTTTTTAGACATCAATTTTACTCTCTACACTTGGTATTATAAATAAGGGTAATCTAAAGGATATGGAGACATCAAGAAAGAGTTTAGCTACTGTTGTCACTTAGGTTTGCACCCTTGTCCAAGGCCTATGCACGAGGACAACCTAGTGAAACATGGAAACAACCTCCAAGCTATGGGACTTGAACTGCGAGGTTGAGTCTCCAGAGAAGGCTAGCTTCCTCTTACTCTCAGGGTGCACCTATCTACTCTTGGAGAGGAAAAGGGAAAAGGAGAGCACGAAAGAAAATCTACCTAGTCTAATCTAAGGAGGTGATGCACCAAAATAGAGTGTTCAGACTTCATTTCTGCCCATATATGCACTACAAAACAAAGATAACATTCAAAAGACATACACACCTAGACTTATGTCAACCAATAACCACATACAAATCAGGAAACCAAACTGAATAACACAAGGAAAAGGATTCCACTTATATATTATCCAATAGGCCGAAAATAGACACAGTATGCAAGCCACAGATCTCAACAATACACCAATGAGAGGCAAGATGGATGCACATACACATTGATGGCTGAAACAGATGATACAAAATGTTATATAGCTTAGAGACAAAGGGAATTTTACACTACAGACCTGCAAGCAGTAGCAAAGAAATCAGAAAAGGAGTCCTCCTAAAAAAAGATCACAAAATTGCCTTTATAGTTCAGTCATAACTAAGGATTTTTGCATTACATTTACTTCTCACCTACTGGCAATAACTTCTCACCCTGAAAATCCAATCAAAGATCTGGTGGTCTTCAGTACCAAAATATGATATTCCTCTAAGAAAGAGCCTGGAGAAAATAGAACGGTGCAATAACTGTGCTCTGACCCAGTAGATGGATCAACTGAGACGGTGGAGTGTTTTTCTATATTTCACATTCATTTCTGGTGGTCGAGATTGATCATGAAGATCAGATCGGCAAGATAACCCTCGATTTTCCCTTTTTGGTGTATGAATCAGTAGAGCCAGCAAGTCAACGTATCCTTGACATCTGAATGAGCCACGTGGACCAATAGCTTTTTACCCTTTTTCCACCTTGCTAAGTCTTCCTGTGTTGACCACCCTTTTATTGAACTAACTGCGCCACCCCCGAATTGTTATCATTAACTACGGTGATTACAAACCTGACCACGACATTAACTGCCAGCTGCTGACTGTCAACCTTGGTCTGCCAACGAGACACGCATCAGCAAGACACTATGTTGCTATGGTAAAGGTTGCACAACTTTACCATAGCGAGATAACGCCTCCCATTGATCTGCCCTAATTTGACGATCATGAAGACTCGTCATGTTCCGTGTTGTCCTTACCCCGGGCCCATCATATCTAGTGCCACCTCAGCAACCGCACCACACCTAAATGACACTTGGCAATACCTAACAGACGTACCTTGGTGCAACTTGGCCCTGCTGACACATGACAAAAGGGTGCCATGTCGCTATGGTAAAGATCGCACAACTTCACCATAGCGATATGGCACCTTCTGTTGATCTTCCTTGATCTGACGGCAAGCTATAGATACTGCTCCTTAGTGCATCAATGAATAGGAACTGGCCACGTATCACTGTCTGTATTTCCTGCACCTCTGACCCAGGACCCACAAGGACACATGTCCTCCAAGCGCCATGTCACTAACATAAAAATCATGCGGCTTATCCATAGCACGATGGTGCCTGCCGTTGATCTCTGTAGATCTGACAATGGAGATCTTAGCATTTGACTGCAGTGGCCATGTTGAAGATCTGGTCCCATGCACTGACTGTATCTGACCTGGCATACGTGGTTGTTCCCCATTGGACTAACGAAGCACCACCTGGCAGACAAGGCACCAACTTGGAGGGTTCGTACTGCCTCGACTCATTGAGTAGCTCTTCCTTGCAGATGTGGCATGTTCTGATTTGCTAGCATGGATCAAGGACCCTTCCAACTGGGCAATTGAAGTACAGAATGGGACCCAACTCATTTGCTTGAAGTTCCTGCCATTGATTTTTTCGTTGCCGCGAACCTTACTGCCGACATAGAGACTCATCGTAGAACAACCTCCGGTCGACCGGGCGCTATGTCGCTATCAGAAAACTCGTGGGTTTTCTGATGGCGACATGGTGCCTTGCCACCTTTTGAACTTTCCAACCCATGAAAACTAACTGTCCACCGTAAGACATTTTTGGTGACGCAACCTACGCATCAAACACCTTTTCTATCAGGCACTATGTCGCTACGAAGATTTTTTCGCCAACACACGATAGCAACATAGCGCCCACGGTGCTGTGAACTTTTTTGACCCGTCGAAAAATGTTTTCCTTGCAAGCTGGACCCATCGAACACGTGTCCTTAGGGTGCGATGTCGCTAATGTAATTAACCGTGCAACTTTCGAGGGCAAGACAGTGCCAACCGTTGATTTGACTTAGATCTAACGGCAAAGAACCTACAGGCCATAGAAACTTTTACAAGGTTTGATCGCTTAGATTTTTTGATGTCTCTTAGGCATTAAAATAATATTAATTTTGGGACTAGCCATTGGAGGGGCTGGACATTTGAAATTTGAATCTTTGGCAGGTGAACAAATGGTAAGATTTTTGGTGACTCATAGGGGGCACAAGCCTGCTATGTGTATGACCAGTCCCTGTAAACAATCCATTGGGCCATAGGGTCTAAAAAGTATGAATTTTAGAACTGCAAAACCCTAACCCATTTGCGAGGAGATCAAAACATTGAAAATCCTAGCTCTACTTTTGCAACCTGAGACACCTCAAAATCTACTACCTCACAGGGAGATGGCTATGCCTGCGCACTTCTTGAAAAGCAAGAAACAACAGAAAAGAAACTAAACTACTTATGTACATGGATTCACAATTTTTCAGAAATAGGGCTTCAGATAGATCCCATTTACTGGGATGGGCAAAATCTCTCCATTGGGCCAGCTTAGCTGGAATGCGTTAGCCTGTTTACAACTGGTAATCAGATAGGGGCCACTCCATAGTGCAGCAAATTTGGAATTTCTTCCTGGTTTTGCTCTGTCAGAATCCCACTTTAGAACTAAATCTCCTTCTCTGAAGGTCCTAACCCTAGTTTTCTTATCAAAACTCCTTTTCATCTGCTGCTGATGTATCTCTAGGGTTTGCATAGCCTTATTTCTCTTTTCTTCTAGTTCAATCAACTCTGCCATTCTTACTGACATGGCATTATCTTCAATCAATTCCAGCTGATGAGCCAATTCCAAGGATGGGAATTCCAATGAAATTGGGAGTCTGGCCTCCCTACCATATACCAGCACAAAAGTTGAATTCCCAACAGATCTCTTGGGTGTTATCCTATCAGCCCACAGAGCAGTTCTTAATTTCTTATGCCAGACCCTCTAATTGTCTTCTATTGTCCTCTTCATGATTCTAATCAGATTCTTGTTGGAAGACTCAGCCAAACCATTACCCTAGAGATAATAATTTGATGATGTGCTCAGGTAGATATTGTGATTCATTTCCCATGCACAAATTTTCGTTCCAACAAAAGACTTAGCATTGTCTGAGATGATAGTAGAAGGAGCACCAAATCTAGATACGATTCCATCAAGGAATTCAACAACTGATGGTTTTGTGGCATCCTTCAAGGCAACTGCCTCTGTCCACCTAGTGAAATAATCAGTAGTAGCCAAAATCCATTTATGACCTGCACTAGATGGAGGATTAATGGGGCCTATAAAATCCAACCCCCACTGGGTAAAGGGTTGATCCACCTGAATAGGACGAAGGGGGAGAGTTGCAAGTCTCTGTTTGCTTGAAAAGAAAGCACATTTCCTCACATATCCATAAAAATCATGGAACAGAGATGGCCAATAATAACCAGCCCTCATGATCTTCATGGCAGTTGTTCTTGCAGAGAAATGGCCACCATCAGGGCCATCATGAAGTTCCTTAATCATCCTCTCAGCCTGATCCTCTTCAATGCATCTCAACAGGGTCCCATTAAAATCCCTCCTGAATAGGATACCATCAGTTATAGCATAGGGAATGGACTGCAGTCTATATTGTCTTCTTTTAGCTCTGTCCAATCCCTGAGGATATCCATTCCCTGATAAGAAGCTCTTCATATCATTTATCTGGCTCCTTGGACCATTAACTTTCCTTCCTCCTATTGTTCTATTATTACCATAGTAGCCTCTTCACCTGAATCCTAGCCTGATAACATTTCTTTGCACAATCTTCTTCCCCTTACCAGCTTGGTAATCTGAATATCAACATCATATTTCATTACCCTAGTGATCCATCTAGCTCTCTTTTCACTGATATCCTTATTTAACAAGAAATCCTTTACACTAGCATGGGGCACCAACAAATGGATCCTATTGTGGGATAAGAGGTGCTTGAATTTCTTCAAGGCTCTGATGACTGCAAGGGCTTGCTTCTCTACATAACTATACTTATCCTCATATTCCTTGAGCCCTTCACTAAAGAAGGCTATGGGCTACTCCTCATCCTTGTCATTTGTTTGAGTCAAGACAACAGAGATACTTGACTCACCACCTAGAGTGTAGAGGATGAAATCTTTCTCAAAATTTGGGTTTACGAGAGTAGGGGTTGAGGCTATGGCTGTCTTGATCTCTTCAAAAATCTCCTTCCCTTCCTTGGTCCATGAGAAGACCATACCTTTCTTCAACATAGCTATAAGAGGTTTCACCATGGTAGCAAGATTAGGAATAAACCTTCTTACAAAATTTATTCTACCAAGGAAACTTTGCAGCCCTTTCTTGTGTTTAGGGAGAGGAAGGGCCAGTATTGCTTTTGTTCTTTTTGGATCAATGGTTAGCCCATCCTTAGATACAATGTGTCCCAATAATTTTCCTTGGCTTGTAGCAAAGACACACTTGGCTGGGTTAAGGGAAACCCCAAACTCTCTACATCTTAGAAATACCTGTCTTAGATGATCAAAATGATCTTCTATATTTTTTGAATATACAGTTATATCATCAAGGTATACTAAGACAAACTTGTCAATTAATTTTTTGAAGGCCATCTCCATTGCCTTCTGAAATGTGGCACCTGCATTGGTTAGTCCAAATGGAATCTTGCAATAAGCATAGGTGCCCCATTTAGTAGTAAATGTTGTCTTATGTCTGTCAGATTCTTTAACCAATACTTGGTTATAACCAGAAAACCCATCAAGAAAAGAGAATCTCCTTGACCCACTGACTCTGGATAGAATTTGCTCCATGGAAGGGAGAGGATGGTGATCTTTAAGAGAAGCCTGATTAAGATCCCTAAAGTCCACACACAATCTAATTTCTCCATTTTTCTTCCTTACAGGGACAAGGTTAGCTACCCATGATGAGTGTTTGATAGGAAATATTATATTGGCCTCTATCAACTTGGATAGTTCTTTTCTCATTAGAGGTTCAATCTTAGGATTCATTGGCCTCTATTTTTGCCTTACTGGTTTGGCCCTATCAATTAAATCTATGGTATGCTGAAACAAACTAGGGTCACACTCTTTTAAATCATCATATGTCCAAGAAAATACATCATTAAATTCTTGACATAACTGAATGAAGTTTTCTTGCTTAGTTTCAGAACATACCTTCCCCATATTCAGAGATTTTCCATCAACAATTATAATTGGGGCATAATCATCCTTTTTCGTAGCTAGATTCATTCCTTTACCTCTTGTTTCATCATCAGGATTAAAAACACTCTCCAAGGTAATGAGACCCTTGGGCAACTTGTTAGAACTGAGATGAATTATTTGATCACCATACTGATTTTTCAATCTTGACTAGTTTCTATCTTAGAATTCTACTTCATTCTGCAAGAAACTCACAATTTTCTCATCAGAATCAAACACCTTCCAATGAGTGTTGTTGTTAGGGATGGCAGGCCTCACTACCACCCTTATTTGTTGCTTCTTCTTTTGCTCAAGATTCCCCTAGTACATCATAAGCTACACCTGCTGCTACAAGCCTATCAGCATGTTTATTTTCTTTCCTAGGAATGCTCTGAATATTAAATGCATTGAAGCCCTCAAGAAAATCCCAGACTCTATGTTTGTAAGACTTGAGCAAGCCATTTTTGGTGATATTCTGATTTCTCACTTGGTTAACTACCAACTCACTATCCCCATATACTCTCAAGGCTTGAATTCCTCTCTTTTGAGAAAGTAAGAGACCTTGAATCAAAGATTCATACTCAGCCACATTATTGGTGCAACTAAATTGGAGTCTAAAGGAGAAGTAGTATCTTATTTGTGCAGGAGAGATCAACATAACAACAACCCCTGCTCCATTTCTATTCCTTGAGCCATCAAATTACATACTCCATGTTTCATTTATATCATCATTAGTCCCAACAAGATCAAGAACTTGAGCATCTTTCTCTATTATGCAATATGTACTAAGGCCTGTTTCAAGAGTCTCTAACATAGGCTCAAATTGATATGTATTTTCCCACTCATCCAAGAAGAAATCATAAATCTCCACTATGGAAGTGGCAGGCTCATTTACTATGTCATTTTCATCCATCTCTAGAATAGGCCAATTCATGTTGATGGGATTGGGGGTGTAGGATTCAGTGTGATGAAGGGCTTGAGGTTGTGCTCTAATTGAGGCATTGGCTCCATATCCGGTCTTAAATGACATATATGACCAATCAGCAGATATAAATCCACCAATTTGAGCAGTGAATTCTCTTGAAAGACAAATAGCAAAATAAGGCTTGACTTCAGCAACAGATATGTCTTGAATCACAGTGCAACCAGGGCATGCATGTAGGGACATCTCCACATTCTTAAGGATACCTACATTTTGACAGTACTACCATCTAATTGTAAGACATCCCTAATAATGGGCTCATATTTCATTCCTAAAGCATCAGAAACACACCTAGGCATTACTGAGCTACTAGCCCCTGAATCTATCATGCAATTGTGGACTAATTTTCCCCCTATAATCAAAGAAACATAGAATGGAGGAGGTCTAACATTTTTATTTGTCTCCACATCCCCTGCTGGTTGTACTAGACTTGTGGCACTCTCCATGGTAGATGGTTGATCCTTGGGTTCAATCTTCTCTAACTCTTTCTGCAGCATCCTCTTCTGCATTGGTATGATAGCAACAACATCCCACACAGAAATGTTCACATTTGTCTTCTTCATTTGTTCTACCACACTGAAAGGTGTATTAGCAACTTTGGTAGAAAATTTGGGAGCTGAACTTATAAGAGGTTGAGATGGGGCAACATAAGGATCACTTGCAGCTTTCTTTCTAGAATTTTTCTTTTGTTGTTGTGAAGTACTTGTTTGTTCATTTGCTGCATGTGCATGAGGTGCAGCACTTGAAGTTGAGGCCTTCTTAGGAGAAGGAGGGGCAGCATGTTCCATAGCTCTCTTCTTACTTCTTGTGTTATGAGCAACAGAATCCTAGTTTACATTACAATGCTCCCCAATCTGATGATTCATGAAAGAGCAATCATCATGCCCTTGAATATATGAGGCCTCCTTGGGATGATCCTCCTTATACAATTGCTTTGCTGCAGGTTCTTGGTCAGTTAGGGCCAAATAAGATTCTTCCTTCTGGCACATGCAATAGGTATAAGAATAGTTGTAGGAAGGACATAAATCTTGATCTTGGGCCAAGTTATTTTGAGGGACTATAGCTTTGTTCTGATTTGAGCTTGAAGTAGAAGCATGACTATTTTGCGTACCCTGATCAAAAGAGCTATTCCACTGATTAGGAGTCCTACCACCATTTGGAGCCTGATATTGCAATTGGGGAGGATTGCCACCTTGAGCTTGCTACCTTTCTAAGGCCACCACTTTGCTACTCATTTTTTGTACTATAGAAAAACTATCCTCTAATCTCTTTCCTTGGTCTTTCAACTCCCTCCCCTGCTCTTGCAATTTTTTATCTAGGGTCTTCTCTCTCTTATCTGTATTCAACACTAGACTTTGGAGCATCTCTTTGAGTTCATCTATCCCATTTGAGGATGTGGAAGCTTGGGGAACTGGAGTAAGGGCTTGTGATGTAGAAGTTGTAGGAAGAGGGGCCATTGCTGGTTGGTGGTTGGGAACATCAGGAAAGAAAGGCATAGGGGGCCTTGGAGCGAAATTTCCTCCTTGTATTAGGATGTTCTCAGCTTTTATGGCTATCTCGTAAGCATTAGGCAAGGTATCTCCTCCGATAGTTTGGATAGTAGTGGAAATATCACTGTTAAAAGCTCTAAGGTAATGCAAGAAGGCATTACCGGGGGTAGGTTTCACTGTAGTAGGTATTCTATCCCATGTCTTTTGAAATCTATAGTTAAAATCAGTCATACACTCATGGGGGGCTCTTTTAATAGTAGTCAGCTGCTCTAAAAGTGACAGATGGTCACTTCTATCCTCAAAATGTTTGCATAACCCTGCTCCTAGTCCATCCCAATTAGTTATAGAACCATGAGCTAAGCCTCCATACCACTGTAATGCTTTTCCTTTTAAAGATGAGGCTAGAAGTCTAACAGCAACATCATCCTCTGTGATACCATGAATATTACAGACATTTGCTACTTCTTGGATATGCTCTAAAGTGGAGATGGAAGTTTCACCAATAAAATCAGGTATGCTTTTTAGTGCAGATACTGGTAAATTATGTCTTTAGGCTAACAATAGAGGACTCCCACCATTAAAGGTGGCAAAAGCATGAACTCTTCGTTGTGCCATGTAAACAAGTGTTCTATTGATGAGTGTTGATGGCAATCTAGGCTGAGTTCGAGCAATAGGAGGAGTAGAGATAGATCTTACAGGTATATTAACCGTTATTACACCCCTAACTGGTGATAATGAAGTTCTAGTCCTCCTTCTTCTAGAATTTGAAAGAGAAAGCTCTTGATATTGAAATTTACCTCTAGAAGACGCCCTTGTTTCAGCTCTGTGCATGAATCACTGCAACTTTGGCCTGGAACCAAATTTGTTGATGTTCAGAGTCACCAAGTACTTTGAAGAATCAGCCTCTTCAAGGCTTGAATAATGAAGCCAGCACTGCCTCTTAAGCATTAATCTCTGAAACTCTTTCTTCTTTGACACCAGTAGACTTTAAATCTTTAATATGCAGTCCCACCGAGCGTGCCAAAAACTATTGTCACTTAGGTTTGCACCCTTGTCCAAGGCCTATGTGCAAGGATAACCTAGTGAAACATGGAAACAACCTCCAAGCTGTGGGCCTTGAACTGCGAGGTTGAGTCTCAGGAGAAGGCCGGCTTCCTCTTACTATCAAGGTGCACCTATCTACTCTTGGAGAGGAAAAGGGAGAAGGAGAGCACGAAAGCAAATCTACCTAGTCTAATCTAAGGAGGTGATGCACCAAAATAGAGTGTTCAGACTTAATTTCTACCCATATATGCACTACACAACCAAGATAACATTCAAAAGACATACACAGCCAGACTTATGTCAATCAATAACCACATACAGATCAGGAAACCAAACTAAATAACACAAGGAAAAGGATTCCATTTATATATTATCCAATAAGCCAAAAATAGACACAGTATGCAAGCCACAGATCTCAATAATACACCAATGAGAGGCAAGACAGATGCACATACACATTGATGGCTAAAGGAGATGATACAGCATGTTATACAGCTTAGAGACAAAGGGAATTTTACACTATAGACCTGCGAGCAGTAGCAGAGAAATTAGAAAAGGAGTCCTCCTAAGAAAAGATCACAAAATTGCCTTTATAGTTCAGTCATAACTGAGGATTTTTGCATTACATTTACTTCTCACCTATTGGCAATAAATTCTCACCGTGAAAATCCAATCAGAGATCTAGTGGTCTTGAGTACCAAAATCTAATATTTCTCTAAGATAGAGCCTAGAGAAAATAGAACGGCGCCATAACTGCGCTCTGACCTAATAGATGGATCGACTGAGATGGTGGAGTGTTTTTCTATATTTCACATTCATTTCTGGTGGTCGAGATTGATCATGAAGATCAGATCGGCAAGATAACCCTCGATTTTCCCTTTTTGGTGCATGAATCAGTAGAGCCAGCAAGTCAACGTATCCTTGACATCTGAATGAGCCACATGGACCAATAGCTTTTTACCCTTTTTCCACCCTGCTAAGTCTTCCTGTGTTGACCACCCTTTTATTGAACTAACTGCGCCACCCCCAAATTGTTATCATTAACTACGGTGATTACAAACCTGACCATGACATTAACTTCTAGCCGCTGACCGTCAACCCTGGTCTGCCAATGAGACATGCATCAGCAAGACACTATGTTGCTATGGTAAAGGTCGCACAACTTTACCATAGCGAGATAATGCCTCCCGTTGATCTGCCCTGATTTGACGATCATGAAGACTCGTCATGCTTTGTGTTGTCCTTACCCCGGGCCCATCATATCTAGTGCCACCTCAGCAACCGCACCACACCCGAATGACACTTGGCAATACCTAACAGACGTACCTTGGTGCAACTTGGCCCCACTGACACGTGACGAAAGGGTGCCATGTCGCTATGGTAAAGATCACACAACTTCACCATGGCGATATGGCACCTTTTGTTGATCTTCCTTGATCTGACGGCAAGTGATAGATACTGCTCCTTAGTGCATCAATGAATAGGAACCGGCCACATATCACTGTCTATATTTCTTACACCTCCAACCCTGGACCCACGAGGACACATGTCCTCCAAGCGCCATGTCACTAACATTAAACTCATGCGGCTTATCCATAGTGCGATGGCGCCTGCCGTTGATCTCTACAGATCTGACGATGGAGATCTTAGCATTTGACTGTAGTGGCCATGTTGAAGATCTGGTCCCATGCGCTGACTGTATTCTGACCTGGCATACGTGGTTGTTCCCCATTGGACTAACGAAGCACCACCTGGCAGACAAGGCACCAACTTGGAGGGTTCGTACTTCCTCGACTCATTGAGTAGATCTTCCTTGCAGATGTGGCATGTTCTGATTTGCTAGCATGGATCAAGGACCCTTCCAACTGGGCAATTGAAGTACAAAATGGGACCCAACTCATTTGCTTGAAGTTCCTGCCGTTGATTTTTTCGTTGCCACGAACCTTGCCGCCGACATAGAGACTCATCGTAGAACAACCTTCGGTCGACCGAGCGCTATGTCACTATCAAAAAACTCGTGGGTTTTTTGATCATGACATTAACTACCAGCCGCTGATCATCAACCCTGGTCTGGTAGCGAGACATGCGTCAGCAAGATGCTATGTCGCTATGGTAAAGGTCGCACAACTTTACCATAGTGAGATAACGCCTCCCGTTGATCTGCCCTGATCTAATGATCATGAAGACTCGTCAGGTTCTATGCTATCCTTACCTCGGACCCATCATATCTAGTGCCACCTCAGCAACTGCACCACACCTGAATGACACTTGGCAATACCTAATAGATGTACCTTGGTGCAACTTGGCCCTGCTGACACATGGCGAAAGGGCACCATGTCACTATGGTAAAGATCACACAACTTCACCATGGTGACATGGCACCTTTCGTTGATCTTCCTTGATCTGACGGCAAGCGATAGATACTACTCCTCAGTGCATCAATGAATAGGAACCAGCCACATATCGCTATCTGTATTTCTTGCGCCTCTGACCCTGGACCCACGAGAACACGTGTCCTCCAAGTGCCATGTCGCTAACATAAAACTCGTGTGGCTTATCCATAGCATGATGGTGCCTGTCATTGATCTCTGCAGATCTGACGGTGGAGATCTTAGCATTTGACTGTAGTGGCCGCGTTGAAGATCTGGTCCCATGCGCTGACTGTATTCTAACTTTGCATACATGGCTTTTCCCCATTGGACTAACAAAGCACCACCTGGCAGACAAGGCACCAACCTGGAGGGTTCATACTGCCTCGACTCATTGAGTAGCTCTTCCTTGCAGATGTGGCATGTTCTGATTTGCTAGCATGGATCAAGGACCCTTCCAACTGGGCAGTTGGAGTACGAAATGGGACCCAACTCATTTGCCTGAAGTTCCTGCCGTTGATCATTTCCATTGCCGTGAACCTTGCCGTCGACACAGAGACTCACCATAGAACAACCTTCGACCGGCCGAGCGCTATGTCGCTATCGAAAAACTCATGGGTTTTCTGATGGCAACATGGTAGCTTGCCGCCTTTTGAAATTTTCAGCCCATGAAAATTGACTGTCTGCCATAAGACATTTTCGGTGACGTAACCTACCCGCCGAACATCTTTTTCGTCGGGTGCTATGTCGCTACGAAGATTTTCTAGCCAACACACGATAGTGACATAGCACCCACGACACCATGAACTTTTTTGACCCACCGAAACACATTTTCCCTACAAGCTGGACCCACCGGACACGTGTCCTCAGGGTGCGATGTCACTAACATAATTAAACATTCAACTTCTGATGGCGAGACAGCGCCAACCATCGATATGACTTGGATCTGACGGTAGAGAACCTGTGAACCGTAGAAGCTTTTACAAGGTTTGATCGCTTAGATTTTTTGATGTCTCTTAGGCATTAAAATAATATTAATTCTGGGACTAGCCATTGGACAGGCTAGACATTTGAAATTTGAATCTTTGGTAGGTGAACAAATGGTAACAGTTACTGAGGCAAGAAAAAACATAAGATGGCTTCCACACTCAAGCAATGTGGAATATTGGTCATCCCATTGCTAACGTTTGTAGTAATAGTTGGTTGTGAGGGAAAAAGTATTAAGACAAGAGTTTATCAAACAGACAACTTTGGTGGTGGCGGAGGATTTGGTGGCAGTGGAGGAGTTGGAGAAGGCCTTGGTGGTGGTGGAGGAGTTGGAGGTGGATTTGGTGGAGGAGTTGGTGGTAGAGCTGGTGGTGGTGCTGGAGGAGGATTTGGTGGAGTTGCTAGTGGAGGAGCTGGATGAGACTTCAAGGGAGGTGTTGGTTGTGGACAAGGTTTTGGAGGCGGAGCTGGTGGAGGCAATGGCTTTGGTAGTGGCACTGGTGGGGGTGAAGGATTCTAATAGACAACCTTTTGTGTTTTTTAAATAATGAGCCTGGTTATTCTATATTTCTATTATAAGCCATAATAGCCATACTTTTAGTTCCATTCTATCTTTGTATAACATTTCAACTATTCAGAAGAATGTTAAGTAGTGTAAGATTACATGTTTTCAATTAAGTGAAATTATTCTGCTAGTATATATTATGTTACTACTATGTTATGGACTCTTAGTTTTGCTTAAAACTATATGTTGTTATTTTATTGAATGTATTGATAGATTACAATAGGCAAGGTTGGTTATAGAAAATTCTAAAATCATCAAGGGCATAAAATCTAAGATAAGCAAGATATGATTAATGAATTTTGGTTTCATACAATGTTGATCTCATATTTACTTACAAGACCATGTCATGACATCCCTTAAAAGTTATACCATTAATTATCTCTTGCACATGCAATAGAGAGTGAGATCTATTTATTTTTGGATGATAGTCAGCATTAAGTGTTATCAATTGCTAATTTGATTGATTTTTTTCAAGGATGAATTAATTGAAACTAAATGTAATATTTCCTATTCAATATAATAATAAGGTAACTCTATATATCTGAAATTGTAAAATCCACAATAAAATTAATATAAGCATGATTGGCTTTGTTGTAAGAGTCTGAATTCTAATCACAACATTTACTATCATTGAGATTAATATGGAAAAGTTTTCTTATATTTGGTACATTCTTTTGTTATTCTAGTAGCCCATTTCATGATCATCTTGAGTACTATATAATATGAACACCTACACAATCTGATTTATAACAACAAAGAAGATAAACAAACAAATAAACTAGTCTTCAAATACAATATTTATGAAAGAAATAGAGTACGCTCTATTTTAGAGCAGAATCAAACAAAATTAACTTTTATTATATCAGCTCTTTCTAATACAACATAGTTTTCTTGACAAATAAAAATTTCATCTTTACCTTGATAAACCTCCATGCCAAGAAAATACTTCATGAGAAGTAAATCTTTCATCTAAAACTCATTCATCATAGCAATTTTGTATTCATCTTTCATCTTTGAACTACTACCCATGTATAGAAAATCATCAACATACAAAGTCACAATGAGAATATCATTACTTTCTTGTTTGTAGTAAAGGGTAGGTTCACTCTTACTTCTATGAAAGCCATTCTGCTGAAAATATCCATCAATTCTTGCATACCATACATGTGGTGCTTGCTTGAGGCCATATAAAGTCTAATCTAACATTTAACCTTATGATCTCTCACGAAAGAGAGAAATTAAGAAAGAAACAGTTCACTTCTACTATAAGTTCTATGTGAGTCTATAAGACTCTAGTGATGAGAAAAGAGATAAATGGATAAAGAGATGGTTTGCTTCTATTAGAAGTACCATGTGAGTCTATAAGACTCTAATGAGAAAGAGTTGCATAATAAGATGCAAGAGTTAAGTTTGAGTGCCTTGAGATCGAATTGAGAGTCTTAGCATCAAGGGGGAGTATGTACATTACTTCTGCATGACTCCAATTCCATCATCGAGTGTTATCTGGTAGTTCACCACATAGAAACATAGGATGATTAAAGATAATATAAATCCAAGATTATCTCCACCATTTATGGTAGTTAAAGTATCAATTAGAAAGAGTTTTGTTTGAGTCTTCTCCAGATGGCATGTCCATGCAAGAAGATCAATTTGAGAACTTAGCAATTTTTATTTGTTTGAGCTTCTTCTAGTAGAGTGGATATCCATGATTGTAGAATTGGATGATTAGTTTAGCCAAGAAAATTAAGTTGAATAATATGCAATCCTCTATAATATAAAGAGGTAATGTAATTAGATTAATTAGTGTGTCTATGGAATGAAAGAAATTGGTCTCTGCTTAGCAGAGCAAGGCTTCTGTAAAAAATCTCTATTTTATTCTATTTTCTTTATGTGGCTGAATTTAGTTTCTATTGGTATTAGAGCCATAGATAAGATCTTGGACATGTTCGCAGAAAATTGAGATGAAGCAATGAGCGAAGGCAATTGAAGGTTCATAGTTGAGATTGGTTATTTTGTTTCAAGAAACTACGATTGCAGCTTCAAAGAAAAATCACAGTAGAGAGAAGGTTATTCCCAAGTAATTTATTTGTGTAAAGAAATTCTTTGAATTAATGGGGAAATCAGGTAAGAAGGTTAAGAAGGAGAATGAAAGTCTTATTTGTAAGCAAGATATTTTGAATGATAAATTGAGACAATTAGAGAATTCAAAATTCTTAAAGGATTTAAAAAATTTTGGGAAGCAAAGATATGAATATCTATGTCAAATTGAGAAGCTTGAAAAAGAATTAGAAAATGTTAAAATGGAAAATGTTGAATTGAAAAACAAGTTAATGCTAGTTGATGAAATCAAGAAAGAGAATGAACATTTGAGTAAGAATTTAAAAGTTTTGAAAGAAGAAAAAGAAATGTTGAAATCAAAGCCACTTGTTTGTGATGTTACTTTTAGCATAGAAGATTTGGTGATAAGACTAAATTTTTGGAGCAACAAATGAAACATGTCCAAGTCTTTGAGTGACACAACCAAAGGGCACTATCTGCAGTTGCACCTAACCATCTATCCTTCTCTTTTGGGAAAGGGCTCCGAGTGAGCTGCTATGTCAAAGAACATAGTCTGGATGGATTACGATGTGAGGAAGCCATATGATGGGGAGGATTCTCCCCTACAGTTTGTTGGCTACAAGATAATTTGGGGAGGTTTAAATGGCAATGTGAAAGACTTTGAAATTAAATGTGGCATGTTACTCTCCCACAATAACTCCCTTCCTTTCAATTAGATGTGCACTGGAGATTCTCTTGTCTCTCTCGACAACAGATACAACTCACATTTCCTCAACCAGGTTGTGTAATGATGTGCTGCATGCTCAACATGGAGGATAAAAATGGCAAGGTACTATGGCAAAGCAACACTCACACTCTGTTACTTCAAAGGGATTGTACTCTAGACTTCCATGTTGACAATTGTGTCTCAACCTTGCAAGTTTTTTCCAAAAAAATCTAGAAAATTTTAGTAGGAAAACTATAGATTTTTTTTAGAAAAGTACTTTTCCACATGCTTATGAGTTGAAAAAAGGTGTATGAGTTCTTAAAAATGTGTTTAGTCTTTAGAAAAATGTAGAAGGGCTATTTTTAGAGTGTAAACAACTCATTATATGACTTTTATGGGGGCCTAAACTAGAGGACAATATTATGGACGAAAATGGTATTCTTGGAGTTACAAATTACAACTGGGTGACATGTGGCATGGTTGTTTTACCCATGGTTTTGGCCCATAGTTTTGTAAAACCATAAATGTATTCCAAGTGGAAAATCACTATAAAAGGAGGGCTTGGAGAGGTGTTTGAATCATCGAGTTTAATTTACAAAATCGGTACTAGAAGGAGTATCTCTCTGAGTCCAAGTCCAAGTTTGAGTTGTGGTGATGTACTCCTGTAAGAACATGCATTGCAATTGTATTGTAATCTTCCAGATTTAAGAATACATTGTGCAGGTTTTGGAGGGTTGGTTTTTTTCTCTCGGAAGGGTTTCTCCATGGTAGTCATTGTGTTATGTGTTCATTGTTATTTTTATTAAGTTATTATGCATTTATTGAAATCTTTGCAATAGTTAGTTGAACTTATATAATCGTCCTCTCAAAGATTAGTGTAGGCAGTGATTCTAGACACCTTAGCTTCCTTACAAGTGGTATTAGAGCCTAGATAACTTTGGTTCTATTTGTTGGGTATAGGGTTTTTTTGAGCTAATTAATGTTCTAGTGGGAGCTTGTGCAGAGGTTTTGTTTTAGTGTTGCAAGATTGCAAAGATGGCAAGCACATTAGGGAATATTGATGTAGAGAAGTTTTCTGGCACAAATTTTGAGATGTGGAAGCTGAAGATGGAAGATCTATTGATTGATCGAGATCTATGGGATGTAGTTGATGAAAAGAAGTAGAGGTCCGTAGATCCAACTTCAACCGCAAAGTATGATGTGAGAGACATAAAAGCTAAAAGTCTCATTAGATTATGTCTTGCAAACTCTATACTGATTAATGTCCATGAAGAACCTACCACAAAGAATCTTTGGAAGAAGCTAAGTGAGACCTATCAAGAGAAATCACATTTGAACAAGATTTTCTTGAGGAAGAAGTTGTATTCCTTAAGAATAGAAGAAGGTGGATAGATTTTGAACATCTTGAAAGTTTTAATATGTTGGTGACTCAGTTGACCTAATTTGGGGTGTGGATGGATGAAGAAAAAAGGTGCCAAATATTCCTATGTTCATTTCCAAACTCATGAGACAACCTTGTCATGGCCATAGGGAGCACTTCAGATGTCTTGAAGATCAAAGACGTTGTTGGTTCTCTACTTTCTAAAGATATGAGAAAGAAGGCCACTCTGAATGCCAAAGAGACTTTGAGTGTTCAAGGAAGACCAAAAGAAAGAGGCAAGACCAAAAAGCAACATGGTCATTCTAAGTTCAAGAATAATGGGAGGTCAAAATCTCCTAGTAAGTCTAAGGAAATCTGTTGGAATTGTGGCAAACTTGGACACTTCCCAAAGGACTGCAAAGAGGAGGAGAAGAAAAATAAGAAGAAGCAAGATTTTGATTCTAATTCTGAGAAGGAAGATAGAGATGTATTCATCGCAATATTTCCCACTCATGCATGAGACAATGCATGGCTGATAGACTCAAGTGCATCTTTTCACATGACTCCTAATAGAAATTGGTTTAGTAAGTATGAAAATTTTGATGGTGGTAAGGTGTATTTGGGTGCTAACTTAGTTCTTGTTATTGGTTGTCATGGAAGTATTGATGTGAAATTTTATAATGGTGGAATTAGACAATTTAATGGTGTCTTGTATATCCTAGTACTAGCGAGGAATTTTTTATCTATTAGTAAACTAATAGATGTGGTGTGCATGTACAGCTTCTTGAAGCAGGTGTAAAAATGGTGATAGGTGTTATGATAATAACAAGAGGAAGTAGATTGGGTACATTGTACTAGCTTGATGCATGCATGTTTGAGTACAATAATACTTCTGATAAGACTTTGAAGAGGACTACTTTGTTGGAGAAGGAGATGGTTTCTCTTTCAATAGATGGTCATGGTTTTTGGGTACCCAAGGGTGCTCTATCTATTGAATCAAAGTTACCTATAGAGAAGACTATGTTATGGTAGCAAAGACTTGGCCACATAGGTGAGAAAGTTCTACGAACCTTAAAGAACAAAAACCTTGTCGATGGGTTGAATGAATACAATCTTGATTTTGATTTTTGTGAGCATTGTATCTATGGTAAACAAAACTTCATTTAGTTTTACTCAAGTTCTCATAGTCCTCATGTATTTTGGATTTAATCCATTCAGATGTATTTGGTCCAGTTGATGTTCCTTCTATTGGTAGATCAATTGATTATGTTTCTTTCATTGATGTTGTTAGTAGAAGAACATGGGCTTATTTTCTTAGAAGTAAAGCTACAATTTTTAGTCATTTCAAAGAATTTAAAGCAATGGTTGAGTTGCAAACTAGAAAGATTATAACGTGCTTGAGAACTGATAATGGCGGTGAATATTGCTCCAATGATTTTGACACATTTTGTAAAGATTGTGGCATTAAAATAGATAACACAACTCCATATGTTTCACAACATAATGTAGTTGCAGAAAGAATGAAAGAGACCTTGATGGAGAAGGCTAGGAGTATGCTGATTGGATCTAGACTAGAATAAAAGTTTTTGGCCAAATCTATAGCTACTGCCTGGTACCTGATAAATAGGTCTCCTACATTAGCTCTTGTTGATAAGACATCAATGGAAGTGTGGTTGGGCCACAATCCTTCACTTAGACATCTAAGAGTTTTTTGTTGTGAGGCATATGCTCATGTGCCAGAGGAGAAGCAAACAAAATTAGACAAAAAATATGTCAAATGTATCTTCATCAGATATGGTTATGGTGTGAAAGGATACAAGCTTTGGGATACTATTGCATAGAAGGTATTTTATTCTAGAAGTGTTATTTTTAGAGAAAGTAAACCTTCTTCTATTATAGTGCAGCTAGAATGGATAGAAGAAAAGAAAGACATGATTCAACTTCTTGCTACACCTAATAAAGTTGAATAAGGCCCTTAGAAAGACAAGATGTTGAAGAGAGCTCTACAAGTTTTGAATCATTAGAGGAAGAGGGAGAACCTAATCATGAACCTGAACT
Organism: Cupressus sempervirens; assembly: GCA_028749045.1. Lineage (NCBI taxonomy): Eukaryota > Viridiplantae > Streptophyta > Pinopsida > Cupressales > Cupressaceae > Cupressus > Cupressus sempervirens. The sequence goes on from CM053792.1 coordinate 796,145,512, forward strand.
AGATCTTGTTCAAAGCTCTAGTAGAGAGAGGAAAGTACCAAAAAGGTATGGATATTCTCCTAATGATTGAAGATGTATATTTTTTTTGAATGCTAATATTGATGAACCAAAATCTGTACAAGAGGCTTTCGGTATGAATGATTCAAAGTCCTAGAAATTTTCCATGGAAGAACAGATGGAAACTCTTAACAAGAATGACACATGGGACTTGTATGATTGCCTAAAGGACAGAAGTCTATTAGTTGTAAATGGGTGTTCAAAATAAAGATGGGTTAAGATGAAAGCATTAAGAAGTATAAAGCACGTTTGGTTGTAAAAGGTTACTCCCAGAATATAGGAATTGATTATGGTGAAAAAATTTCTACTATAGAAAAAATGACATCCATTCAATTTTTACTTTCTATTATAGTAGCTTATGATATAGAAGTTGAGTAGATGGATGTGAAGATAACTTTCCTTCATGGAGATTTGCAGGAAGAAATTTATATGACATAGTTAGAGCACTTTGTGGTGAAAGGTAAAAGTCATTTGGTCTATAAGTTGAAGAAATTATTGTATGGTTTAAAACAAAGTCCTATGATGTGGTACCAAAAGTTTGATACATATGTATTGAGTTTGGGTTTTGTGTGATCAAAATCTGATCACTGTATATACTACAAGTTTGATGGTGATTATTTCCTGGTTATTGCCTTATATGTTGATGACATGTTTTTTATTAGCAAAGGAAAAGGTTTTATTGCAAAATTAAAATCTTAGCTCTTAGCAAAGTTTGAAATGAAAGATCTTGGTACAATGAGGTACATTTTGGGAATGGAGATTATAAGAGATAGAAAAAATAGAAAGCTTTGGCTAGGCCAGAGTAAGTATGTTGGTAATATTCTAAAAAGATTCAATATGCAAGATTCTAGACTATTGAGTTTTCTTGTTACTATGGGAACAAAGCTTTCTAGCTCATAGTGTTCTTCATCCCCATTAAAGATGGAAGAGATGAGTCAAGTATCATATCAGAGTGTAGTTGGAAGTTTGATGTACACTACGGTCTATAGAAGGCCAGACATTGCCTAAGCAATGGGAGTACTTTCCCGTTATATGTCTAATCCAAGAAGAGCACATTGGGATGTAGTAAAAACAGTTTTCAGATACTTGCAGGGTACATCAAAGTACTATATATGTTTTCATGGAACAAGATATGAGAATTCCATAGATATTCAAGGCTATGTGGATTCATACTAGGCTGGCAATGATGATAGAAGAAGATCCACCAGTGCATATGTGTTTACATTATTTGGTGGTGCAATCAATTGGATGAATAAGCGAAAATCTTTGGTCACTTTGTCCACTATAGAGGCAGAGTATATGAAACTACTCATGCCTACAAGGAAGCCATCTAGCTTAAGAAAATATGTTCAAATATAGAGTTCAAACAGGGTGTAGTGACAATTTATAGTGATAGTCAAAATGCAATTTTCCTAGCAAAGAACCCAAAATTCCATGCCAAGACTAAGCACATTGATGTACAATATCATTTTGTGAGAGATATGGCCGAGGATGGCAATGTAAAGATGGAAAAGGTGGAGACTTTGGTGAATGTTGTTGATGCATTAACTAAGCTCGTGAGCACAAAGAAGTTTAGAAGGTGTTTAGACTCTATGGGCCTCTCGGCCCCTAGCAATTAAGTCCATGACACTATGGATCCCTTGACTCTTGCAAGATGTTCGACAAGTAAGAGAATGTTGAGAATTGTGTGTCAACCTTGCAAGCTCTTTTCAGAAAACTCTAGAAAATTTTATGAGTTGGAAAAAAATGTATGAGTTGTTAAAAATGTGTCTAGTCTCTAGAATAATGTAGAAGGGCTATTTTTAGAGTGTAAATAACTCATTATAAGACTTTTATGAGAAGCTAAACTAGAGGAAAAAATTATGGATGAAAATTGTATTCTTGGAGTTACAATTTACAAGTGGGTAACATGTGGCATGGTTGTTTTGCCCATGGTTTTGGCCCATGGTTTTGTAAAACCACAAATGGTTTCCAAGTGATAAATCACTATAAAAGGAGGGCTTGGGGAGGTGTTTTAATCATCGAGTTTAGTTTGCAAGACTAGTGCTAGAAGGAATATCTCTCTAAGTCTAAGCCCAAGTTCGTGTTTTGGTGATGTGTTCCTATAAGAACTTGCATTGCAAGTGTATTTTAATCTTCCAAATTTGAGAATACATTATTCAGATTTGGAGGGTGGGGTTTTTCTCTGTGAAGGGTTTCCCCATAGTAATCATTACATGTTATGTATCTATTGTTATTTTGATTAAGTTATTAAGCATTTCTTGAGATCTCTACAATAGTTAGTTGAATTTTCATAATCGTCCTCTCAAATATTAGTGTAGGAAGTGATTCCATGCACCTTAGCTTCCTTAAATTCCATAGTGATGGGACATTGAAATTGTGGAACATGAAAAAGTGCATTTGGAACATAGATATTGCTTCCTCTTATGTGACTAAATGCACTAGAGTTGCATCCTTGGCATTGAAAGATGGAGATTTTAAGCTCTACAAGAGCCTCGATGACCTCTTAAGACCTTACCAGTCTGTTAAAGGTTGCAATTAGTAACAAGAATTGATGGTTTAAGCTACAAGGGTTCAAGCCCTTGGTTGTAGGGTAGTTAAGTTGTTCTCATAGTGAGTTAGAGCTATTTTCCTTATTGCAATTCACCGTTGGTTTACATGCACCACTCATGCATAGTTTTCATAAGTTCTTTTAAGGATTAATAGTAATTAACTCATACATATTATTGTAATTAGGTGTGTCTCATGACTTTGTTAAAGAATTTCTTAATGCATGAGGAAGTCTAAGAGGAATATAGATTCAATAAATGGAATAATATTGTAATTGTGTTAGATATTTCATAGAAAAATAACACTTCACTTGTTATTTAAACTAGTGTTACAGCAGTGAGCCCTAGCTTCTCCATCATAGGATTCATACTTCATGAGGAGTTTTGAAAGTTATAATAAATATATATATTTCATATGTAATGAAAGGGAAGCTACATAATAGAAAGTAGTAATAACATGCAAGGATGTAATTGATCAATATGGAACATGAATAAAAACAATTGTGTTTGTTTGCAAATTATAAGTGTTTCATTAGTGCTCCATTTTTCCTATTTTTCCTTGGCTTACAGATACTACAATTAGTATCAAAGTAGATGAAGATCATGGACTCCAAGGTATGTTTGTGAGATTACATTGGTTGGAATTTTTGAAGAAGATTAGAGTATGAAAGCAAATTCTACATGTGATGCTTGTCGATTGGTTGAAGGAAAAGAGAAGGCTATACTAAAAGGATTATCTCTATTTTTTATTTGTCAAAGGAATATTAAATATTTATATCAAGTGAAGGAGATCTATTTTGTGAAAAGAGTTTGTTGTCATCGAATCATAGCATAAAGAATTAAGTCTTTCAAAGACAAGAGCGTGGAGCAATGGATAATTAGACTCAACCAACATAGGTAAATTACTTTTGTAAAAGAAATTACTTGTTTCAATGGGTAAGAAACCAAAAAAGCTAAAGAAAGAAAATGAAATTCTTATTTGTGAAAAAAGATACTTTTAATGATAAATTGAGAAAATTAGAAAAGTCTACTTTAGAATTGGAAGAGAATTTGAAAAAGTTGAGAAAATATTTTTATGAGAAAGCTTGGGAAATTAAGAATCTTAGAAAAAAAATGGAGAAATCTAAAAAAATAAAATGAGAAATTTAAAGAAAAATTAATATTGTTTGATGATATCAAGAAGGACATTAAAGACAAGGAAGAAGTCGAGGATTTTTGAAAAGTAAAATGTGATATTGAAATAAAAAACTTTAGTTTGTGATTATGTATGTGGTACAAGTGATCCATGTGGACTGAATATGGATGATGTAAAGAAAGGTTCTCCTATTTAGTCAAGTAAAGGATATTTTATTTATATTCATTTGGATAAGATTCATACAATATATGTTTGAGTCACACATTATACATATTGAATATTACAATAATTTTTAACAACATTTAAAAGATTTGAATTTCCATCAAATTGTAGTCCATTTATAAAAGCCTTTCTCCTAAGCCCTTATATCTAAGTTTGTCTACTATCTTGAGATGCAATTCTGACCTAGAGACTTTTACTGCCCAACCACATCGTGATTAGCTCTTCCAGGGTTCTTCCTGATATGAGAAACTCCCCAATCCTACCTGAGGAACCAAACAACTTGTGATGATTGGATTGGATGGATCTAGTACAACCATTTGACTAATCTACCATACACATATTCTGAAGTAGTACTAGACTTTTATGTAGTAAGAAGTAAAATAAAACAAGGCCATCCATAAAAAACTTATGCATTTATGAATATCTTGATCAAACATTTAACTAGAAAAACCTAACAGATAAAAAAGAAAATGAATACTTGAAACTTTTACATTAAACTACCCTTCTATGTATTACCCACATTTAACAGCCTTCCACTAAAAACAAGAATTCTCAATTACTTTTGAAAGCTCACACATCTATTCATTATTAAAAGTAATCTGGTTTAGGAAGCATAAGAACCATAAACTTAATTTAAGAGAATTGATTTAGTGTTCGCTATGCCATGTTTAGGTGATGTTTAGGTGGTTGCAATTTCCCCACTATTAGGGTTATTTTGGGATAAGTAATACCTACAAAATAATGGTTAAAATCAAAGCAATAAAAAAACTAACTATATTATTCTACCCTCTAATTTAACCCTAATCTTAAGAACGTCTCTAGATCAGGGTTCCTAGCTCATAGCTACCTCATTGTCTTCTTGGGAGTGTAGCCCTTAAGATTCTTCTTGGACGAAACATCCTCTATCTAAGGCCAATCACATATGTATATGTTGACATCATTATAATATTATGGAACATGGAAATTATGTATTGATTCTTGGCCATGGTGGCTAGATAGAGATCTTAACATATCTCATACCCATTTCTTTGAGTCTCATTAATCTCCATGGTGTTGGCCCCATGACGTAACAAAATATTATCCAAAAGTATGATTCATTAATATAAATAAATTCATAAACATACTTTAACAAATATAATCTATAAATCTACCTTTCTTACCTTATTCTATTGAAAAGTCCATGTGGTTTTATCCTTAGTTGGACCTTCAATAAATTATTCCTTCTAGATTATCTCAACTCTATATTTACTTTCTAAAATTTGTCACTTTCTAATTACAAGGAAAGAATGAAATATAATTTTTCATTTCTTCTTTTTCAAGAGTCAGAACCTTCATAATATAAATCCTTTTGAAACTCATAACACTTCAAAGTTATATTCCTTTCAAAAAGTCACAACACTTCGTAAGTAAGATCCTTTGGAAAATTCCCAATATTTTTGAATTGTCACAACTATTCATAATTATGACCCTTTCAAAGCTTCACATCCTTTCAGTATCATTGATACCTTTTAAGAAAGTCACTTCCTTGTTTTCTTCATATTACTTTCCTCTTCCATTTTTCTATTTTGAACTCCTATCTTCCCCTCTTCTTTCTGTCCCATCTCTAAAATAAAATTTCATCCCTTTTATATTTTAATTTTGAGTCGTGTCTATTTCCTAAGCATGTCTTGACTTTTCATTAGATTTAGTTAAAAATATATATTATCTTATGTTATATTATTTTTATACTTACTTTTTTGTGTTTATTATTATTTTTCATTAAATTCTCTTTAAAAAAAGTTAATGTACTTTCTACAATATTGTCTCTTGTATTATTTTATTTCTTTACTTACACATCGAAATTTGATTATCGTTTAATTATTTAAAATATCATACTAAATATTATTTCATTGATAATATAGATTAAATAATAATGATATCCTATTTTTTGATTTTAGTATTGGTTTTAATATAAATTTATCGTCATTATTTATTTAATAACATTATATTATCTAATTGTTATTATTAAAATTTTATCTTAAAATAGAAATATGACAGTGATGACTTGAGGATACTAAAAACCTGAAAGCAAAATGAGTCATGAAGAAATTATATCACAATTAGAATGCAACGAATTTACCAACATTTATCATATGTATCTGATACATAAAACTGAAAGAAAGTTAGCCTATTTTGTATGACTATTTTTGCTAAAATATACATTCTTCCAATGAAATTTAAGGTAACCATAAGGGAACAATTTAAATAGATTGGAGTGTAGTAGTTTAATGAATTATTCATGATAATATGACTATGTCACACTACCATTTATTGATTTCCTTGCAAAAAATAATTGAAGAATGAAAGAACCATATTATCCAAAGAACATGCACAATGTGACATAAGGACTTCACCAAGAAGTTATCCTAGTGTGAGAGCTTCATATTAATGTTTTCTAGTATGTTGGATCTTGGTTAGAAAAGTTATCAAATACAATTTTTTATGGTTTAAACTAAATCCCACATTAATTGCACACAAAGGATGGGGATTGCTTGCCAACTTATTTACCCTTATCTCGATTATTTGGTTGGGAATCTTGATTATCTATTTGGGAAATTATGGCTTTGTTAAAAAATGGTTTAACCACACCTAACATCATGATGTTGGATTTAACAATTTAAAGGTGAATGAAGTGTGTCTTATTGTTTTTGACCAATGAGAGATTATGCAACAGAAGAAACTCTCTATTTGGTTTGACATGGAAGAGTTGATGCATACGCTTTTCTAGAAAGAAAGATGAGGTGAGTAGGAAAATTGATCTATTGGACAATTTTGTAGTACTACATGCAAACATTTGGACATTCTAAACACAATATAGAATAAAGAAAATGATACGTACATTTCCTGTTGAATTCTAGTCTTATGATATAACAATAGAATCAAGCTAGTATGTTACTAATTTTGTTTTAAAATCTATATTTGTTAATTTTGATTAAAAGATTCTACTGAATATTACAATATATACAAATATATATGAACATTACATTATATATAGAAGAGCATATATATAGACATACCTATGTATATATAAAAATATAGAGTGCACTTAATAAATCATTGAATAACATCGATAACAAAATAACAGAATATATGACAATATATAATAATAACAATAACAACAATGGATAATAAACATAAAGTAATAGGTAACTAAACTATGCTATATATATATAACAAGAAGCAGGAAGCAGAAGTTGCAAACCATTCATCCATGCTTCGTCAAGGTTGAAGAGTTCGCTTCCCATTAGCGTAATGTTCTATTTTTGTTCTATATCTTTGTCTAACATCTTGCTCAATTTTGTCTCCTGTTCAGCTCTTACGTGAAGAGTGACGACGGGAATTTGTTCAATTGCCTGTGTTCGTTGTCACGTTTGCAATACTGACATCGGTGAAGACAGTCAATGGCTTAGAGCTGGACTTCTATCAGAATTCATGCCTACAGGCTGAACAAATCGTGAAGGCCACTGTTAACGTCGACTTAGGCAGAATTCATCAGACGTTGTCCCTGCACTTATCCGACTGGCTTTTAGTGACTATTTCGTCGAGGTAAAGTACAATTTTCATACCCATCCAACTAAGCTGCAATTGCATACATTCTTGTAAATTAAGTCCTTCAGGCCCTGTTTGGTAGGAGAAGAGGAATTTGGGTCAAAATCTTATTATTTCATAACTAGGTTTTTGAAAATCTGGTTTTGTATTTTGAGAAGACAGTGGACCATTTGGTTCACACGGAAGATGAATATACAAATCCATATTCTATGTTTGGTTGTCAATTTAGAAATTGGAATTGGAGATGTGATCAAAGTTGTCCATCATCGAGAGAAACCCACAATTGTTGGTCAAAAACTAAGTCACGAGATTCGAGTTCAAGTTTGAGTTCGATTACTATAAAGTTTGAAACTAAGTCACAAGATTCGAGTTCAAGTTTGAGTTCGATTACTATGAAGTTTGACAAGGTTAAAAAGTTCAAAAAATTGACATTTAATTTGTTTTATATAATTTATTATAATATTTTAAAAATATAAGTATATCCAATCAATGACTAAAATAGTTTAACATTAGAACATAGATTTGAAATTTTTATAGAAGAATATCACATTTTAAAAATAAATACAAATAAAACTAATTTTTAATTTTAAAAATATTAAATGAAATGTATTAATAATTAGTTTAACTTAACAAAAATAAATAAATAATAAATAAGGAAAGAAAAACTTGAATTTATTACTTTTAACATTATATAGAAATTAAAATAATAATAAATAAATTATATTTAATATTAAATAGATATTAAATATTAAAAAATACAAATGTCAATCAAACAACACATATAATGAATATAGAAACTCACTCAGCAAAACCACCCCCATCGGCAAAAAATTGCAGACCCCCAAATTTTATTAGAAAAACATTCATAAAACTCAAAACCCAGTTTAAATTTCAAATTCCATCTTTTTGTTGGAAGACGCATCATCCAATTTTGGCCAAAAATTAGAAGACGAAAGTGAAAACCAGATTATAAATTTAAGCAACCAAACGTCCATCTTTTTCTCCAAAATCCGATTTTAGCCGTAATAGCCCAATTTTGGCCCTCATCTTCCAGCAACCAAACGAGGCCTCAATATGGGCCATCGTAAGAAATTAAGTCTAGTATTAACACTTCTATCTTAGAAAGCAAGCATATTAACACTGTTATCTCAAAAATCAAGCATTAGTTGTTGGTGGATATTAATTTTTCGACCAGTCCATCATTTCTCCATTGTCCACAGCACATTTCACCTTTAATAGTAGACAAGAATAGCCACCCAAAGTCATTTGACCTTCAACCTCCAACTGTCATATCTCCCCACATTCAATGCAAAATATTAATTTAATATTATGTGGACAACCAACTCCAGCCATCCAAACATATTACTAGCACTTGCTCCAGAAAGAGGTGCAAGAGGTACGCCAATAGTTTTTTTTAGGAAAGAAAAATTAAAGGGATGTAAATTTAAAGAAGATAAATTATAGTAGGGGTTATTTGGTATTGGGATTGGAGAAGGTTAAATTGTTGATTACACTTAAAGCAACCACAAGAGTAAATGCATAAATATAGGAATCCATGTAAGAATTAAAGTAAATGACAAATGAAGGGCTCATATAAATTCCAAATACTGCCATGAGTGCAACACTATCAAACCATGCCATGACTTTCTTCCATCGATGGAAGGATGATAATTCTCATGACTTTACAAATGGAAAATGAAGTGCATACTTCATAGATCCTAATTTAGAGGTCTTTAATAAAAATATGTAGTCTAGTATTGTGCATTTTCCTGTCTATTTATCCTCTTCTCTTTCTTTTCTCAATTTCTCTGCAATGTTCCCACAACTTCTCATCGCTCTGGTAATAGTTGTTTAATTTAAGAAATAGATCGAAATTTAATTTACAAAAAACAACAATAAGAAAATAAAGACAATCAAAATATAGAAGTGATACAGTCAATTATGTGTTTCACTCTTAAATAATTTATATTACATATATTTAAGTGTTTACCACTAAAGATTACATCCACATAAAAGTAGGGAAATATCTAACATTCAATTATAGGAAACCACACTGTATCAGTAAGTTTCCCTCCATCTCTAAACTTCTTTAAAATTGATTTACCATAATTTCCATTGAGAAATACTCTCTCTCTCGCTCTCTCACTTAGTGTGTGTGTGTGAGAGAGAGATGTTCACTATTTTAGTTCCAATTACTCAAATTACACTGTGCGTTCATTGAGCTGGAAATAATAGTTTTCTTTTCCAATATTATTTTACTATAATGAATGATAGTAAAGCTTTCATGGATTTTGTTTCCAGTTATTGCTCATTATCGATGTACTTCAAGTTTGGGGTTTTAGTTACATTAGTGGCTTGTATCTATTTATTTATAGTGAATTTTCTTTTCTTTTTCTTATGCATTGAGTTTTAAGGAACTATAATTATGATATGTCACCCTTGAAAGGCTCTAATTACAAAGTGATCATGCATTTCATTGCACAAATGTCATTAGCAAAAATTCATTAACAAGTTGGATGCCTTTATTCCTTTAAATGTCACCCCCCACCTCTCACTAAGCACCTTGATTCAACTAGCAACAGTATCTAAGAACCTTGCATAATCTACACAAGGCCTACTAGTAATAGGAGTAGTGCATGTGGAGCCTCAACATGGAAGCCTTTCCCTTCACACTCCTCAACCAATATATGAAGAATTCTAATCTAAGTCAACCTACGTTTTATAAGTCGTTGCCTATTCTCTTTTTGTAAATTGCACTTTAGTTTATACTTTGCGAGTTTTCATATTTGTAGCAAGGTTTCTATGATACTTCAAATAAACCTATATGTATTTGACTTTGTCTATAAACATATTTTCCCAATCCATAATAGAAATCACTTGTAGGGCTTTTCTGAAAAAGCCCCCTCTAACAAAGACATACAAAATATTGTCAAGAAGCTCTTGATTAAAACATAAGGGCTTTACTCTAATATTTGAAACTTTGATGCCATCTCCTTCAAATCCGCCCACAAAATTATTATCTCTTTATACTTGCCTCTTGTAGTATAGTAACCTTGTACAAAAGAAGAAAAAGTTTGTGAATTAGGCTGATAGCCTAGCTTTTTCATTTTCTTTGAAACCTTCTCTACATCATGCATTAGTTGTTTCTTGCAGAATAAGTCTATGATAGAATTCCAATCATGCACATCAATAGCATCTACTTGATCATCTTTTACTTCCTCTAGCAAATAGACCCTCAAATCTCGCTTACTTTGATTTGTAAATTCTACCAAGGGCTAGTAGTTATCTGTTGATGATGCAATCTTAGTGTCTTTCATCTTTGTGAAGAGATCCAGAGCACCACGCAGGTCCCTGTCTTACACATGTAACTCAATTAGATCATCATAGTAGCTGGCATGAAGCTGAAGTCCTACCTTCCTAACTTCCTTGAGAAGTATAGAAACCTCTGTAGGTCGTCATGCTTTGCAGTAAGCTTTTAGGAGTGAAGAATAAACTCCAGCTCCTACTGGAACCTCAACTGTAGTTACTTCATCAAGAATATCATGTGCCTTTTCTATCCAACCCAATACAATACAAGCATCAATCACTTGAGCACTAGGAAAATTTTCTATGGAAATAGAGCCTTCCTCCCAATGTACTTTGATAAGAAAATCAACCAAATGAGAAACATTGTCTACTTCCAAGTGGCCTTTCACAAGTTTTGCATAGGCTTTCTCATTTGGAATAAGTATACAATTTTCTAGGCTAACAAGCTCTCCAAAACAAGCTTCTATTATGGATTGCATAAGCGAATTCTCAGCGCCAACCCTGAACATAAGATCACTTTGTATTTTTCTAGATCCTAAAGATCCTCCTAACTATTTAGGAGCCTTGTCAATCATAATGGAGGCTATTTTTTGTAACTTATCTTGAACCTAAGGTGCATTATTCAGCTCTATACTAAATGTTGAGATAATGGGTGTTGCACACATTGCATAATATTGTTATTTTATTATTTTATTTTTATTATGTAATGTTGTACCTAGATGGACGTGCAACATGTAAAGATTCCCATAGAATATTCTTGATGAGTTGTATTGTAACATTGTAAAAATATTTTATGTAATTATTTAATATTGGGGAAAAGAATTAAATGCCCAATATTAAATGTGGGGTCAGTGGGTTAGGTAGCACATGGTTTTAGCACATGGTTTATGTAATACCACTTGGTAGTTTTGTGGGACTTGCTATTATATAAGCAGCCACAAGGGTAGTTGTTGTAGAGAAAAAAGAGAAAGAGAATGACAAGGAGAAGACAAAAGGCAAGAGTTGAGCGGGACAAGGCTTGACAGGTTAGCCAAGGGAGCATTTGTGAAGGTTGAAAGCATGGCATGGGATGTGTGGATTCATGCTTGTTCACATAGTTTGCTCGGTTGTGGCTATGGCCATGAAGGCTTCCATGGTTGTATGGCAATGGTATTTTTTTGCTGAATAATACATGGTGATGGATGCTTTTGGAGGCTGAGTTTTTCCCTCAATGAGGGTTTCCCAGGGTATATCTTGTGTCACATTTTGTGGGTAAGTTGTCTATTCTCTTGCATGTGGATTCTAATTCTGTGTTTATTTTGGATCTATTATGGGTTATGTGGAAACGGTTATATTCTTTGTTGCCAAGTTTCTTTACAAGTGGTATCAGAGCTATGGTTTTATTATTGTAACCCTAGATTGAATCCATGGGAATGCATGAGAGGATAAAAGAAAAGGGCAAGATATATGAATGATTTATTGCACATCTAAGGGTTTTGGGTTTGCTATTATGATGGGATGTTAAAAGATTTGGGCATGTCAAATTGTTGGACAAAAGAGTTTTTCGGATGTTTTATTTAAATGAGGGTTTTGGGGAGTAGCTTGCAGAAATGACCTCCTAGGTAAAAACAGATCTCACCATTGGATCCGGGTCGACATTTTCATAAATTTTGATATATAATATGCCCTAGTTTGGCCATGTTCAGAGGAAATGAAAGAGTTTTTTGGTTTCAGCCCATGATGGCTGTCAAATTTAATCCCGTCGGAATTTTCGTCACTGAAAAAATTAAAAATGAAAAATCGTACTGAAAATGGTAAAAAGACTGTCTTAGTAAAACGACCATAACTTTCTCTCAGAATATTAGATTTTAGAGTTTTTATAGGCGTTGGGAAGCTAATTCAGAGCACTACAAGATGGTGTAGGTTTGGTTCTATGATTTTAAAATTTTGTCAAGTTTTAAGAGCCCTAAAGTCATATGTTATTTATTTTGAGCACGAATTAGGGCATAACTTGGGCATACGGAGTCAAATTTTGGACTTCAAGTAGTCAACGAAAAGGTCTTGGAGAGCTCTACACATTGGTTTAGATTTGGTGTAGGTTTGGCATGATTTATTTGTTGATATATTGATCTGAACAGTTTATAGATATATTTTGACTATGGTAACATTGTGAGTTTATGACATTGGAGATTTAAGTTTTGATGTCATTGTATACTCAGTTCATATTTCAAATTGGTCTCATGATGATATGGTTATTAGTGTTTGGTTTGGATATGCATGATGACTTGTTGGATCTACAAGTTGTGCAGTGTTGTAAGTGGTCTATACTTACAGGTTGCATTTATGGCTTGGTTATGGGTTGTCTTTGCCCATTGATCTTTCATTATTGATGCATATTCAGATTGGTGGCTTGGTTTTGGGTTGTCTATGCCCTAAGTCACATGATTTTATCTTCATGTAGAAGGGATGAGATGTTGTTACCAGGTACAGTCATGGTGGAGGATTGTGGTTGACTATTTTATGCTGATAGGTTGGACACTTTGAGAGCCAGATGCTTGGTTCATGGATGTGATCATAGTGTCATGGATTTTGGCATGACATGATTGGTTATACAGGTACATCCTTGATGTTCATTAGCTTAAATTTTCTGATTTGGTTATGGTGGTATATCTTCTTGGTTGAGGATCATGGTTATTTGGTTTTCTTTTAAGGAGCTCATGATGTGCTCTTTGAGTTCTTTGATAGTTTGATGCCTTGGTTGATTCTCATGTTTAGAGGATGGTTTTTCATCATGATTTCATGGATAGCTCGGATACACGGTTTAGTGGGAGCTTGTAATAGTGATGGGGTGACAGTGCAGGATTAGTTCCTAGTTTGGTTTATATCTTCTTGGTTTGGAGAGGATGGATTTTATGATGCCATAGGTGACTTGGTACCACAGTTGAGTGGGAGTTGTTGGCATTGATATATTTATTGAGTTTTTGCAGATGTTGGAGGTTTGTCTTAGATCCTGTTGCTGCAAAAGCGTCTTTGACATTTGCATGGTGCACTTGTTATCTTCATGGTGTTTGAAGATGGTTAGATCTTGAGGACTCATGGAGTTCTTGGTTATCTTCATGGTATGTGGAGATGGTTCTTCCTAGTATGTGGAGATGGTTTTCTTCATGGTGTGTGGAGATGGTTGCATCTTGAGGACTCACATGGTTCTTGGCAAAGGTGTGGTTTATGCTTTTATTTGGCATGTTATCCTTGGTATGAGGATGGTTTCATTATTATGTCATGGTATACTCTTGATACGCGTTTAGAGTTGTGACATGTTATGGTGTGTTCATATGGAGCATGTTATCTCTTTGGTTGAGATGGTAAGATCATGTTGTCATGTTTATGTTCCTGAGGCCATGGTTAGAACTTTGACATTGATCTTGGTTTAGTTTCTTGGTATTGAGTACACTGATCATAAGCTGGATACATCATGATATTGCTATGTTGCATTTCGAGTTGGCATGGATTGATTGGTTACAGGTGCTCATGGATACTTAGAGACGGTGGTGACGCTGATTTCTCTTGGATTAGAGAAGTATTTGTTGGGACGGTTGATGATTTTAGCAGGAAGTCCGAGGGGCAATCACCTGATATGGACTTGAGAGGAGATTGTTCTTAGATGAGTCTTGGTTGGAGACTTGGGTATCTTGATGAGAATTCTTATTCCCCACTCTTGGTCTACTCGGCGTTTTGCTACTTGAGAGGTATAGCCCATTTTTTTCTCTCAGTTGCATTATATTTATGCTTGTCTTTCATGGATATGGATCTTGAGCTATGGTACATGAGTTAGTTCTGGAGGGTATATTTGAGATATGGTTTTAGCATTGGTTATCTCCATGTGCATATGTTGTTATGTTGGTTGAGTTTGGGAGATGGTTTTATATTGGGCATTTTCTTTGGATTAGGAATGGTTATTCCTTGGTTTAGGAATGGTTTTATTGAGTTTGATCTTCTTGTGAGAGGCTTACATCCATGATTAGTTATATGGTATGGTTTGGGTGTTGTTGAGGCTTCTTGTTGGGGTTTTATGGAGGAGATCATACTTGAACAATTTACATCTAGAGGTGTGTGTAGAAGGACATGATACAGGTTATGATTTGCATGGTTTCTCTAGTCTTGGTTATCTTCTTGGATGTTCAGTTTTGACTACATTGGATTTGAGATTGGTTGGAGATTGTGATCACTGGTTTGTTCTCATGTATGTCATGTGAGAGATGACATGGTTATTACTTTATCTCTTTCCTCTATTAGTTGTGGAGAATTTGGGAGACTATTGGAGACTTGTTATGAGAGTTGTTCTTGCAGGATATTAGTTTATGTATTGTGGATGTCCTTGATACTACATGGATTCACTTCTTTGAGATGTTTTGAGTGGATTGGTTATAGATTTGTAATTATCTTTTGTAGTGGAAGCTTCTTGGTATATATGTGGCAGGTATTGTTCTTGAGGCTTGTGATTGTAGGTTGTAGATTGGATATGTCAATGATATGAGATTCACTTGTTATACCTTTGAGGTATGGATAGTTGGATGGGTTTGGCACTTTGTTGTGGGTGCTATTTCAGCTATGGATATTTTGACAACTATGGATACATGTGATTACCTTTGGATCAGTTTTTTGTGCTTGGAATTTTAGTTGGTACAGGATTTTATGATCTTCTAATGCGACAAGTTGGGTGGCTTTCTCTTTGGATGGCTTCTATGTATGTCCAGTGGGAGTGGCATAATAGGAGGTGAGATCATTCATGCTTGAGATGTTGGATACTTTGATTTTGTTGTGGGTACCAAGATGGAGCACTTGGTGTATTTTGATCCATGACGGTGGATGTGCTGGGAGGGATTGTTCCCTTGTTCATTTATGTGGCTATGGATTGACCCTATGCAATGTATACAACAAGTGGGAGATTGTTGAGATAATGGGTGTTGCACACATTGCATAATATTGTTATTTTATTATTTTATTTTTATTATGTAATGTTGTACCTAGATGGACATGCAACATGTAAAGATTCCCATGGAATATTTTTGATGAGTTGTATTGTAACATTGTAAAAATATTTTATGTAATTATTTAATATTGGGGAAAAGAATTAAATGCCCAATATTAAATGTGGGGTCAGTGGGTTAGGTAGCATATGGTTTTAGCACATGGTTTATGTAATACCACTTGGTGGTTTTGTGGGACTTGCTATTATATAAGCAGCCACAAGGGTAGTTGTTGTAGAGAAAAAAGAGAGAGAGAATGACAAGGAGAAGACAAAAGGCAAGAGTTGAGCAGAACAAGGCTTGACAGGTTAGCCAAGGGAGCATTTGCGAAGGTTGAAAGCATGGCATGGGATGTGTGGATTCATGCTTGTTCACATAGTTTGCTCGGTTGTGGCTATGGCCATGAAGGCTTTCATGGTTGTATGGCAATGGTATTTTTTTGCTGAATAATACATGGTGATGGATGCTTTTGGAGGCTGGGTTTTTCCCTCAATGAGGGTTTCCCAGGGTATATCTTGTGTCACATTTTGTGGGTATGTTGTCTATTCTCTTGCATGTGGATTTTAATTCTGTGTTTATTTCGGATCTATTATGGGTTATGTGGAAACAGTTATATTCTTTGTTGCCAAGTTTCCTTACACTAAACCTATGTGGATTCATCTGTACACCTAACAATACTGATTTGGTTGTAGCTAGAGAGCTCCGAGCTACCTTTGCATGTTTTAAGATTCCTAGTATAACATCAGAGATAGAATCAAGATCACCAAAGTTAAAGAATTTCAAAAGAAGAGGATAAATGAATATACATCATGTATTTATAGGCTTAATTTAAACAAACAAGGACATTAAATTTGGAGACTTCTAGCTTTCTAAATAATGAAAGGGATAAACAAACAAAGAGACAAAATTGGCAAAACAAAAGGTTAAAAGTAGCAAGCCAGCCTAAATTTCCCAATCCCTTAACAGATAGATGCCTTCGTGCATGGAACCTATGACAATTCAATATGTTCCCATGCCCATTGTGTGAATTAAACTTGAACTCACGTGTTTCAAACACACACAAACACACAATTAAAACAAAACAAACAATAAAATCCCCTTCCATTTCACCATTTTTGCCCCTATCTCAACATTTTACTCATATTTTCACCCAAACCCCCCTGGCCAAAACAAAAAAACAAGAATCTCAAAGCTTCTGTAGAATTGCAAGAGTTTTCATTAATTTTACTTTTACACAGTTTTGTGGTCTCCGACTGCTTAAAGTTATTATACCAGCAAATTCATTAATGGATGCTCAATGGTTTATAATAGATAAAAAAAAGGTGAACTATTTAGGGGGAACTTAGGATATGCCAATTTATTGCAGAGCCATGACATTGGTAGGGGTGGGGATATTTTTGCACTCGCATGATATTTATGTGTGTAAGACAACTCTGTTCTGACAAGCAGTATGATTCATGCTACAACCTTTTGAGCCTCAACTCCCAAACCATGAGTGTGTTTCATAAATAAATAAAATGTGTAAGGTGGAGATTATGATTGATTTGATCAAATCTTTGATGATAAGATTTGACTTATTGATTGTTGCTTTCCGATGCACTCTCTGTGTACCTTTAATCTCTGCTACAACTGTGTATATGGATCTGTACCTGCGAGCTAGAAAGGGATGACAAAGATGAGATTGCTATCACTAAAAGATAATCAATTGAAGGGTTGTTTGGCTGAGTGGATTTGGGAATCAAACGATCTACATGTAGTGGACTTGTCAAACAATTTTTTTTCTGGGCACATTCTGAGTCTTGAAAGCTTTGCAAGCTATACCTGATCCTTCAAAAGTAGGGTGTTAGGACAACATATTATGGGGCAGCTTTGACGCTCTCTCAAGAAATGGCTTCACTAATTCAGACAAAACCAATGTACACTTCATTTTCAAGGGTCACCAGCAAGATTTCCAACGTCTTTACTGAACTAAGGGCTTCATGGACTTATCCAAGGATAGACTTAGTGGTAAAATTTCCACACAATTTGGCTTGCTCAAAGGACTCATAAGTCTAAACGTTTCTTCCAACAAATTGTCTGGCCATATTCCTCTAGATCTAGGGAGTTTGCCAATTTTAGAGTCCCTAGATCTATTGAACAATATGTTGGATGGCACAATTCCCAAAGTGTTGGCCAAGACTAACTCCTTAGCAATCATGAACCTTTCATATAATAGACTCTCTGGATTAATACCAGATGGTAAGGCATTCCTCTCTTTTTTTCATGCTTGCTTGATTATTTTGATATTATTCAATTATTAGAAGAATTGTAAAATTAAAGTACAGATAAATTACTTTATTGATTTAATAGTATGGTTTATCTATGTTTTATTTTTGTCCTCCTAATCTTGAACTTGTAGGAAGAGAAGAAATATTGGAACTAAATCTACAAAAAACCTGTACAACATACATGACACATTGTAAAATATGCCTACCTTACACTAAAATACCCAAATGAAATGGAATATAGCTCAACTTCTAATGGCTACTCTTAGGGTCTGAAGCCTTGTATCAGATTTTTCAAAATGACTAGTTTTATTTTTTGAGATTTCTACATGTAACATGAAAGTTAATTACTCTGTATACATTTTGCTTACTCATTAACATTGATACCAAAAAAAAATATAGGAACAAATCCAAAAACATAAATAGAAATACAAATGTACTTACACAATCTGATGAGTGTTTTGGAGCAGAGAATATGTGTGGTAATCCATAGTGGGATCAAACAAGAGCATGTGTCTCTGTTCTCTGTTTGCAGTGCCATTGACATATACATTAGTTTGCAGAACATATGGCTATCCACTTGTGTTCCCCAAGAACTCAAAATCCAGCTCATCTCTTGTCAAAAATGGTTTTGAAACCATCTGCAGGTCATTTGTAATGCAAGCACCACAGTCTCTCAGCCATTCATAATCATTGACATTACTGACGTACATTAACTATTTGTAAATAAATGTTTGAAGATTTTACAAATACATCAGATTGCTGAGATTTCCAAAGGAATCAATAACATTTCCTTCCAAATTATTATTCGAGAAAGATAAGATTGCAATGCCCTTCACTAGCCCAAGGTCGGGGTAAATGGCCTTCCTCACTTACTGAGAAAAAACCTCGCGTATCATTTGAAATAAGAGCTTTATTGTTAATATTAGTTACGTTGACCAAGGTAACTCTCGGTTTGAAGACATCTGATGCAACATATTTCACCACAGCTTTCAGAAGCCCTTCTTCTTGCTTTCCCATGTATGTGCTGCATCCAGTGCCTTGTTGAAAAGCAACTTTTCTACTTCAGCTTCGTTCTTCACATAAACAGGAAACCTCGCAAAAACTTGAAGCACAAAGGATTGCCTGGGACAACATCTTGGGAACCATCACATAATTCCCTCAACAAAGGCACAATTTCCCTAAAATTAGGATGAATGCGTTGTAACATAAAATTTTTGTAATAGAGTGAAAAAAAAGATGTTCTCATCATCTGCTTTTCTTTAGTGGTGAGGCCCTCTATGACATTTTCCACTCGCACAGCAATTTTGCATAGTTGGAGATTAGAGAGGATCCTCATATTGGCTTCTCTAGTACAAATGAACTTGGCTATTTCCTGCAATGGCGAGGCTTCAACTACTAATAACGATCTTTCTAACATACACTGCTTACATTCACACTTAAACCCCATTACCATACACACCGATTCTCATTTCAACAATGGCACCGAACTAAGAAAGTAGGGGATTTTTATTTCTTTTCCCACTTCAATTTTTCTTGCAGCTATAATGAACATGGCTTCTCGTACAACAATAGGGTTAGCGTTGGGATAACAGGAATGATTAATGAAAGAGGGAAGTACCAACAAATTGTACTGCTCATTTAGTCTTATCAAGTCATTCTTTGATTCAATGGGTTGTTGGAAAATTTAATGCGTTGACGTTTGCCTCTTGAGCCAAATGCTCACCTACCACCTCTGACGCCTAGAACAGATAGAAAACATCAATACGGTAGGTGAGATTTTTGAATTTTGAAATGAGAGGAAAAAACATTTTAGGTTAGAAGATAAAAGGAATGTTTCTACAATCATTTTTATCAAGTGCAGATCAAGCATATCAGAGAGAAGTTGCAGGGCTGATCAGAGAAAGAAGAGGAAGAAAGTTTGTGCCTGTAGTTGCACGTGTCTCCTCTGTTCATTCTATGAGTTTGTTATTATTTGGTTTTGTCCTGTTGAAGTAGTGATTGCTCCAGGAACCATTGTATTCAGCCATTAGAGTTGCAGGTTTAAAAGTTTGTTGAAGTTTGAAGTATTATCAGTTTAGGGTTATTTTAGGGTTTTCTGGTTGAAGCCGAATGCTCCCAGATTTTGTAATAGTTTAGTGAAAGGTTGAATAGAAAGCAAGCAACATACTTAATCTATTGTTCTTCATCTTCTATTCATTGCATTTGACAAGTTTGGTTGAAAGGTTAAAGCTTTGGCTTTCTGGTTTTAATGGTGAAAGCATTCACGTTAAAATATTTCCTAAGTTATATTTCTTAAGTGTGAAACAAAACACTCGGCATCTTCTTTCTCAGTTGGAGCTGAGTTCACTTGGAATCCATTAGTGTCGAGCACTTTTCTTCAAGTGCCAAGCAACCTGCCACTCAGCACCATCAAGTGCCGAGTAAAACTGGCACTCGGCACCTTCATGTGTCAGGCAAAGTTTTTAGGGTTAGGGTTACAGTTTTAAGTTTGATTTTAATTCATATTTCTCACATGGTATCAAAGCTTTGAGGCCCCACATCCAAAGTGAGTTAGGGCATTTGTTTTGTTGAGATATTTGACATGGCAGGAGATGCAAGAAAGATATGGTAGCAGCCACCATCATTTAATGGACAGAATTATGATACATTTGCAAAGAAGATGAAGACCATAATGGTAGCAAATGATTTGTGAGAGTTTGTAGTTAATGGATTCAATAATGTGACTGATCCAACTTAGTATGCTGCTCTCACAAATGCACAAAAGACTCATTTGAAGGAGTCAAGGAGGAAGGATCCTAAGGCATTAAGTCTTGTTGAAGCAGCAATGACAAACACTATATTCCCTAAGATTGCAGTAGCAAATTATGCAAAGGAAGCTTGGAATATCCTTGAGACAAACTTCAAGGGGACTAATAAAGTCTATACTGTAAAGCTACAGAATATAATGAGGGAGTTTGAGAACCTTCAGATGAACGAAAATGAATCAGTTGCAGACTTCAGTTCAAGGACCTCCAATATGATTAACCAGTTGAAGTCAAATGGAGAAGACTATCAAGAGCAGAGAATAGTGGAGAAGATATTGAGGAGTTTACCTCATAAATATGACCATTTGGTCATGACCATGGAAGAGGCAAAAGACCTCACTACTTTGACAATGGATGAGTTGATGTGTTCTCTTCAAACCCATGAGTATAGGATCAATAGATCCACATCTTCTTCTACCCAAGAGAAAGCTTTCAAGGCTCAGTTAAATCCAAGAGGAAGGGGGAGAGGAAGAAATGGCTCAGGTAGAAACTCTAGAGGTAGAGGCCAAGGAAATGGAGGACAAAGAAATGATGCAGCCAAAAACTCAAGAAGAGCAGATGGAGCAAGTAGCTCACAAAATACTTCAAGAGGAGGTAAGAAAAACTACAACTCAAATAGGAGTAATATAGAATGCTACTACTATCATAAATATGGGCATTATGCAAATGAATGCTGGAAGAAGCAGAAAGATCAGTCGGGACAAGCAAATGTGGCTGATGTGAATATGGAAAGTGAAAACACTGCCTTCATCATGTGTAATGTTGGTGAAGAAGGAAGCCCTGAGGTTTGGTACCTCGACAGTGGATGTAGCAACCACATGAGTGGTAATGAAACCTTGTTTTCATTCATTGACAAGAGTTTCAAATCTGAAATTAAAATGGGTAACAATGGAACCCTACCAATTGTGGGCAAAGGATCTATTATTGTCCGCACCAAGAAAGGTGAGAAAAGGGAAATACAAAATGTGTATTTCGCCCCTGGTATGAAGCACAATTTGATGAGCATTGGTCAGCTCATTCAAAATAGATACAAAGTGCTAATGCAGAATGACACATGTGTCATTCATGAAAAGGATGGGAGTAAGAACTTACTTGCAGCAGTTCAAATGACAAACAACAGAATGTTTCCCTTGAGGATTCAGACATGTTTCTCATCTCAAGTTAGTGCTACACCTCCCACACAATCAGCTCTAAGGAGTGTGATTGAAGACCCCTCAAGGCTATGGCACCTCAGGTATGGTCATCTTGGCTATGCTGGTTTAAATTTATTATCAAATAAAAGAATGGTAGAAGGTTTGCCACTAATAGAAAATTCATGTGACAAGTGTGAGGCTTGTATTTTGGGTAAGCAACATAGGCTTCCCTTTAATTCTAGAAATTCTAGGAGGGCTAGGTATCCACTAGAATTAGTGCATACTGACCTAGTCGGCCCTATGCAAGTTACTTCCATTGGGGGGAGTACTTATTTCATGACATTTATTGATGATTTCAGTCGTAGGACATGGGTGTATTTCTTAAAGAACAAATCTGAAGCATTTGATAAATTTGTAGAATTTAAAGCCCAAGCTGAAAGAGAATGTGGACACTATATCAAGGTCCTTAGATCAGATAGAGGAGGGGAGTATACCTCCAATTCTTTTGTAAATTTTTGCAGGAAACATGGCATAAAGAAAGAGCTCACAGCCAGCTATACACCACAGCAGAATGGAGTGGCTGAAAGAAAGAACAGGACCATTGTTGAAGTGGCAAGGAGCATGATAAAAGAGAAAGGTCTCCCAACTGAATTTTGGGGAGAGGCTGTGGCAACATCAGTTTACCTAATTAATAGGTGTCCTACAAAGGCTGTTCATGACAGAATTCCAATGGAAGCATGGTCACGAAGAAGATGGATAGTTGAATACTTAAGGGTGTTTGGATGTGTAGCATATGCACATGTGCCTAAAGAGAAAAGGAAAAAATTTGATGACAAAGGTGTGAAATGCATTTTCACAGGGTACAGCCCAGAATCAAAGGCATACAGATTGTATGACCCATTGAACAACAAGATGATGCTTTTAAGAGATGTGAAATTTCTTGAAAATCAGTCTTGGTATGGTTCAATTGATGAGTCACCGTGCACTTCTAGTAAAGTACCAATTATGAGTGAAGAAGATGTTGATGAACAACAAGAAGAAGGAGCAAATAGAAGAAAAGGCAAGTAGATTCAGCCATTGCCAAGCTCCTCTAGGCATGACCGAGTGTCAGTGTCGAGTACCAGTGAAGACCAAGCTAGTCGACAATGTAGCAGAATTGAAGATTTTAATCCCACACTCTCCTCCCTGTTACCAAGAAAGACCAAGAGTCTTAGGGAGTTATACCAAGATGAAAGGTATGAAGATTATGATGAGAGTGTTAATTTTGCATTATTTTCTCATAGTGATCCAGTATATTTTGAAGAAGTTATCAAGGAGAAGAAATGGTGTAATGCCATGGATGAAAAAATGGATGCGATAGAAAGAAATGAGACATGGGAGCTAACTGAATTGCCTCCAAAGAAACAAGTCATTGGAGTGAAATGGGTCTATAAGAACAAATGCAATGCTAAAGGCAAGATTGATAGGCATAAGGCAAGGCTGGTAGTCAAGGGCTACAAACAGCAATATGGAAGAGATTATGATGAAACCTATGCCCCAGTTGCAAGAATGGAAACCGTGTGTGCTGTCATAGCAATTGCAGCCCAGCACAAGTGGAAGGTATTTCAAATGGATGTGAAGTCCGCCTTCCTTAATGGTGTATTGAAAGAAGAAGTATATGTGGAGCAGCCACCTAGTTATGAAGTTGCAGGTGAAGAGAATAAAGTATATAGATTGAAGAGAGCTCTTTATGGTCTCAAGCAAGCTCCACAGGCATGGTACAGTAGGATTGACTCATATTTGATGAGCAATGGCTTTAGCAAAAGCAATGGTGAGCCTACTCTTTACATCAAGGCAACAGATGGTAATGTATTGATTGTTGTCTTGTATGTAGATGACTTAATTTTTACTGGAAATGATAAAGCTCTAATTGGTGAGTTCAAAAAGGCCATGAAAAGTGAATTTGAAATGACAGACCTAGGTCTCTTGAAATATTTTCTAGGCATAGAAGTAAAACAAATGCATGATGACATTTTCATCTCTCAAGAAAAATATGCAGGGCAGATCTTGGAGAGATTTAAAATGCAAAATAGTAAGGAAGCCCCCACACCAACAGCAATAGGTTTGAAGTTGGGCAAGGAGGACTCTAGCAAGAGAGTGGATCCAACATTATACAAGAGTATGGTTGGAAGTCTAATGTATTTGACTGCAACTCAGCTAGACCTAATGCATGCAGTAAGTTTGATTTCCAAATTTATAGAAACACCAAAGGATTCCCATTGGCAAGAGGGAAAGAGGATCCTAAGGTATGTGAAAGGTACCAAGGGATTTGGTATTTTGTATACTACAAATGATGATTTCAAGTTGGTAGGTTACACTGATAGTGATTGGGTTGGAAGTTTAGATGATAGGAAGAGCACTTTCGGATACATGTTTCATATGGGATCAAGTGCAATTTCATGGGCATCCAAGAAGCAACCTATTGTTGCTCAATCTACAGCAGAGGCTAAATACATAGCAACAAATGTAGCAGCATGTCAAGCAATTTGGCTAAGGGGGATCTTGACAGATTTGAATGACAGGCAAGAGGATGGAACCACAATTTATTGTGACAACATCTCATCAATTGCATTGTCCAAGAATCTAGTCTTCCATGGGAGAAGTAAGCATATAGAGATCAGATATCACTTCATCAGAGAGTTGGTGGAGAATGGAGATATCAAAATGGAATTTTGCAAGTCTGAGCAGCAGCTAGTAGACATCTTTACCAAGCCATTAGGCATTAGAACTTTTGTGCACTTAAGACAGAGTCTTGGTGTAGTTGATTTGGATCAGTTGTGATCTTTGTTTTGTTTGGCTCGGGACAAAGGGGGAGTGTTGGAAAATTTAATGCAGTGTTGACGTTTGCCCCTTGAGCCAAATGCTCACCTACCACCTCTGACACCCAGAACAGATAGAAAACATCAATACAGTAGGTGAGATTTTTGAATTTTGAAATGAGAGGGGAAAACATTTTAGGTCAGAAGACAAAAGGAATGTTTCTACATTCAATTTTATCAAGTGCAGATCAAACAGATCAGAGAGAAGTTGCAGAGCTGAGCAGAGAAAGAAGAGGAAGAAATTTTGTGCCTACAGTTGCACGTGTCTCCTCTATTCATTCTATGAGTTTGTTATTATTTGGTTTTGTCCTGTTGAAGTAGTGATTGCTCCACGCACCATTGTATGCAGCCATTAGAGTTGCAAGTTTAAAAGTTCATTGAAGTTTGAAGTATTATCAGTTTAGGGTTATTTTAGGGTTTTCTGGTTGAAGCCGAATGCTCCCAGATTTTGTAATAGTTTAGTGAAAGGTTGAATAGAAAGCAAGCAGCATACTTAATCTATTGTTCTTCATCTTCTATTCATTGCATTTGAAAAGTTTGGTTGAAAGGTTAAAGCTTTGGCTTTTTGGTTTTAATGGTGAAAGCATTCACGTTGAAATATTTTCTAAGTTATATTTCTTAAGTGTGAAACAGAACACTCGACATCTTCTTTCTTAGTTGGAGCCAAGTTCACTTGGCATCCATTGGTGCCGAGCATTTCTTGTGCAAGTGTCGAGATCCTCTTTGTGTCGAGCTCACTTGACACCTGTTGCCTATCACTCAGCACCTTCAAGTGTCGAGCAAGTGCCAAGTAAATCTGGCACTCGGCACCCTCCTATGTCGAGCAAAGTTTTTAGGGTTAGAGTTGCAATTTTAAGTTTGATTTTAATTCATATTTCTCACATGGGTTGTGTATGACTCACAACATTCAGCATTACCTTTCGAAATTTATCCTCTTCTAGCTCCGGATCCTAGTTACAGTTTAGGTAATTATTCCAGCTACTGTTGTTTATGCAGAACAGATCTATCAGTGGCACCTTCGATTCATCCGACTCAGTGAGGAACTCTAGCTGCTGCCTAATCCTCGGTGATAACGCTGCCGACCATATTACCACGTGCATTTTCTTTCCGACTATCTGAAATCAATTACCAACAATATTTTCCAACGTGAGACAATTCCTGATTGGAAGCAATCTCATAGGAAAAGCCTATCAGCTAATTATATTAATGTTGTAATCTATAAATTGAATCTATTTGTAATAGAATGGTAGTGTCCATTTTAGGTTTCTTAGAACTGTTTTAAGAGTTTCTCCTCTCTAAGAAAGAAACGATCGCAAATGCCAATTCTGTCTAGGGATAACACTTAATCGATGTGATAAAAGAAAAGCTTGAAGCAGCCTGTCCTCAAACTATTTCCTGCGCTGACTTTATTTTGCTGAGAGCGAGAGACGCTATAGCTACAGTTATTCTTCTTCTCTTACAGATCTCAACTCCGTATTTGCACTCTATATATACTTACATTTGGATTTTGTTTTACAGTTGGGAGCGCGGAAGCAGGGCACAGGGACAACACATCTTCTAGGCTACGGCGAAGGTGCTGCTAGCGCATTCCAAGAAAGAGGGTTCACCGAAAAGGATGTGTTGTCGTTGTTGGGTGCCCCCACTATCGAAAAAGCCCCGTGCCACTTTTTTCAGTCGAGACTCACGAACTTTAACGTTAAATTCATTCGATAACAACTATTACAAAAATTTGATGACCGTGAAAGGCCTTCTGTCTATCAACCAGGCGTTAATGGCTTCACCAAGCAGCGACGCACTGGTTGAAGCGTATGCTTACAATCGTACTCTGTTTAACCATGGTTTCTCTCAATCCCTTCTCAAGCTCTTCAACCACAAGGTGCTCACGGGCAACCAGGGCGGACAAGAAAAGACTGTTCAAAACTTGTCATTTGATTATCTAGCTTATATATACCTATATATATAATCGTTTTGAAGGCGCCTATTTTTATTTAATTCTAAGGTTATTTTAATCACAGTTGGAATTTATGAAAATAGGTGCCTTGAGAATGATTACTCTCGACGTAATATATAGGTATATACATTCTCTCGATGTAATATATAGGTATATATAAGCTAGTGGCATTCATTGCACAATAAGAAAAATATTTACTTTTTATTTATATTTTGATAAAGTTATTATAAAATTGTTAATTAATTTTTAATTAGAGTTGTATAAAGTTACTATAAAATTATGCTTCAAAACATTTTTTAATAAATTTAATATATGGTGTTTAATTTAGATAAAAAAATTAATTTTATTTTTGAGATATTGTAATGTAAAATGTTATAGTCAAATATAGATATATGGTGAGGGACAAAGTTACCATTATAGTCAATGTTAACCTTAGGGATACAATTAGGGTTAGGGTTAGCATTAGAGTTAGGGTTGGAATTAGGGTTAGGGTTTGAGTTATGGTTAAGTTTAGGGTTAGAGTTACGGTTATGGTTATTGTTGGAGTAATGGTTAAGTTCATATTAGAGTTATGTTTATGGTTAAGGTTAGGATTAGAGTTATGGTCATGATTTAGGTTAGTGTTAATATTATGGAAGAGCATTGTGTGTGTGTGTGTGTGTGTGTGATATCATGTGGACGATACTAATGTAGAATGATGGGGTAGATATGCATATATCATAATGACAAGCATTGACATTGAATAAGTCATTACAGTTTACAAATGTATTACCTTAATGTATAATTGTATATGTAATTTCAATAAATTTGTTTGCAATTGATTAAAATGTAATTTATCTCTTTTTAGTGTTAATTTTACTACTTAAATAAATTTCTTTGCATTGCACCTCTAATTCCTCTGATGTCTCTTAGTTGATGCTTGTTTCCTTAAATGGGAAATACTAGTTGATTTCAAACTGCTTAGCATAGTCACCTTTCTATGTAGTAAGGCCTCTTCTTAGATACTACTAAAAACTTGCATTTGACCTCATCTATAGAATTGTAATCAATATCTAATAACAACAAAAGTAACACTATATCTAAACTAGTGCTTTCCCCCATATGAGGTGCAATGGTGTAGCCAATAGTGTTGTACTCCTAAATATGTCTATGAATGTGACAAACCAAAACATATTGAAATTAGTGGTCAAGAACATAGTAGTTGTATAAATATCAATATTACAATGATACTAGGATTATAAAAGAGTTCAACAGTTATTCTTAGGAACTAGCTTACAAGTGTGTAACATGCATGTCTAGAAGTGGATGTCGATGCCTCTAGATGTTGGATTTTCTATGGATTTCTTATGGACACACATAGGAAGTGCTTCATGGGCACCCAGATTCTCACGAAAGCTAACAAAGTATTAAAACTAAAGAAGAAATTTTTTGGGATGTGCCAAAACGAAGTTTGCAATAAATTTTTATATAGGAAGCATGAGATTTTTTTCCTACAATAGATTGGTGTTTCTTTATATGGGACCCACTATAGACCTTAACAACCAAACATAGCATCAATATTATTGATAATTGAGATGTAGGTAGAAAGCTAATACTCTAGGAAAAAGAAAGAAGAAAGAAAAGGTTCCCAATATGTATAGGCAAAAATGTTGCTGGTGAGGTGGATGTGATGGATTTCATAAATTTGATGAAAAATGAGTTTTCATGCCTTTCTCCATGTCAATGGTTGATGAGAATCTAAGAGATGGTTAAGAATGTGGATGGGTCTCCTAGCACCTCTATCCATCAAGCAACAACTAACTATTTTGAGATACTAGACACACTCATGGTCTGTACAATGTCATTGACACCATTTAATCCCTCTCCCATGCCTTTTCACAATCACTAGGTCCTTGTTCATATTTACTACATGATTCATCTTATAGAGGTTCATAATGATTTCTTCTTTGAACACTTGTAGCTTTCTACGAAGGATTGGAGAACACATCTTGCATCACACACACACACACACACACACACACACACACACACATAGCATGCATCGTGCATTTGATTCACATATCCATATTTGAATCAACAACATAGGCTAGGACCATGCGATAGTGATATACTAATTTAATCACTCTAATAGTTTTGTTTTTTCCATTGGTCATTTGATAGTAAATATGACTATTGAAGTTGATTAAGGCACATGACAATGAATAGTCTTAAAGTTTGAGATGGTGTGGAAAACCTTAGTCTAGAAGCATAAAGAGATCAAAGTAAACAAGTACAATTTAGTCATTAAGTTTATATACATGTATATAATTCAATGAATATATAAATATAGTTTTAACTCAAAAAGAAAAGGAAAAAGTACATAAGGTTTTCTCACTTTTGACACATTGTCCTTTCATAAAGTGGAAAGGATAATGAGTCTACAAACAAAATTAATCTATATTAGAGGTTGAAATATACCACATAACATTAGGGTCACAATGTTGGGGAAGGTTTGACACTTTGGTCTGTGGAAGATGACAAGAATTGGCTTTTTCAAAATGCGGATTTGAAATTTTTTGCATTTGTTTTAAAATTGACAAAATGGAATTAGAATACCAAACTTCTAATTTTGTCTCAAAACAAGGTTTTCCAACTTCCTACTACCTTGGTTATATTTTTTGAGGAGTGCAAAACCAATAGATTGGACTACTTTTTGGAGCTTGCCTGTAACTCTAAGCTTGTGCAAAAGAATGTGTGTTCACACTCATCTTCCAAGCGAGACAAACAGTTCAGGGAAATTATCAAAAATAGGAATGAAGATTTGCAAATCCTTGATTTGGCTAAATAAAAATTTATATTTCTACAATTCCACAAACCAAACAGACACTAAAAAAGACTAAATATATGCAATATGACCTCAGAATGCTCTTTTATGCACTGCTCCAGCTGAAAGCAATTTGTAGCTGCCACAACCTTTCTGTCCATGCCGACTGCATCAAAATGGGCACTTTGGAACGTGGAATGGATATCCATTGAAGGATAATGGAAGAGATATTTTGGACAGATACTATATTCGAAGCCACCTTGGAGCTACGTATAGGGTATGAAAATTGTTCTACGGAATGCCTCAAATAAATGTAGCAAATGTATCTTTCAAATCTAAATAAAATTACGGTAATTATAAATATAATTTAGCATCTAGATAATTTACTTCAAGGAATTCATTATGTGCATAGGCGTACACTAAATGGCACTTTCCTTAGGTATATAATCAAAGAAATTACGTGCTTCTCCGATTCAGAAATATTTGCAAACATTTCAGTTTAGCTAGCTGCAATAGTAGTATTGCACAATAAAAAATTCTCTTTCATTGCGCTTTGATCGATGCCCATCTCTTCTAATAGAGAGTGCTATATCAGGTCGTGGATTCTATGTGCTTGAAGTTTTCTTAAAACTTTGAAACAACTCAATTTTAAGTATTATATTGAAATCGTTGACATACCACACTAATCTGTCCTATTTTAGAGACCAATAGCCCTGTTCTATTTAGACATTTTGACAAACAGTTCGCATGCCTTGTCTGTTCTTTTACATTTTGCATACATGTATCCAACAACATTTCCAACTACGTACATGCTTTTATGGTAACAGACAATTTTTGCGTGGAGAATATATTCCACAAGTAGAGAGGATGGTCTACATATTGAGCAAAACATAATTGGGCTAGACACTAATACCCGGAGTTTGGATGGTTTATGTTTCCGCCCTGTAGATGTTCTGGACTTTAGCTGCAGCTGCTCTTTCAGCATTTCATGGTTCACATAGAAAAGAAATTAATCAAGAAACTTAATAAATTTTCGATTCATCCTCAATGAATATTTTCGTTGAGCGTTTGATAGTAAAATTGAAGATTGTTGCATATTGTGTTAGTCCCACATTGGTTAGGTATTTGATAACTGAAACTAACTATTTCCTCCATTAAACATTTGACTTGCATGTGCCAGAGGGAGGAATATCTGCAACCTGTTGATCTGCCGCTTTCTAATGGTCAAGAGGACGATTGATATTGTCTCTTGATCAATTCAACCCTAAACCGGTCTCCGTTGTGGAGTTGAATAACAAACCACTTATGGGGTGTTTCTCCATGGTTTCCCTCACGATAAAATGAAACCATGATGCCTAACGACGTCACAGTTTGCACAGACAGTTGGATCTCAGACAAGGGTTCTCAGGGGTTGTTATTGTGTAGTGCGCTACGCATGCGACGATATCCTCGCCCTCGTATTCCTCCCTCTTTTGTTTTGAAAACTCCACAGCCAAGACAGCATTATTATCACATCTCTGTTCGATCGAATTTAAATAGCTTCAATATCTGACTTTTCGCATGAGTTCGTACATTTTATACATACTCATTGTTAACCAATTTGTTTGCTTGGATTCAGAATTCTTTTTTCTTTGTTACTATTTGAGATTTAGGATTTTACGTTCAAACTAATCTTCGCCAATAATTTATGAGCTATTGGACTGCTCCTTCAAGGTTGAAATTTTGTCAAAAATTATTTTATGAAGTACATTAAGAAAATTATAGAGAGCACAGCTCAAATTTATTGTTTAATGATTGATGATCTTTATTTTTTTATTATTTAAAAATATAAGAAATAATATTGAAAATATTTATCAATATAAGAAATTGAAAAATATTGTAACATATATAACCAATGTCTTAGAAATATTTACTTGCTCATTAAATCATATAGTTGATATCTATGTAATTAAATTCTTGTTATTTATACTTGTAAAATAATGTTAACAATAAATAAGCACCATTTTTATCAATATATACTGTTAAAGTATCAGAGTTAAGTCATATTATACTGAATATTGTTCAGGATCAGAATGTAATAATAGACTGAAGATGGTATGAATTCTTTTTTGCACTACAATGTACTGAAAGTTGATATTCGGAATCCTTCTACTGTATAATAACTTGAAGACTTATTGTAATTATGTGTTCACCGTATTTTACAGCAAAGGAGATCGATATCACATATAAATGTGAGGGTGAATTAATGAGGAGTCACGACTGATAGCCGTGACTCATACTTGAGTCTCGTCTATCAGACATGTCTACTATTAACAATAGTAACTAAGCACAAGTCAACAGTCGTTGATTGCATTATTATATACTGACGCCGATAAAGTGAATCCAATTTGTTAGTTAAAATTGATGTGAAGCTCTAATCTTTTATATCGATGTGAGTTAGACATATAATCATAACTTATGTTTTAATTTTATATTTAGAATAACTATATATATATATATATAATTTTATCAAATAATTCATATATAAAATAACATAAGTATAATTATAAGAGTTATGAATAACTCTTCAACTAATCTACACATTAACACTCCCTCTTAGATTAGTAAGGAAAACATGAATAAGAAGTCTTTGATCAGAAGGCTTCTTTTATCTAATGTCAAATATAAAACATTGTAACATGTGAAAGTTTGGCCTATCAGAATATCAATTTCATGATATTCACCAATCTCTCAAAAGAAATGGCCTATCAGAAACATCAACTTAATGATGATCACCAAATGCTCAGTGTGGTAATGGCCTATCAAAATATCAGGGCATGATATACACCAAGTACCGAAAATATATCTATACAAACAATTTATAGATAATCAAATTAATGATATCAACCGCCTAGTTGTTTGATTTACAAGATAATACCCTTACATGAAACACTTTCACAAAAATGAATCATGCTACAAGTTATTGTAAGGACGTCACTTTACAATAACTTCTCCTATACAAGTGATAATCATTTAGAAGTCGTCACTTCTTCATGATGTACATAGGGAACAAGCTCATACATGAATGACATCAAAAGTTCACATGAAGTCTCCATGAATACTATGATGTGATCTTGTCACAACATTCACCATAAACATATCAAAGAATAAGGTTTCTCCCTCTTAGTTTGATATCAAATTTTCTAACCTCTTAGCACAAGGTTCTATCCGATGAAGTATTAAACTTCCTTTGAATTTGTTATCATCCTTCTAACTTCTTGGTAGCAAGTCATGTCATGCTTCCTTAGTTCAATGGGTATCCTGATAACATAAAGCCTTCCAGCCTACATACATGAGACTTTATCCCATGAATCATAGTCCTTTAGCTATTATAGTTTTTGACTAGTGTTGAATTCTATCAACAAGGTCTACTCCTTCTAAACCAATGTCATCAAAAGTTTGATTTAAGCATTTTTATTTTCTGCTCCCTCTCTTTCTCCAAGGTTTCCTCTAATGAACTGTTAGACTCCCTCTCATAATTTCAATCATCAAGGATATTTTCTTCAAGAAAATCACATTACTCAACCTAATCATCAGATGATTCATGAATCCTAAATCATAGCTTCCTTGGAACCACTATCATAAGATTGAGTCTTCACAATATTTGGTAGCATGCCTAATGTACCAATCTTCTTTTCCTGCAAGAACATCCTCAAATACAAAGGAAAAGATCAAGGAAAATAGCTCTTTATAGTAATTATAGAAATACAAAATAAGAGAGAGACTACAAAGAGTAGATACATGCAATACCTAAAGATAATAAATACTTATCTGCAATAATACTATAAGTTGCTTTAATGAAGGTCCATATGCATCAAATTAGGAAATGCCTCCATGTAAGATTTTTTCAAACAATTTGAGTACGTCTTTTCTACTCCCATATAAGGACAGTTCAAATGGGAATAGAACATTGGTTATCATTCCCCCCTTACAATGTTAGATTCCCACTCTTATATTATTGAACATAGAGGTGCACAAACAAACTTGCATATATTTAGACATACAACCTATCTCCTTGTAGCTCAAGCCATATTGGTATGGCTTTCACAATGTATCCCATGCCCATGTGCTTGTTTATCATCATTTCTACAAATAGTTACAATGCTTTGAATTTCTTTCGGTTCTATGAATTCTAAAGCTATGTTGCTTGACTAATGGGGGCTGATGATTTTTGTTCCAAGTCAGTGTGGAGAATTAAAATACCACATAATCTAAAGTCCTTCCAATCAATATAAAGTCCTTGTGGTGTCAAACAATATAACTTGTGCATCATTTGTCTTGATCCAACAATGCTTCCATAAGTTGTGCCAATATAATGTGTGAATAGCTGAAGGATAGACCCAGTACTGATGAAATAGTGTTGCATATAACAACAAAGCCATGCAAGGTAAAATCCTACCAAGTCATCATAATTGGGTGACTGAAATAAAAGACATCGTGGGTATGCAGCCAACAATGAAAGAAATATTTCATAAAAAAAATACTAAACAACACCCTTGAAACATGCACTACATCTACATCTTCAGCAATAGCAACTATGTTGAGAGGTGAGGCACTGCGAGTTTCCAAATCAGCAGTAATGAGTATACAAAGGCAACATACAAAATGAAGGCCCCGAACCATAGAGAAAGTCAGCAAGCAACTTAGTTACTTGATCATTTGAACTAAGATGAGGAGAAGTGATAATTATGGTGAATAGTACAATCGATGATACAAATGCAAATCTCTGACTCTTGCAAGGAAGGTTTGAAAAGAGATAATAATAGTGGGTCAGCATGTAGGGATCATAAAACTCTTTCCCTCTCCGTGGTGGGCCATTTCACAAATGAATAAGTATATGGTCTTCTTTACCATGGTTTACTATTCACTCCTTATAGACTTTATTTGTTGGGTTATATGGTCATGTCAACTTGCTTAGAAATTTCAATCTACTTCCTTCCATGTTGGATGCCAATTTTTTTTTGTTATGTCCATTTCTTTGACTTTTTCAAGGCTCCGCAGGTATGTGATGACATCAATGTATAAATTATGTTTGTCATTTGGTTTGACGTGTTTGTAGATACCTTGAATCAGATGATATTACCGCTTGATGCATCTATATGTCCCTTAGATTTTATTTTAAGCATGCACTCCACCTTGTTTTCATGTCATAGACTATCAGGTCGAGCCAATAACATTAAAATCTCTTGTGATCAATTTTCATTTCTTCATCGTTTATTGTGATTATGTGCCAACATAGAATCTATATAATCCTCTATTATTTGATCTCGCTGAAAATACAAGTTGCTATGTATGATTGCCGCCAAAACTTCGACCATATTGCTTCTCCTTGTGTTTCATTGTTCCCTCTATTCCTATCAAGTTCTAGTGAGTGTTCAATTTTGATGGCCAACATTGGTTTGCAGTGGCAGAGATGATCCTTTCAAAATACATATCTAGAGCAGAAACTTCTACCATGGAACCCACTAAGCTGTCACACACGCCTCTAGAATTGTTCGACAACATCTTCCCTTGGATTCTTGCATAATCATAATTTGTCTATGCTTGCTACTTCACTACTTGCTTTGATCTTGCGAATTCCACTTTTTAGAAACTTCATATTTCCTTTCCTATGCAATTGCTGCTAATAATAGAAGATAAAATTGAAGTCTTCCTTTCTTAGCATTGTACAAATGTAATACAAATTTCCTTATGCATCTAATTTGGAATCACCAATATTTAGTCTGCAATCTTGTCCTTATAATAGTGAGGTCTTTAGGATCCTCCTTTTAAGTAGTAATGCTCTTTTCAAGGGAACCTGGCTCTAATACCATGTTAAAGTATTAGAATTAAGTCTTATATTATACTGAATATTGTTTAGGATCAGAATGTAATAATAGACTGAAGATGGTATGAATTCTTTCCTGCACTACAATGTACTGAAAGTTGATATTCAGAATCCTTCTGCTGTATAATAACTTGAAGACTTATTGTAATTATGTGTTCACCATATTTTACAGTAAAGGAGATCGATATCACATATAAATGCGAGGGTGAATTAATGAGGAGTCATGACTGATAGCCGTGACAAATACTTGAGTCACGTCTATCAGACGTGTCTACTGTTAACAATAGTAACTAAGCAAAAGTCAACCGCCGTTGATTGCATTTTTGTTATTCCACCTCTGGCTTCCTTTTTGGGCGGTTCAATAGGGATGATTAATCCTACTCCATGTTTTATAGGAATAATTAATCTTCCTACTAATTAAACTAGATAGTAAAGCAATCAAACTTCAGATTCATGACAACATTTACTAGCATTAACAACTTTAGTTACAAGCTAAAGATGCACCTGACTGAATTCTCCTTTTCCATTCCATATTCTATCCAATAACTTTATAGTTTTAAATAGAATAGAAACCTAAAATGCTCTTCAATAATGCTACAATTAGAACACATACTAAATAAAATCCACATAATTTTATTAAAATAGTAAAGCATAATTCCTTGAGAGAACAAGAATATCAATTTGCCAAATACAACTTTTACAAAGTATGATTTTATTGAGTTTTTCACTTAATCCTCTCTCCTTACAATATCTTCTTTCAAAGTTTCTAATGCCTTTTATTCCTCTCCCCTTTCACCTCTCTCACCACACAGCAGGGACTAAAGCTCCACAAAGCCCTTGTTTACTTCAAGGAATTCATTATGTGCATAGGCGTACACTAAATGGCAGTTTCCTTTAGGTATATAATCAAAGAAATTACTTGCTTCTCCTATTCAGAAATATTTGCAAACATTTCAGTTTAGCTAGCTGCAATAGTAGTATTGCACAATAAAAACTCCTCTTTCATTGCGCTTTGGTCGATGCCCATCTCTTCTAACAGAGAGTGCTATATCAGGTCGTGGATTCTATGTGCTTGAAGTTTTCTTAAAACTTTGAATCAACTCAATTTTAAGTATTATATTGAAATCGTTGATATACCACACTAATCTGTCCTATTTTAGACACCAATGGCCCTGTTCTATTTAAGACATTTTGACAAACAGTTCGCATACCTTATCTATTCTTTTACATTTTGCATACATGTATCCAACAACATTTCCAACTATGTACATGCTTTTATGGGAACAGACAATTTTTGTGTGGAGAATATATTCCACAAGTAGAGAGGATGATCTACATATCGAGCGAAACATAATTGCGCTAGACACTAATACCCGGAGTTTGGATGGTTTATGTTTCCGCCCTGTAGATGTTCTGGACGTTACCTGCAGCTGCTCTTTCAGCATTTCATGGTTCACATAGAAAAGAAATTAATCATGAAACTTAATAAATTTTCCATTCATCTTAAATGAATATTTTCGTTGAGCGTTTGATGGTAAAATTGAAGATTGTTGCATATTGTGTTAGTCCCACATTGGTTAAGAATTTGATAACTCAAACTAATTATTTACTCCATTAAACTTTTTATTTGCATATGCCAGAGGGAGGAATGTCTGCAAACTGTTGGTCTGCCGCTTTCAAATGGTTAAGAGGACGACTGATATCGTCTCTTGATCAATTCAACCCTAAACCGGTCTCCGTTATGGAGTTGATTAACAAACCACTTATGGGGTGTTTCTCCATGGTTTCCCTCACGATAAAATGAAACCATGATGCCTAAGGATGTCACAGTTTGCACAGACAGTTGGATCTCAGACAAGGGTTTGCAGGGGTTGTTATGGTGTAGTGCGCTACGCATGCAACGATATCCTCGCCCTTGTATTCCCCCCTCTTTTTATTTTGGAAACTCCACAGCGAAGAAAGCATTATTATCACATCTCTATTCGATCGAATTTAAATAGCTTCAATATCTATCTTTTCAAATGAGTTCGTACATTTTATACATACTATTGTTAACCAATTTGTTTGCTTGGATTCAGAATTCTTTTTTCTTTGTTACTATTTGAGATTTAGGATTTTACGTTCAAACTATATCTAATTTAAGAGCTATTTGACTACTCCTTCAAGGTTGAAATTTTGTCAAAAAAATATTTTATGAAGTACATTAAGAAAATTATAGAGAGCACAGCTCAAATAAATTGTTTAATGATTTACGATCTTTATTTTTTATTATTTAAAAATATAGGAAATAAAAGTGAAAATATTTATCAATATAAGAAATTGAAAAATATTGTAGCGTAAAGATATAAGATAATTTATAATTAATGTCTTAGAAATATTTACGTGCTCCTTAAATCATATAGTTGATATCTATGTAATTAAATTCTTTTTATTTATACTTATAAAATAATGTTAACAATAAATAAGCACCGTCTTTATCGATATATACATATAAACAAATTTGTAGGAGGAGTGAATTAAATGTATTCACAAACAACATCACGATGCCTTAGGAACCTAATTTCTAATTAAATAAGAACCTATGATGCACATGTCCATTAATAGATGTAGAAATTGAACAACTAAAGTTGAGTATTCAGTTGCTCTACAAAGTGCTGCAAAGAGTTTTAAATAGAGTCATGGATATGTGGTTAATTATTTCCTCATGAAACCATTATTAACTTAAAAAAGGGATAGTACATACAGACATACTTATCGATATACATCCATTCATTATGTGCGTGGGAACACACATATGTATATAAACACAAGCACCTTATAATAGACTGTGATACAAGAAAACAAAAGGCTCCCAGCCACATGTTAAAGGGACTAAAACATCCAATGTTGGTAATAGAAACCCCAACTCTTAAACATGGAAAGAGACCAAAATAATTTGAAAGCCTCCCCCAACATATGCAAAAGAGGCTAGAAAGAGAACTTCCAGATCCAAAACTATGCACAACGTAATGGCCAAACAATAAAGTAGGTCAAGGTTCTGAATGAATAAGGGTGACCCACATATGCAAGATGATCCTCTAGTACAACTAAAGTCAATGAAAACACCGCATAAGAGTAATGGGACCAACCACCAAACATTGCCCCTCACCACTCTCAACCAGGAGGTATTGACATAATCATAGGGATTGAACTCTATTACTAAAAAAGGCCACATCAATCAGAAGATAGGGGTTGATGAACCCACAAGGAAAAGCCCAAAAAAAGTGGATCTTTCCACCAAAATAAACCGATTGTCAAGGCCCCCCTTGAAGACATCCAAATATGAATCTATGCTACGTCTCAATTGTCATCTAGTCTAGTTACTTGCTTATGTGGTGATCAAGTTGAATTTGATTGGTCAACCTTTCTTTGAACATGGTTTCAAGAAACTTAAGTTGATTATCAACTTATTGCATTGTGAAGCATTAATTAGTGTGATTTATGTGACAAATTGATGCATATATGTTGTTATGGTGATGCCACCTTTTCATTTCATATATGATGCTCCTAAGATGATTTATGATATGATGTTAATGTTTATTTCAATATCTAATTACCTAATTATGATGAATACTAACTCGTTTGTTGTTGTGAGTGTCTGAGTGGATGCAGGAACACCAAGATGAGAGTTTGGTTAAGGTAGGGAAGGTTAGCCTCCTGAAAGAGGATAAATTAGATCATCCAAAGCAACCCACACACACACTTAGTTTAACATGATTTAATTTTATGCGGCATATTATTTTTGTTCAATTTCCCTAATGATAATGTGATAAGATGGAAGCATTTTCTATGTTATAAATGAATTTGGTATATGAAGGATTTGATGATGTTAGGTGTATTGGCTAACATATAATGCTTTTAAATTTTTTTGTTAATGTATAAGTCAATGTAGAAATAAAAAAAATACACTTGTTTTCTTTTAAAGTAACTATTTTCTTTTTCTTTTTCCATGATATTTATCCACCAAAAAAATGCCCCTACCTGATTGATGGATAAGAAGAGAGAATTAAGGACTTTTGGGTTAGTTACACTAGGGAGTGGGGGAAAAAATACACAAAAGACCTGAATCTTGTAAATGGTGGCATCAACAACTAGAGAACGAAGGAGGAGAGGTGGAAGGGGGAAATGGAAAAAGGACTAGAAAACAAATTCTTTCCTTTTTTTTTGAATGAATGGTTGGATTTATTTTGAAATAGGTGTAAGCATGTAATTGGTAGTTTTGTTGTTTGTTCTAGATTATATGTATGGTGTTCAATAATTTGCCTATAATAGCTATCATCAACTTGTTTCCATTCCCTTTCATACATCAATCCGATAACCTTATTTGGGCCCTCTTGTAATTTTTGGAAGGATTATTGGGCAACAAGATACTAAGAGGGGGGTGTGAATTAGAATCTTAAGCTTTAATTTCAAAAACCAAATTATTGAATTCATACCTAGTTCATCTCATATCTTAGATCTAATATTAAAACTCTAATACTAAAATGTAAATGCATACATCAAATTCATGAAATATTCAATACATAACACAAATGATTTGGTTAACCTGGGGTGGGATTGAGACCCATAAATCTTCACTATTGCAACAATAAAGTTAACCTGTTAGGGTTACAACGTTTGATTATAATATATAATCTACCCTATGAGGTGTCTACCTTATTAAAAGCATCAAGTCTATTAAGTCCTATGCTATTAAAGGATTTCACACTTACAATTAAGTAAGGACTCTATTAGGATCACTCAATTAAGAGATTTTCCCTTATCCAAAATTGATTCAGTGCTTGACCCTCTATGTTCTCTACAATTTGACTTTGGATCTAATCGGTAGAATGTCTAATCTGATCTCTCGATTTGATATCTCCTTTAAGTCCTTCACTACTTTGATTCTAGACCTAGCCTTTCTTTCTCTGTTATTTTCTTTTTCACTTGTTAATTTTTTCCCACATGCATATCATTTCTCTCTATTTGCATTCTTCTCTCTCTCTCTCTCTCTCTCTCTCTCTCTCGGTTAGAATCCTCCTTAGATAGATATTCTATGAAAGTTCTAAATCTCAATTGATGGTTTACAATTCATCATTTGAATAGAAACAAAATAAGCTTTCCTTTCTTGACCCTAATTTCCAAAAGGATTGATCCAAATTGATTAAGCACAAGAAAGTGACCAATGTAGAAATGGATCATGTGATGGAAAATAGGGAGAAATGATGTTTTATGATCTTTTTATTATGAGGAACATGTGCTTAAACCCTAAAATAGATAAAAGACATATACTAATGTTGAATCTAGAAAGTGGTATTTTTTTGGTGTCTATGAATAGTTTGGGGGAATTTCGCAACCTAATTTGGATTGAAAATGTCGAGCCATAGAAAATATTTTGTCTTTTTGAAGGGAGGTCAAACTTGACCCTAATAGTGAAGCACAATCTTACCCCGAGGCACAATTGCACCCCAAAAAGTTGGCCTTGACCTACACAACTCTAATGAAATTTCTATTCAAGGATCCCACAAGATTGACAAAAAGGGTATGCAAATATACTCTTCAATTCACTATTCCACACTTGTATCTGCAAGAAAAATGATTTGTTTTTTTGGATGGGGGGTTTTCCTTGGTCAAACCCCATTTTGGAATCAACCTTGAAATATAATTGAAATTGCAATATATGTAAACAAAGTAAATGAAACGATTCACCAAAATTATATTGAAATCCTTGTGGAGGATTCAAATCCTTGAATCCACAAGTATATATGATGCAAATGTATTTTAAAATGTATCTAGGATGTCTCAAATCAATGGCATTAGATCTTCAACACCAATCTTGAATGTATCTCTGCATAGGAAAAGGCATGGATGAAAATGGATTGAGAAATTTTTAACAAGTGGGTTCTATAGAGATTGAATCCTTTAATGGCTAACAATGGATCTACTTGATGAATCTTGAATGTTTGAATGCTTGATACATATAATATCTTCACTGCATAGTAGGTGAATGATAACTTTTCTCATAGATAGTGTATGCGCTCATGAATTGTGAATGTCAAAATGAGGGAATAAGGCTTCCTTATATAGAGATTTAGGGCACTAACTCATAGAGAAGGATGAAATAGGAGCATTAAATCCCATTGAACCTTAATCCCTAGAAGTGGACCTAGAGTAAATTATGTAATTTAAGAGTATACCATTTCAAAACCCAAAACAACTGACCTAGAAGCAGGAAAATAAACTTTCTAAAGCCCAAGATCCCAAAACTTTCAGAAATTAAAAAATGAACCTAGGGTGAGGGACAAGGTTGACCCTGCCCTAGTTTAGGGTTGATTTCATCCTTGACCTAGGTAAGGGTCAAGGTCGACCTTGACCCAGCAAGTCATCCTTCACCTAGAAGTCAAAGTCCTCAGTTTCATAAAGCATGTTGTCAGAAATAGGATGGAAATAGAGAGAGAAGAAGAATAGGGGAAAAACAACCAGATCCATACAAAGACCCATTCAAGGCACTTGACATAACCCTAGACTACTTACTCAAAGGGATAAACACTCTTAACATAGAAGTGCTTCGATTTTAAAACAATACATTTAGCCCCCACTTTAGCAAGAGTGTGGAATCGATGCAAATTCTTAGTAAAGTATATTGTAATGAAAATATAATCTTATTAAAATCAAAGAGACAAAGAGATCCTCAAGCCCCCAGAGACTAAAGTCTTCATCAATTCTAAGATCACAATAAGAGAGACATCTATAAAAATAAAAAGAGAAAAGAAAAAGTGTGATTATGTTGCCTAATGAGAACTTATTTCCCACTGTGAACCACATAAGGAAATTGCACAACTAGAAAGATGAAATTGAACTAGCTAGTGAATGTGGCTACACAATAGTCAACCCATCAAGGATTCACTCTCAAGAATATTCTATTCTATAAGAGTAAAACCAAAAAGAAAAAGAGATTCAATCTTAAGGACACCTTCAACCTTAATAGATCAACAATATATTTGAAACTAGAGGGATCAAGAGATCTTAAATTATAAATCCATTCTTTAAGGATTACTCACTAATCCAAAAAGGGAGAAAAGATATTTTAAAAATATATACATACATGTGTGTGTGTGTGTGTGTGTGTGTGTGTGTGTGTGTGTGTGTGTGTGTGTGTGTGTATTGAAAAGTGTGTGTGTGCAATAAGTGAGCAGAGCATTCACCCCCACATTAAAGTCATTGCTAATTTAGAAGTAATGCCTTTGATAGAAATATAAACAAGTCCATTGATTATGTTTCCACTATGAGATGCCCCCAGACAAAGACAAATCAAGGGAAATAGTACATAAACATACAAAGAACACATAAGGGATCTACCTACTATGGGGTCAGTATGATCATAAGATAATATATATCAGATATTATTACAAATTAATTGACATCATTCCCCAAAGAAAGTAGAACTACAATCACAAAGGAGGAAAGATCACATATGAAATACAAATAAGAATCTTTTTGAACCATGACCTAAAGACCAAGATGAATCATTGCTACCAAGTCATGAATCCAAGAAGATTATACAAGAAAACATGTATGAACAATAACATAGGTACAACATAACATGAAAAAATGTATAGAAGAATAGAGATACATATAGAGGAATATTACAACAGGTTTGATTCTTTTATCACCTAGCACCAACAAAGAAACACAAATCATATAAAAGAGTCTATCAACATTTAGCAAACATATCACAAGAGAAGTACATACAACATAAAATACACAACAAAGGCCACCATGAAGGACTAGCCAACCAAGCATGTTGCCTACTCTCCCCATCTCATTGTATATCATTTAGGGAATGTGGGTAACTCACAAGGTGGACTATATCCAACATAGTAGGAATGATAGCCAGTTCCAAACAAGGATCCTCTTGAGAATCACAATGTCCAATA
The DNA here is from genome assembly GCA_028749045.1 of Cupressus sempervirens. NCBI lineage: Eukaryota > Viridiplantae > Streptophyta > Pinopsida > Cupressales > Cupressaceae > Cupressus > Cupressus sempervirens. The sequence goes on from CM053792.1 coordinate 796,189,012, forward strand.
CTAGGTGTAAGTGTCAACTGTGAGGAAAGCAATAAAAATGTCAATAGTTTCATATTCATCATTAACATCATCAACATCATAAAGAGTATCTTCTTCATCTAAATTAATCAAAATAGGATCTAAGATACAAATAGAATCACCAAAATCATCCAGCTTAACATCATTATTAGAAACAACTTCTTCTAACACATAATGCATAGTTGTATCCAAAGAAGGTAAAGCTTTTTGAATAATCAAATTACAAGATTTAGCTTGAGCATGACACTTTTTACGGTGTTCATTAGTAGATTGATTACATTTTTCCTTACTTAAATTTTTTTGAGAACTAGGAGGAACAATTACAGGATCCTTCACAAGTTCTATAGGAGGATTAATAGGATTATCAGTAGATTGATGAGCAACAAGAGGAGCTTTATTAAGAGATGTAGAAGCCATAGATAAAGGAGGTATGGACGGTGTAGGAAAAAGACCATGGTTAAAATCCATATGAGGTAAACTTAACGTGAGAATCTTGCAATGCTTATACACTTGATACAAATAGAAAAGATGATCAAGTTGAAAAGGACATGAATTAGGTAATGAGGGTCAAAAGAAGTAAATGGTAAAAGAATACTTCGGCCTAGAGGTATGATATAAACTATTATTAACTATCTTCACTTCATCATCATTAAAAAGCTTAAGAAATTTATGAATAGGTGAAGGAAAAAAATGCATGGCATTTCACCATGGTAAACCAAGCTTAACTTGAAACTGATCAGAAGTAGAAACAAAAACAAAGATGGTGGTCACAATATTTCCACAAAGTTGAATTGGTAAATCAATAGAACCAAATGATGGATAAATAAAACCATTACTAGTTTGAATCCATACATCTAATTTATCATAAAAATCATGTTGCAAAATTTTCATAAAAAAGATTTTCTTTTGTAATAACATTGACTACGGAGGTAGGATCAACAAGACAACCACATGTCGGTATCTTATAAATCTTAGCATAATGTAAAGGGGACCATTAGGAGCTTTAATAGTCTTAGAATCATCAAAGGTAATAAAAATTTGCTGAGGTCATTTTTTGTTAGGTTGTTGTCAAGGTTTAAGTTAAGGCTTGAATTTAGGCTTAGGTTTCAGTTGAGATAAAGATGAAACTTGAGATTGAAGTGGATATTGAGACTAAGGTGGATATATAGATTGAACTACATGCTCCACTTGATTAACCACATGATTAAGATCATCCATATTTGAATCATGCACAATATCCATAGAAGATAGCTAAGCAATAGTATTGGTATCATGTGTAGGTAAAGGATTCCTATAGATTTGCATATTTTGATTAAGAGGAGAATCAAATTTGTTGCCACTACTATCAAAATTATCAAAAGATAAAGTATTAGAATCAATTAAGTCTTGAACCTTATATTTTAAAGAATAACATTTCTTAGCATCATGACCATTTTGGCAACGATATTGACAAAAAACTTTCAGATCAAAAGATATAGCCACCATTATAGCAAGTAAAAGAGGTGAAGAAGGATGTAAAGTAATCATATTAGTAGTTAACAACCTATTCATAATAGAATGTAAAGATTAAGAGAGAGTAGTAAATTTACAATTTAACTAAAAAGTAGTGGATGTAGAAGTGGTATTATGAGATGTAACAACAATTTGATCAGCAACATATATTTGTTTGTTTATTTATCTTGACATAGTTGTTGAATTTTTGAACTCTATTTGGATTATAAGCAGCACCACTTTTATCAACAAGAATAGGAGCCATTGGAGTGGTTCTCTCAAATTGACTCACTTGTAATTGATAATGATGAAGCATTGCACAAATTTGTTGAAAAGAAGTAAATTCAATAAGAATTTTTTTATCTCAAATATCCTTTTGCAAATTTAAACTAAACATACATTGAACATTAATATTAGGAAGAAGATAGGAAATCTGAGCAAGCGAATTCTTAAAGCTACCAATAAATTTAGTCAATTTTTATTTAGAATTTTATTTACAATGCATCAAATTAGTCAAAGACACTTGCGGGCCAATGTTTTTTTAAAATTGTCAAATAAAAGAAGTAGCAAGTTGAGGGAATGAATGAATAGAATAAGGAGTCTAAGAACAAAACCATTGTAAGGCCTTGTCATGAAAAGTTTGAGGAAATAACATAACTAAAATCCTATGATCATGAGCATTATCAGTACAAATGATTTGAAATATTTTAACATGATGAACATGGTCTTCCTTACCATTATAATTCTCAAGATGAGGCATATCGACTTTCTAAGGAATGCGAGTACAGATAATATCCTAAGAAAAAGGATTTCCCATGTCACAAGTAGGGATACTAAACTTGTTTTGACTTGAAGATGGAAGTTGTTGCTGTAAATATGACATAGTTTGAGTCAAACTGATAATTGTAGAATCTTGAGAAGAAATAAGAGGAATAACAACATTAGATACACTAGGTAAAGGGTAAGAAGCTATAGGAATGAAAGACACAACTAGAGGAACACTAGGAACTACAATTGGTAGAGGAGTAGAATATGTAAAAGGACCAATATGATAAGAAGGTTGTGTTGGAAATATTCTGGACTATGCTAAGTTATTGAGAGGGGAGGGGTGAATTAGTAACTTCTAAAACTTCAACAATTCAATTCTCAATCCAATAGTCCAATTAGAATTAATTCTTCACATATAATTTGATCTAATTGCATGAATAAGAAAGTAAAAACATGAAAGCATTCATAACTCTTTGACAAAAAGATTTGGTGACCTAGAAACCTTCCAAATATAAAGTAAAAATGGGGTGGGGATGATACCCACAAGCTTTAGTACTATAGTATAAAGTTGGTCTATTAAGGCTTACATTGGTCACTTTTGATGATTTTCCCTATTAGGAGCAATAAGGACTACACGGTCCACCTTGTGAAAGGATTTACAAACATACAATGAAGTATGCACTCGGTAAAGAGATTTACAAAAGATTGTTAGGTCTACCTTGTTTAAGGATTTGATTGATCCACCTGTTAGGATAAAGCAGTAGCTGATCTCTGATCTACAACTTGGTTTGTTGAATGAGATTCCTTTATGTACTAATCACCTTGATGTGATAGATATGTCTTTGTTGTTCCTTATACTATTGTAGCCTTTGTAATTCATTGTTTCTACTCTTCTCTTAAGATTACATTTGATTACATTGCATTTACATTCACTTTCTTACACTTGAACATTTGGATATGATATAATTTACTACATATATACCAATCCAATTATACAAATTACAAAGTCAGTCACAATACAAGTTTACACAAATATTACAAAGTTAGTTCAAGTGTAGACACTCGAGCTCTGAAGGCTAACTTGGTGAAGTTTTGATGCATGACATCCACTGTCAATGTTCAACATCATCATGCACTTGGTAAATGTAGAACGTTGGTCCATACTGATCACTTCTAAGTAGTCTTGAATTTGGTTTGCAATGGTGACTTGGTATATATTATGAAACTAGTCATATAAAATGAGTCTCTTGGTTTACATTTTATGACTCAGTAAACAATATCTCGTTGAGCTCAATATAAACTGAGTCACTTGGTTAACATTGAGTAGCTTAGTTAACACTAACTAGCTCAGTTAACAATGGAGTTACATCATATAAACTATGAACTCGTTAAGCACTGAACAACTTAGTTTGCACTGCTAAACAAGACATACATTGAGATGCACAGTTTACACTACTAATCTTCATTGTAACTGTAACTGCTTGGTAACCACTGGGATTTGTCCAAAGGACTTGGTAGCAATTGTAGAACTCAATGACAACTGAAATGCTTGGCAAATACTATTAACTGTAGAATGAGCTTGGTAGCTATTTACAATCCAAATAATTGTATATCACTAATAACAAACTTGACTGATATGTCAACAATCTCATCCTTTGGCATTCGTGACAAAAAAAATTACTAGCCAAAACTAAATTTAAAAAGGTACCTGCATACCTTTATCCATCACCTAGTGATTCTTAGCTTGGTAGAGTGTACTATTTTTGAGATATTCCAAAATTGATTTTGTAGGATATATATCTATACATGGTAATTTTCCTTCATATAGTATACTATACATCTTTTTTCTATATAAAACATATACCTACTATACATACCTTCCTACCCTATTTCTTTACAACTTATTACATTTTCTCCCCCATAACATATATCTTTCTCCTTATTCATAGTATGTACTACCTATACATATATCTTTTTCCCTATTTTTGACATTAATGCCAAAGATTTATTCTATTTATTTACATGTTAATGCCAAAATGAGATAAGAATTCTAAATGTACATTGAGTATAATTTCCAAGGTCTTATCCTAATCCTCTTTCAAGACCTTACTTTTGTGTAGTGAAATTTGTACTTCTCCTAATAACTCTATCATATTGTGTGCTATAGAGAAATTGTTGTCATGGATGAGAGTTTTAGAATGTACAATGTGTTTCTGCAATGCATCCATGTTGGGAAGAATCATATGTTGTATATCTACCAATGTAGATCGGATCCTTACTTCTTCTCTAAGAAATTTTGCTTGCATATCTATTAATTTTTTTATCCTCTTGGAGTGAACAGAACTTGAACTAGGGTCAAGTTGCAACTGCTTAGCACTAGCCTTAAGATCTTTATCTATCTTGGATAATTTTCCCTTTATTTCCTTGGTAAAATTAGAAACATTAGATAACTTACCAAAAAGTGATGATACATTTGTGCAAGATGTTTCCAAAGAACCCAAAATTGTAGAATGTTCTACTTGATAAGTTGCAATTTGTTGAGCAATGCACTCCAACACTTTATTCTTGAATTTCTTCTCTACCTTTTGCAATAGCTTATCCTATGCATCAGTATTTTCATTGAACCTTTGAACTGCTTTAGCTAGCTAATAAAAAAATGGTTGTGAAGAATCAACCTCAATTCCTATAGCCTCTCCCAAAATGTTCTTTGCATCATCAATAATTTTGAATTCCTTATCTCTTTCCTCTCTTAATCTTTGTTGTTTGGCATTCTTCTGGAGGAGTTCACCAAATGACTACATTTGGTATGGAGTGAGCTTGGAAATGTCCCAATTTGGGATTATAATTTCTCCTTTAAAGATAATAATATTTCTAACCTTCTTGATTATTCTCTTCCACTTTCTTTTGATGAGGCTTGTGGTGAAGATGAAACTACAAAGAAGATGCTCATGCCCACTAAGAAAAAAATGGTGCATCCTCATGAATATCAAACAACAACAAGATTTGAATGCATAAGTGGAGGAAATTTTCCCAAGTCCATTCCTCTTCTTAATGATAAAAGTGTTATATTGTATGATGGAAAGAAGCTTGAGCATGCTCAACCATCCACAATTTAGCTGGGTGGTTATTCTTTGAATGAAGACATGATTATCAAAGGGTTCTTTTTAGATATCAAGAAAGAAGATTCCAATATTGGTGAATGCTTGGACAATAATGATGCAACCCGCTTGGTCAAAGAATTTTTATGTCCAGATGGAGCAACAAGCAAGGTAGAGGAATTTTCCATAGAACTAAAGGAAAAGGTTACTTGGAGCAAGCCTAATCCTTTATACCTAAAAATAGTATCTTATGAACACATAGAAAACCCTCTATTCCATCTATCATCTTCAGATGAGGAAGGTTGTCTCTTTCTTTTGGGGTAGAAAATGATAAGACAAGTAGCATGCAAGGAAAATGCCAAGCTCCTAATGTAATGCAACCTAAAGAACCAATAGATACCTTAGCAAGGACATTACTAGATATTAGAGAAGTTTCTCTCGCAACCTTATCAATTGATAAAGAAAGGGTTTCTCCTTCAAAAGCTTTAGGTATAAGTCCTTATTTCTCCATTTTCAATCGAGAATTTCCAAATCTAACAGCTACAAGTGATAATAATTCTTTGGATGAGGAAGAAGTTGTTGAAGAACTCCTATCAGTGATCAAGTATGAAGATTCGAGAGGTAAAAATCTAAATGCTAATTTGATTGATACATTTTTCTTGGATGAAATATTTTCTAAAGTAGTAGTGACAAAATTTGAAGAAGCCTATCTATTTCATTATAATCCTATGCTAGATGAAGAATTTCCCCATTTTGAGTATGTTGCTAATGCTAAAAGTCTTTCCAAAAGTTAGGTTTTCATGGATGCTAAAAATATAGATAAAATGAGTTTCATTGTGACCATCTTTGAGCCTAAATTTTTCAGCCACCAATTGAAGATGGTCTTGAGATTTCTATATTGGAGACTCAAGTAAAGGCATAGGTCTATGATGAGCTATGGTTATTTGGGGTAGATCATTAGTTCATGAGGCTATTCCATGCATTCTTCTCAACTTGCAACAATAAGGAGATTGTCATGTGTGGGATACACCAAGCTATCACATTTGGGAATTGACAATTATTCTGAAAGGGATCTTTCTTCTCTCAACTATTAAATAACTTTGTGTAAGTTTTTCTTAGCTCTAATTCTTGTGGTGAGTTCTCAACTATATATACTTCTAAATAGCTTTCTTCTCTCTAAGTTTCTGATGGTGTTTAGTTTTTTGGTTTTGGTTTTAGTTCATCACTCTTACTGATGGGACACTAGAATTGTGGAACAAAAAGTACAACCATATCTAGTTCATGGATAGTGCTTGCACTTGTGTGACCAAATGTGCTAGAGCTTTGTCCTTGGCCTTGACCAATTTTGACTATTTAACACTTTTAGCTTAAGAATGACATTTTAATATGTGATTTTGAAACCATCCATAAATGTTTAAACATAAATTAATCCTTAATAAATATGATAAAATATAAAAAAAAATTAGTAATAAATATTAAAAATATAAATTACTTTATGCTCAAGCAATACAAATACACAAAAGCTATGATGCGGTTAGTGTTTCGATTTATTCTATGTTTAAAACATTAAGCTCAAAATGAATCATCAACCAAAAAAAAATATAGCAATCAAAATTGAAAAGAATAAGATTTATAAAATGACTTTGGTTCGAGATATATATCAAGTTTAAAATGAATTAATAAGGATTATGTTAAAATAATTGAGCTAGGAAAGTATAGTGAGTGAAATTGAAAATACAAAATGTATAAAATTATCAATAATATGATTTTTTGCAACAACATAATCAAATAATCAAAATATAAAAATAGATTTGTTTTTTTATGGGAATAGACTAAAATGATGCTTTTTTATTGGAGGGACCCTAGTTTTATAGGGATAAAAGAAATCCTAAATAGTAAATCCTAAGTGTAAATACTTACACCTAATTCTAGAACCTAACCCAAATAATAATCATCAATAATAAATCCTAAATGTAAATACTAACACCAAATTTTGAATGGTTAGTTGTAGCTCTAAATACTTAGCCCTAATCCTAGATGCTAATACTTAATTCTAAATCTTGAACCATAATCCTTAATCCCAACCCTGCTACAAACATTAACCGTAATTAGAATACTGACCATGATGTAAATTTATACATCATAATCACAATCCTAAACATAATGCTAAATACTAAATGTTAAACCCTAATCTTAACCCTATCTTAAATGCTAAGTTACCCTAAATCTTAAAAAAATTGAATAATAAAGGGTAAGCCCAACTATAAATACTAAACCCTACTCTAAAATTCTAAATCCTAATCATAAATTTTAAACATAATATTAACCCTAATTGCAAATGACAACCCATAATCCTAAAAATTAAGCCCTAATCTGAATAATACTTTTAAATCCATAATCTAAAATGTTATAACTTGGACCTAAATCGTAACCCTAAAAAAATCTCTTATCCTAAACATGTAATATATCTACTCTGAACCCATATCCTAATCCAAACCTTAACTTTAACTATATATTCTAAATGCTAAACTCTAATCTTAATGATGATTCCCAAACCCTAATGCTAAATACTAACCTTGAATCCTAAGCTAAACCATTATCCTAAATGATAAAGCATAATTTTCAATATTAAATGATAATCCTAAAAGATAAACTATATTATGAACCCTATCCTTAGTCTAACCATACTATAAATGTTAACCTTAATAATAATACTAAATCTATTGTAAACTCATTTACTAACCTTAATTGTAACTGTAACCCTAAATCCTAAATGTGAAATCCTAATCACTGATCATAATTCTAACAATAACCATAACATAAATCCTAACTTTAACACCAAGACTTGTCCTAATCCTTATTCTTTTTATAGCTTTAGTATGACAATAAACTTATCCATAGAACTAATCGAAAAGGTTACTGTAAACCTAAGTGTGATGTAAACTATAACCTCAACCCTAAACTCTAACCTTGGGGGTATATAATATAAATTTATATATTAATTAATTTAATGTCTTACTTCTTGCAACTACTTCTAGAAGTTATATACTCTATATAAAATATATCAAGTTCTATTGAGGCATTTATTTTTCTTGGTCATTTGCCTTTAATAAATTAAACTAAAAAAATTCAGCACCTTGATACATCTTGGTATATTTTATATAGATTATATTATTCCTAGTTTTAATGTAATAGAATTAAATTTTCATTCATTTATTTAAATAAAAATATGGATACTAGAACATAAAAGATATGCATAATGCTTTACAAATTTTTAATCTATTTTCCTAAGCAATACATCCATGAAACAAATACTTGAATATTTAATCAAAAACCCACACTCATTAGAAATAAAAAATTAAATATATTATCAAAGTAAAATATGTTGAAAGTTTTATTTTGGAAGTTTAATAATTAGACTTTACTTTTTCAAACCACAAATTTAAAATAAATTCATGTCACTCCCATTAGATTGAATGTAGGCAAATTGGCTATAAAATATATTAATGAGAAGGCTAGTAAGATCATAAGTATTTTTGTTAACTCGAAGGAGCTTTGTACTCCATCACTTGTGGGCCAAAATGTGTTGAACACCAACTCAGAAGAATAATTTACTAAAGATGTAAGGATAAAAAAGAAGGAAAACTTTTGAAAGAAATTATCTTTCTAATAGGGACAAGAGAAAGAATTTTATTCCTAATTGTTTTAATATGTTATATAAGAATCATAAAACTCCTTCCAAATAATCTCTTCATGATGGTTAACATCCACAATTGGAATATTATAGATTTACAAATGACAGATAGAAAATAATCTGTCAAAAGTTGCTGTAGCAAGCTTAAAAACAATGACATAATTTGTTTGCAAGAGATCAAAGTGGTTGGCTTTTAGAATTCTTGTAAAATGAATTTTTTGTGGAATAAATCTTCAGGTTTTCACTCCAACCATGAGATAGGTAGGTAGGATTGTCATTTTTGTGGTTCCCAAATGGATAGACTCTAATTTGGAGCACGGATGCTCACCCTATCAAAGAGAAATTTCCAACATAAATGCCACAAATGATGCGAGAGAGAGAGAGAGAGAGATGGCCTTTGGAGCTTCCCAAAAGTGATTGCCTTTTTTTTGAAGATTTTAATATGGTGGATTATGGTTGTGATAAACATGGAGGACTATAACACTCATGGAAAGCTAATAAGCTATATTTTTAGCTTAAGTTCAATATTTTCTTTAATTTGTTAGACCCTATTAAACATAAGAAGAATTCTTATAATGACATATGGTTCACATCGTGTAACACTCAAGAAAACACCAATAGAGTCTTCTATAGACTTAATAAGGTGTATGATGGTTCTCCTTTTTACTCCTTCCAATCCAAGTATGGACATTCTCCTATATATACAGTAAAATTCCTCTAGATCATAATGGTCTTGATAATATTAGTGCCTCAAGAACCAAAGTCTTTAAATTAAATACTTGTCTTCTACATGAAAAAAATACCAAGGATGTTATAAGAATGGTGACATTCATATCCAAAAGGTATTATGAATCATAGAGACTAGTTAACCAATGTAATCTTTGAGTTGAAGCATGAAGGAAACTCTACCAAATTGTTGGGAAAAAGCTTGCAAGGGACAAAACAAAGGAAGAGAGTGGACTTCAAAGTAGGCTCACTAAAATAAAGTTTGAACTCTAAAAAATAAGGGGTCATCCCACTCTTGAGAATTCATTGATATCTACTAAGAATCAACTTAGATATCTTTTAAAGATATAGGATCCAAGGACAAAGCCCGGTCAAAGCCAAAATGAATTGGCTTAAAATGGGAGATACACGATCAAGATGTTTCTTCAATATCATGAGAGCCCAACATAAGGTAGATATGATTGAAGATATTTAGACAGAGGAAGGTAGAACTAAAGCTCCTATTATTATTAAAGAATCCTTCTTTAAGTTCTATTTAGAGTTGTTCTTATAGTTGTTCTCCACAAATCTTGGTAAAAAACAATAAGAAGCCTTGAATAGATGTTTGAAGATGACCCCTATGAATATTTAAGGTATGGAGAGTGATAAAATTAATAGGGGCATATTAGGTAGATGAGATTGAAGGCATTATTAAACATATGGAAGATGATAAATCACTTGGACTTGATGGACTCTTAGATGAGTTCTATAAGGATATTATTTTTTGCATAGGATAAGAAATTTTGAGATTTTATAATGATGCATTTGATTATGGCTCTCTTGTTACTGATTTGAAAAGAGGGGTTATCAAATTACTCCCTAAAAATTTTGATATGTCTTTGGTGAAGAAATGGATACCTATTATGCTCCTTAATTTATCTTACAAATTCATTTTTAAATTTCTTACTAGAAGAATTTTAGATATCTTAAAGAAAATTATCTTTTTTGCACAAACAAGCTTCATAAAGGGAAGATGCATATTGGAGAATCTCACTACTAGTTGGGAAGCCATGCACTAGGCTAAGGCTAAGGGAAAAAATGTGTCAAGGACCTTATTGGATATTGAGAAATCCTATGTAAAAGTTGAATATCATTTCATCATTGGCATGCTTAAGGTGTTTGGATTCCCCTATTATTTTTATAAACCTAGATTAAAATTTTGATTCAGGACTCTTCTACCATGATTGATGTTAATGGGGGGCTATTAGATCCTATTAAACTTCATAGATTTATAAGGAAGTGGTGTCGTATAGCCCTATCCCTCTTTGTTATTGTTGTTTATTTCTTGTTATATATCCTAATAGATAGTTCATGGGGAGCTCCTTTAAAGGGCATTACTTTTCCTAATGGAGAAGAATTGTTAAATGCTCAATTTCCTAATTATGCTAGTTAACTAATATGGGGTGGAAATGGTTTGGACAAAAATCTATTGTCAGATACCTTGGTATTCTATTTTCCATAGAACCTTCTTTCTTTGAGATGTGGGATTAGATCTACAATAAGAGAAATAACAAACATATCAAATGGAAAACTAAAACTCTCTGTCTTGTTGGGAAAGTGGAGGTTGTTTGAAAGGTACTCTCTTCTCATCACCTTTAAATTTCTTCCACTTGGATTTTTTCTAAATTTCATACTAATATGCTAGAAAAGATCCTTAAAGATTATTTATGGTTAAATGACATGGGATCTAAGAAGAGACATTGTGTAAAGTGGGAATGGTGTTGCCTGTAAAGAAAGTTTGGGGATCTAGGATTAAAAGATATCAGAGCCCATAGGATAATGACTCCTAGAAAGTTCTCGTGAGAAACAACATTGAAAAGTATGTTTTCAAAAAGGGAAAACAATGGTTTTACATTGCTTTGAGGGATATCATCAAGGAGGATTTCCAAATGAAAATATTTGGGTCTAAGGTTTTTTGATCTTTTTGGAATAGGGATAACTTTAAGAAATCCCTTCCAAAAAAATTCCTAAAATACTGGTGAATTCCACATTTTATGGGGTAGGAAAATTTTCATATTGAGGGGGCTTTTTTGTTCCATATAGGGAAATAAACTATAAATTATTGGAAATATAAATAGGCTAGGTTACTAAGAGGAGAGGGGTGATTTAGGAACCACTAAAACTTCGTCTTACTTCACCAATTAATCCTTTGTATTTATTCTGATCTAATTGCATGCATGAAAAGCTGAAAGCATTAAGACATTCATAACACTTTGACACAAGATATGGTGACCCAGAATCCTTCTGAATAGAAAGTAAAACTGGGGTGGGGATGATACCCACAAGATCTAGTATTGTTCTATAAAGTTGGCTAGTTAAGGCTTACAATGATAAGTTCTAATGATCTACCCTATTAGGAGTAATAAGGACTACAAGGTCTACCTTGTAAAAGGATTTGCAAAATATATAGTGAAGTATGCACTTAGTAAAGAGATCTATTAGGATGAACTAGTGGCTGATCTCTAATCTTGAACATTGATTTAATGGTTGAGCTTCCTTTGGAGTATAGTGATCACCTTGTTGTGATAGATAAATCTTCATTGCTCCTTAAACTATTTGTAGCTTTCTTACTTGACACTTTTTCTCTTACATATATCTTTTCATATTCATTTCATACTTCTTTTGGATGTGATATAATACATTACATATATACCAATCCAAATTACACTTCATCAAAATCGGCTAGAATACAAATTTCACCAAAATACATAATGTTGGCCCAACTACTTGAACTCGCATTCTGAAGACTAACTTGGTGAGGTTTTTATCCTTAGCAACCATTGTCGACACTTGACATCATCAAGCTCTTAGTAGACATAGAAGATCGGTTCATACTAATCACTACCAAGTAGTTTGAACTTGGTCAACACTTGTGACTTGGTTAACACTACGAAACTCAACATATAAATTGAATCATGTGGTTGACATTGCATGGCTCAACCAATACTATCGTTGTGAGCTCCATATAAATTGAATCACTTGGTTGACACATCCTAGCTTGGTCAAAACTAGATTCACATCACTAAAGCTACGAGCTCAGTAAATACTGGAGAACTCAATTTGCACCAACCAACTTAGTATACACTATGAAGCTCAATTTACAATGATAATCATTAGCTTGGTAGATATTTCTCAGTGTGAATTGAATACTATTTCTAGAACTCAATAGAAACTAAATTACTTGGTTAACAATGTAAACTGCAAGATAAGCTTGGTAGCTTCTAACCATTTGATTAAGTGTGTGTCACTAATAAAAAAACTTGAATATAATGTCAATAATCTCCCCCTTTTGCATTAGTGACAAAAACACCTATCAATAAAAAACTAAATTCTTAAAATTTCTAAAGTCAAAACAATCTTTAGTCTCCATCTTGTGTGTTTAATTCAGTAACATACTCTATTTTTGAGATTTTTCAAAATTTCTTTTGTAAGAGATGTTCTTTGATTATCTGTTCATCTCTTTTTATCTTCTCCCCCTTTATTACATCTTCTCATTTTCTCCCCATTTTTGAGATAAATGAAAAAGGTGTATGCTACATGGTAATGCCAAAATGTGACAAGGTGTTAGAATGTACCTTCAAAATCAAAGACATTGTCTTGTCTCAATGTTCTTGTAATACCTTGCTTGCATGTAATCCAATCTATACTTTTGCTGATAACTACATCATGTGATCAGCTATGGAGAAGTTATTATCATGGATGACAGTTTTGGCATGTGTAATGTGTTTGTGCAATGTGTCCATGTTTAGAGGAATCATTCCTTGAATGTCTACAATTGTGGCCCTAATCTTGGCTTCTTCCCTTAATAATTATGCTTGCATATTAGTTAGAAATCTGATGTTTTAATAATGACCAAAACTATAGCTTTGGTCAAGTGGCAACTGGTGTGCACTTGCCTTCAAGTCTCCATCTATCTTAGAGAGTTTATCTTTGATTTCTTGAGTGAAGATAGATGTATCACATAACTTGTTGAATAATGAGGTAACATTATTGGTAGAGGTTTCCAATTAGCTGAGGATAGTAGACAAGTCTACTTGATATATAGCAATTTTCTATGCAACTAGCTCTGATACTTCATTCTCAAATTTCTTCTCTTCTCTTTGCAACAACTTTTCTTGTGCATTTAGATCTTCATTTAATTTTTGAATAACTTCTACTAACTAAACCAAAATAGGTTGAGTACTATCAACCTCGATACTAAGTGCATCTACAAGTATGTTCTTAGCATCTTCTAGCACTTGATTTTCTCTTTCTTTCTCCTCTCCAAGCCTTTGTTTCTTAGCTTTCCTCTTCTAGTTCACCTACTATGTGCATTTGATCAGGATTTAGAGTAGAGATATCCCAATTTGAGATAACTATATCCTCATCAAGATCAATGTCTTCTCTTTTACTTTTTCCTTTGCTTGAAACTTTAGTACTCAGTTGAGGCTTTCTCTTAACTCTCTTTGTACTAACTATTGGTACATTGGTAATTGTAGTAATAGTAGAAATAGAATGACTAGCTCAACAAAAGTAGATATTACACTGATAGTAGAAATGTGTAGTTTTTGTTTAGCCAAATCTGATGAAGGAGGAAGCACTAGCTACTCAGTAGATGAAATGCTAATCACTTCAGTCAATGTTGTGCTTAGTTGAATAGATGCGAAGATTTTTTGGGTGCTTAGAATTATAGTGGTTTCCAAAACTAACTCAGCAGAACCTTTCTTTGAGCTTGATGACTTTAAATCTTTTCTCAAAGAGTGAGGAAATGAGGCCATAACTGTTACTTCAATCTTCTCTGGGTCAATTTCCTTAATACTCTGAATCTCAGGGAGATTATCCTTGTTAACTTCCTATTCTTTCTCCTCATCATCCATATTGATATCATCTATTTATTCTTCATTGTTTTTTTCCTTTTCATCCTTGTCATCTTTATCATCATCTTTGTGACTAACATGAACAACAAAATCACTCTTTTGATGAAGATTGTAGATATTTTTCCATGTAGTAGTAGTTGAATTCACCACATATTCAATGTCATTAACCAATATCATGCAAGTGTGGAATTTCAAAGTAAGTTTTTCTTCATTCCTCTTTATGGACTCTTTTACTTCTTTACCACTAACTATCAACATTAGCTACCTTAGAGTCTATTTAAATATATCCTTTGCAGTCTTCTTAGCATGTTCCCATCTAGGTTTGATTCTTTCCATCAATTCATTGGGAATTTTTGCATAAGTTGATCAGGTGAATATTTTCATTTCCTAACTTGGACATAATCATGTCTTCAACTGGTTTCTTGTCATCTGCATTCTTACTTTCATATCTGAGAGATTTAAAGTTTTCATGCTAGCTCCTACATCAATTCCTTTTAATTTCTCCTAAAATATAGGTGGAGGTATTTTGAAAATAACATCCTCTACTTCTTCTTCACCTAATTTCAACTTCTTTGTAGATCTAAATGCTTGTCTACTAAATACTATAGTAGATGACTTGGCATGTCTAGTTATGATAACCTTACCTTTCTTCTTGATTGGCTCTTCTTCTTCTTATTTTGTTTCTTCTGGTTCATCTTTTGTATCATCTTCTTCCTCATCATCTCCTTTCCCTTCCATCAGTAGGAGAGTAGAACTTGTTTGCCTTAGCTTTTCTATCCTCTTCTTACCTTTGTTGACTACTTGAGAAATTTTATTTCAAGTTCTATTCTAGCTTTAGCATCATAATAAGTACCAAAATATGTAGTCTTGAGATCCACAGGTTCATTCAATAGTGCCTTAATGATGTCCTTGGTGTCATCATTGTTAACCTCATAGCCTAGAGGTTTAACCCACACCATTCTAGGTTTGACTACTTGAATGCATACCTTATCATAGTCTACCATGAAACAAACATCATCCTTGTAATCTTCTAAAAAAAATTTAGGAATTCTGAATCTATTATTCATCTTTTCCTTGAATGAATAAAAATAATTGTCCATGATACTAACAAAGTTCTCACCCATCTCTGCTATATACTCATTACTCTGATATAATATTGGTACATCTTTTCTCCATATAAATGAACCTTTTGAAGTGAAAAACTTTTGCAGAAAGAAGAATAAACAAGTTAAAAGGGAACCAAACTTACATAGGTTATTCTTTGAATTTATGATGCTCTCCATGTTCTTGTTGATTTGATTTAGCATTAGCTCTAAAAGGTTGAAGTACATGTTGATCTTCACCACCTTGAGAGCCAAATCAACTGCCTCACATGACACAGTGTTGAGACTATTGGAGCTATAGATCTTATGCGCTATCACATGGATTCTAAATTTCAGCTCCATGTCAGTCACACTATTGATCTTCATAAATATTCCATCCCATTCCACAAGAGTTTTTCTTTCTAGTTCTACCCAACTTAGGGTTTTTGTAGTCTATGTCTTGTTCAACATTGGGAGCCCTATGATTCAATGAATCATTTTCTTCATTATTGGAATAGGCTGCTCCAACATACCTACATTTTTTGCATACGACTAAGGATAAACCTTAGCCATTTATTTGGAAGTCTCAAGGCATATGTGGAATGTGGATTAAACCCTTGGTGTCCAATTTTTGATGCTCAAGTTTCAATGCACCATTCACACGTAGCTTTTCCAAAGCCTCATCCATCTCTAGGGTTCCAATGTCTTGAATTGAACAATGGAAATGTAAGAAAATATCATTAATAAGTAGTACCTTTGGTGGAATCTGTGACTAAGCTCCAATTGGATCAAGCATTTCTTCAATTTATGGACTTAACTTGAAGTCTGGTGCCTTCCAATTGACTCCTTGATCCAACATCTCAGATCCTTTCTTGCTTTTGTTGCTAAAGGATTCCATGCTTTGTAGGGTAAATAAAAAAAATGAAGATCTTCAGCAACAAATCACACAGATTGCTTGGAAGCACATAAATCACTCTCAACAAATAACTCTTTGAAAATTAATGATGATAAATGAATTCAGTTCCTTCCCTTTTTAACAAATTTCACTTCTCAATTGCAATAAATTATTGGTATGATTTCTTTCTTGGTGATAGACTATCTTCCACTCGATTTGGTCTTAGTGTTCTACCATAGCTCAGTGTCCATGCAATGTCTAGTTACTCCCAACCTTGCTTGGCAAGGTCTTCTAACTCGACCTAGCTCGATAAGGTCTAAATTTTATTTATACACTTTGTGATCCCTTTGCATCTTGAATGCTGATGTGGATATTTTCTTCTATATAGCTATAACTAATGGAAGATATTTGCTTCAAAATCTTAGTTGTAGTTATCACTATGGGAGACCAAGTAGAAATTCTTGAGTCACCCAATTCTTGAGTCACATGTGCTTCATGACTTAGACTTGCATTCTCAAAAGATTTCAGAATCCATTTTTTTCTCATCTTCTTTCTAATTTTTTTAGCCTTGGCTTTC
This sequence comes from Cupressus sempervirens, assembly GCA_028749045.1. NCBI lineage: Eukaryota > Viridiplantae > Streptophyta > Pinopsida > Cupressales > Cupressaceae > Cupressus > Cupressus sempervirens. The sequence goes on from CM053792.1 coordinate 796,206,256, forward strand.
ATTTCATCTTCTATCCTTCAAGTTTTCACATAGTTCTTGTCAAGGTGTCCAAGTTCTATACAAATAAAACATCTTCTAGTGGTGTCTATTGTTCTCATATGATGTTTCACACAATTTTCTCTAATGTGTCCAAATTCTCCATAGTAGTGGAATCTACACCATGTGTTATAGTCCCAACCAAATATAGTTTTCACAATTTGTTCTACCAAGTACAATATCTTGGTTTTGAATTCACAAGATTTGTGCCCATGCTTCTTACATTTGTGAAATTTGCCTTCAAATTTTTGTTTGTCTTTGCATTCATTAGTTTTATGATGATTCTTATTGCAATTGTAACATTTTTCATTGAATTTAGCTTTACCATTACTCCAACATTTGTTTGATGTATGGCCTAACTTATCACAATGATTACAAGTAGGCCTTTGATTCTTTTGATCTCCTTACTTAAATGATTCATCTTCTTCTATGTATCCTATCCCCGCTTTTCTTTTCTGAATGTATTGACTTTCTACATTCAACCGATTCATTTCTTCTTGAGATTCCATCATACTCTCATTGGTTTGTTTTTCAGTTCTTAGATCATTTTGAATTTTTTTATTCTCTAATCTTAGATTCATGATTTCTTCATTTGTATTAGTAATCTAATCAATGAAGTCTTCCTATTGAAGGGATAGGTGTTGAATTTCATTATTCTTTTCTTCTATTTCTTCTTTGGCCTTGTCTTTTTCTTCCATAACTTCACATAATCTTACTGACTAAATTTCTTGTTCTTTTTTCACCTTTCTAACTTCTTCTTGAATGCTACCATTCATTTCTAATAGTTCTCTGATTAACTCATTAGCTTCATTTGAATTACTTTTTGAATGGATATCTTCAATTATTTCTTTAGTCTAGAGTTTTTCATTCATTTGTACTACACGATATTTTCTTCTTTTCAAGGCTTGATAGAGTTGCCCCTTTGGTTTCTTTAGTTTCCCAATAGTTAATTTCAAATCCATCTTCTCATTGTCAATAGCCTTATCAATTCTAAATGTCTCCATTGCCTTTGAGCTTTTCTTAAGCTAGTAAACATCTTGTTTGAGAACCACAATGCTCTAATACCAATTGTTGGAAATATAAGATAGGCTAGGTTACTAAGAAGGGAGGGGTGAATCATGAACCAATAAATTATTTGTCTTACTTTACCAATTAATCCTTCATGTGTATTCATTCTAACTACATGCATGAAAACTAAAAGCATTAAAAAGTTCATAACACTTTGACACAAGATATGCTAACCTAGAAACCTTCCAAATAGAAAATAAAACTAGGGTGGGGATGATAACCACAAGCTTTAGTACTATAGTATAAAGTTGGCTAGTTAAGGCTTACAATGATCACTTCTAATTATCTACACTATTAGGAGCAATAAGGACTTCTAGGTCCACCTTGTAAAAGGATTTACAAAACATATGGTGAAGTATGCACTTGGTAAAGAGATTTACAAAAGACTATTAAGTCTACCTTTAAAAGGATTTAACTATTGCACCTATTAGGATGAACTAGTGGCTGATCTCTAATCTACAACTTTGATTTGCTAGTTGAGATTCCTTTGGAGTGTAATGGTCACCTTGCTATGATAGATAAAACTTTGCTGCTCCTTATACTGTTTGTAGCTTTCTTACTTTGCACTTCTACTCTTACATATATCTTTTCATATTCATTTCATAATTCTTTTGGGTGTGATACAATACATTACATAAATACCACTCCAAATTACAATTCACCAAAGTTGGCTACAATACAAGTTTCACCAAAATACACAAAGTCAGCCCAACTAATAGAACTCAAGTTTTGAAGATTAACTCGGTGAGGTTGTAATACTTGACAACCATTGTTGACACTCGACATTGTCATGTTCTTGGTAGACATAGAAGCTTGGTTCATATTAATCACTTCCAAGTAGTCTGTGTTAAAGAAAAAGGTTAATTTAATTTCATTGATTAAATTACCTTTTCTCCCTTCTTAAGATTTTGCTTTATGCATTTTTTGCTTTCTTTATTTACTAATTAATTAGTAATTATTAAATAGGTTTTACCTTTAGGTTACCCTTTGTAACTTTTAGGTTTCCTTTTTTAGGTTTCGATCTCCTTTTATAAGGATTGATCTCTTTGTAATATTATTATATTTTCTTCATCTGAATATACAATTTGCATATTTTTCAAAGCAAACCCTTGGCTCTTCTTGTCTTTTTCTTCTCTATGAATTTTTTTTTACATGTAGACCATTTGAGGGCTTCATGGATTTGATTTTCATATTTTCTCAAATGCTTCATGGTATTAGAGCCAAATCTATTGTAGCTTGTTTGTTATTTGGAGAAAAAGAGAATGAGGGTTTGACATATCAAATCTAGAACTTTTTAGGTATTTCCTAAGATAATAGGGGGTCACCAATTTTTGGAGTAGTTTGAGGCCAAAGGGACTTCATGGTTGTATCTAGAAGGCATGAAAACCCTTATTTCCATATTAGGTTTGTCCATTTTGGACAACATTGATCTGGGAGGAAAAACATTTTTCCCAGAAGGCTGTATGGCCTCTTGCTCGAGTTACCAGCTAATATTTTCAAAAAAATTCAAAAATTCGACCGTTGATCATTTTTACTACTTGTAGTCATTTTTTGACTATCACAGAATCCATTTTCGGCATCCTAGAGACCTTCCGAGCACCACTCAATCTTCTGCAATGACTTCTCAGCCATTGACGCATTTTTAGGAGGAATTTTCAACTATTTCCACCATCATCACCAAATACTGAATGATGCCACTTACTGCTCTGGCCACCACCACCACCTACTGGTCAACTTTGCGCCATCACCGAGACCAACACCACACTACCCCTACAACCACTCTACCTCCTCCTACCCATGCGACTCTTCTCGTACCTACCATGTGGCACTAGTACCCCATCGGCACCTGCCACATGTTAGTGCCATGTCACTTATTTTTTGTCCTTCTACCTCATGGCATGCCACATGGTAGTCTTTTTTTTGCTGCCATGAATGACAAACCATTAAATTTAAAGTAGTGAAATGCTAACATTAGCATGACATTAGCATTGCATCATCACTCCTACATGCCCTTCAGGTCCTTTTTTGACCTATTGTTAATTTCTTGGTCTTTACATGAGCATACATAGGTCTTTTTTGATTTGAAAGAAGCACCAAAAAGCTAGTTCCAAGATGGAGACAATGGTGTAGGATTTTTTTTGTTTTGATGCAGTTTGGTTGCCTATTTTGGCATTCACACCTAGATGTTCAATTTTTTACTATAGAGGGCATATCTTGAGCGTCCCATCTCCATTTTTTGAAAATGTTATATTTTTTGAAAAATGGTTCTTACCAATTTTCAAAAAAGTGGTAATTTCTTCCAAATTTTTCTCTATGCTCTTTCTATTATTATTTTTTTCTCTATTACATTATGGTGGATATCTTGGTTGTTTCTAGTCTAGGGATCATTTCATGGCATGGGATCTCTTCTTTTGGATTGTACTATCTGTTGTATTAGCTATTTGCCCTTTCTGATCATTGTTGAAATTATTTGTATGCATTCTTGCAAATGCACTGAGATAAAGTGCCATATTGCATCTATATTTTTTTTTAGTTGTTTACCTTGTTTTTCCTTCTAATTTGAGTAGTGTCATCTGAGGACACTCATATAAATTACTATATTCTTGAAATTCCTTATGTATTGTGCCCTATTGTACATGCACTACTCTAATAAAGTGCTGCGGGGGGGGGGGGGGGGGGGGGGGGGTTGATGTTTTCCTTTATTTTCAATGTTCCTTTGTCCTATAAGTGTCCCTTCGATGACATTAGCCTCATGACATGTTTGAGATAGATCGCCTTAGTACACACTTATATATTCTTTCATGCATCTTGATTGTGGTTCCTTGACATGTAGTTCTTTTGGTCAACTTTTTTAGTTGCCTATCATGTCACCCTTGTTTGCATTAGGGGGGTTCCTATTGTTTCTCATGCTTCCTTGGTTCAATTGATCAGCTCTTCAAGCTTTAGTGTTTTATGCCATCTATATTTTCAAGTTTAGTTATTTGCCTTTGTTTGCCTCTTGATTTAATGCAAATTACAGTCTTCTCTACCTAGTCAGGTTCTATTTCAGAGGAGATTCTATAGATTAGAAGTTTCCTTTTGACAATTTTTGTGGCTTCTTCATGCTTTAGTGGTTTTCTTTATGATCACTCTTTGTCCCTATTTTCAGCAACATTCCTAGAGTTGGAGGCTTCTGTAGTCCTTCAGTAGGTTTTCAACTATCTCTTTTTGGAGTAGATTTTCTCCCATTGGGTTTTCTCCATTTCTCTATTTCATAGAGACTTTATTGAATGGGTACCTCATCAAGCCTCGTTGTTGGGACTCATGTTTGCTTTTAGCATTGCATTGTAGTTTCCTTGAGTTTTTTGCATTGTTTGTAACAACATTGTTGGTCATCTTAAGGAGGGTGTTAAAGAAGAAGTTTAATTTAATTTCATTAATTAAATTACCTTTTCTCTCTTCTTAAGATTTTTCTTTATGCATTTTTATCTTTCTCTATTTAATAATTAATTAGTGATTATTAAATAGCTTTTACCTTTAGGTTACCCTTTATGGGTTTCCCTCTCCTTTTATAAGGATTGATCTCTTTGTAATCTTATTTTCTTCATCTAAATATACAATTTTCATGTTTTTTAGAGCAAACAGTTGCCTCTTCTTGTCTTTTTCTTCTCTATGAAAAGTTTTTTACATGTTCGTATTTGAGGGCTTCATGGATTTGATTTGCATATTTTCTCAAATCCTTTAGTCTGAACTCGGTCAACACTGGTGACTCAAAGAACACTACAAAACTTAGCATATAAATTGAATCACTTGGTTGACATTTCATATCTTTGTCAAAACTATTATTGTGAGATTTCTATTTAAACTAAATCACTTGGTTGACACATCCTAGCTTAGTCAACACTAGATTCACATCGTGTTGAAACTATAAACTCGGTAAACATTGGAGAACTTAGTTTGCACTAAACAACTTGGTAAAAATTATGAAGGTCAATTTACACTGATTATCATCAACTTGGTAGATAATGCTTGGTGTGAAGTGAATACTATTTTTGGAACTCGATAGCTACTAAGCAATTGATTGTGTGTCACTACTAAACAAACTTGACCATAATGTCAATAAAATGTTGGCAATTTTTTTCTTCCCCTAATAATTTTTTTAATAAATGTAGTAAATTATTTTTCTTCTTGCTAATAGATAAATAATGATGGCTATTTGTTTTCTTAACAAAAATGAGTTTTTAATGTCAGAGGTGAATTACTTCATTTGTAGGAAAATGAATAATAGTTGTCTTGGATAATCTTTAGTGGTAAACTAAAAAATTGTTTAATTTGAAAGTGAATATAAAATGTGCATGTTTTTCAAAGCAAACCCTTGGCTTTTCTTGTCTTTTTCTTCTCTGTGATAGGTTTTTTTACACGCAAGTATTTGAGGGCTTTGTGGATTTGATTTTATATTTGCTCGAATCCTTCATGGTATCAGAGCCAAATCTGTTGTAGCTTGTTTGTGATTTGGACAAAAAGGAGAACAAGGGTTTGACAGATTAAATCTAGAATTTTTTAGGTATTTCCTAAGATAATAGGGGGTCACCAATTTTTGGAGCAATTTGAGGCCAAAGTTACTTCACGGCTAGATCTAGAAGGCGTGAAAACCCATATTTCCATATAAGGTTTGTCCATTTTGGACAACATTGATGTGGGAGGAAAAAAGTTTTTCCCAGAAGGCCATACAGCCTTCTACTCAGGTTACTAGGTTATTTTTTCAAAAAAAGTCAAAAATTTGACTGTTGATCCTATTTCCAACTTGCAGTCATTTTTTGACTGTCACAAAATCCATTTCTAGCATTACAAAGACCTTCCCAGTGTTGCTCAATCTTCTCCAATGACTTCCCAACCACTGAGGCATTTTTAGGAGGTATTTTCAACTGTTGCCACCATCGTCGCCAAATGCCGAACGATGCCACCTGCTGCACTGGCCACCACCACCGCCTACTAGTCAACTCCATGCCATCACTAGAACCATCAAAACTACCATGCTATCACCGAGATTGGCACCACACTACCCCTGCAGCCACTCTACCTCCTCCTACCCATGTGGCTCTTCTAGTACCTACCACATGGCACTAGTGCCATGTGCACCTGCCACATGTTAGTGCCATGTCACCTATTTTTGGTCCCACTATCTCATAGCATGCCTCGTGGTAGTCTTTTTTTGCTGCCACAACTGACAGACCATCAAATTTAAAGTAGTAAAATGCTGACATTAGCATGACATCAGCACTAAATCATCACTCATGCATGCCCTTCAGGTCCTTTTTTGACCTACTGTTGATTTCTTGATTGTTACATGAGCATACAGAGGTCTTTTTTTATTTGAAAGAAACACCAAAAAGATAATTCCATGACAAAGATAATGGTGTAGGATTTTTTTGGTTTTGATGCAGTTTGGTTGCCTAATTTGGCATTCACACCTAGATGTTCAATTTTTCACTTTGGAGGGCATATCTTGAGCGTCCCATCTCCATTTTTTGAAAACATTAAATTTTTTGAAAAATGGTTCTTACCAATTTTTAGAAAAGTTGTAATTTCTTCTAAATGTTTCTCTATGCTCTTTCTATTATTATTTTTGGCTCTATACACTATGGTGGATATCTTGGGTGTTTCTAGTCCAGGGATCATTTTCATGGCATGAGATCTCTTCTTTTGGATTGTACTATCTATTGTATCAACTATTTTCCCTTTCTGATCATTGTTGATATTATTTGTATGCATTCTTTCAAATGCACTGAGATAAAGTGCCATATTGCATCTATATTTTTGTTTTAGTTATTTACCTTTTTCTTCCTTCTAATTTGAGTAGTGTCATCTGAGGACACTCATATAGATTGATGTATTCTTGGGATTCCTTATGTATTGTGCCCTATTGTACATGTACTACTCTAATAAAGTGGCAAGGGGGGGGGGGGGGGGTGAGTTGATGTTTTCACTTGTTTTCAATCCTCCTTTGTCAAGTGAGTGTCCCTTCTATGACATTAGCCTCGTGACATGTTTGAGATAGATCACCTTAGTACACACTTATATACTCTTTTGTGCATCTTGATCATGGTTCCTTGACATACAGTTCTTTTGTCCCACATTTTTAGTTGCCTATCACCTCACCCTTGTTCACATTAGTAGAGTTCGTATTATTTCTCATGCTTCCTTGGTTTGATTGATTAGCTCTTCAAACTTTAGTGTTTTATGCCATCTATATTTTCAAGTTTAGTTATTTGCCTTTGTTTGCCTCTTGATTTAATGCAAATTATAATCTTCTCTACCTAGTTAGGTTCTATTTCAGAAGAGGTTCTATAGATTAGAAGTTTTCTTCTGACAAAGTTTTGTGACTTCTTCATGCTTCAGTGGTTTTCTTCATGATCACTCTTTGTTCCTATTTTCAGCAACATTCCTATAGTTGAAGGCTTTTGTAGTCCTTCAGTAGGTTTTTATGTATCTCTTTTTGGAGTAGAGTTTTTCCCACTGGGTATTCTCCATTTCTCTATTTCATAGAGATTTTATTGAATGGGTACCTCATCAAGCCTTGTTGTTGGGACTCATGTTTTCTTTTAGCATTGCATTGTAGTTTCCTTGCTCTTTTTGCATTGTTTGTAGCAACATTATTGCTCATCTTAAGGAGGGTGTTAAAGAAAAAGGTTAATTTAATTTCATTAATTAAATTACCTTTTCTCCCTTCTTAAGATTTCACTTTATGCATTTTTTTCTTTCTCTATTTAATAATTAATTAGTAACTATTAAATAGCTTTTACCTTTAGGTTACTCTTTACAAGTTTCCATCTCCTTTTATAAGGATTGATATCTTTGTAATCTTATTATCTTTTCTTCATCTAAATATACAATATTCATTTTTTTAGAACAAACCCTTGCCTCTTCTTGTATTTTCCTTCACTATGACAAGTTTTCTACATGTAGGTATTTAAGGGCTTCATGGATTTGATTTGCATATTTTCTCAAATCCTTCAGTCTGAACTCGATCAACACTGGTGACTTAGTGAACACTAAAAAACTTGGCATATAAACTGAATCACTTGGTTGACATTGCATAGCTCAGTCAAAACTATCACCGTGAGCTCGCTATTTAAACTAAATCACTTGGTTGACACATCCTAACTCAGTCAACACTAGATTCACATTGTGTTGAAACTATAAACTCAATAAACATTGCAGAACTTATTTTGCACTAAACAACTTGGTAAAAATTATGAAGGTCAATTTACACTGATAATCATCAACTTGGTAGATAATGTTTGGTGTGAAGTGAATACTATTTTTGGAACTCGATAGTTGTTAACCATTTGATTAATTGTGTGTCACTAATAAAAAAACTTGACCATAATTTCAATAATATGTTGGCAATTTTTTTCTTCCCCTAAGATTTTTTTTAATAAATGTAGTAAATTATTTTTCTTCTTGCTAATAGATAAATAATTATGGCTACTTGTTTTCTTAACAAAAATGAGCTTGTAATGTCAGAGGTGAATTATTTCTTTTTTAGAAAAATGAATAATAATGGTCTTGGATAAGTTTTAGTAGTAAACTAAAAAGTTGTTTAATTTGAAAGTGATTTTTCTAGGTGTATTGGCTAGTGACCTTTAGGGCTTTATGGTTGCCAATTGTACTAACTAGTGTACTTTCTATTATTAATAATGTTAGTGTCACAATTAATAACTTTTCTACAAGAAATTTGGTATCATTAATATGTTAGGTTTATCAATATTTTATTAGTTAGGGATCAATGATAGAAGATGCAGTTGAAGGCCAATTAATTGAAAAGACCTAGAGTCGCATGAAATTCTCTAGAATGGAGACACATGGAAATTTTTTCCCAAAAACCATTAACTGGAATGTAGTAAACATCATATAAAGTTTAAAATCATAAATGTAGTACTAGTAGTCACAATTATTACTTTCCATTTAAGTCCATCTAGGCATGCACTCTGACTATTTGACATTAATGCTAGTACATTTTTGATACTTAAAAATTAATAGGAATACAAAATCAAAATATATGATAGATCACATGAACAATTCAATGCAACTGCTATTAAAGAGTGTCTTCAATTCCTCTTTCACTATGATTTCTTAAATTCTTTGTTTGGTTTGTCGAATTTCTTAGGTTTGTAATTTTTATGAATATACCAATTTAGTTGTAATGCACCACAATGGGTTTGTGAAAGTCCTCTTTGGACACAATACCTAAGGATGTCTGAGAAATGTTCTAGAAGGAAGATGCCACAAGTCCTTTTTTAAGGAAACATTTTTAGAAGATGACCTCAAAATTCTTGTATTCACAAGTAGGTACCGAGGGTAGGCATTGATATCTCTTGTGTGGACATACAAAAAATGTGTTGGGATAAAGGAATAGGGAGCATTGTACAAAAGCATTGCTTCTTGTTCGACATGAATAAACTCCAATTGACTCACCATTAGAAGTAGGTGCAACTCAGGAGAGATTTTTGCAGAAATAGTTTTTGTTAGATGACATTAATAACACTAATTTTATATAGATGCATGAGTTTAGTGACATTATCGTCTCCAAGAAATTCCTCATGGAGGGGTTTAAATACCTTTTACATTGAAGGCTTCAAGCATGTAGCCCACTCCTTGTTCCATGTTCCATGTTTCATCGAGCCTTTCCCTTTGGGAAAAAAATGTTTTTAAGATATTTTATTTTTATAAAAATGATAAGTAGTTACTTCAGATTGGGCCTTTCCCTTGAATGTAAATTATCAATTAGTAAAATCAGGTTAATTTAATTAGGTTTTTTGAATATATATTCTTTGAATCTTTAATTGTACAATCTCAAATATAATCAATGAAAACAATAGTTTTTGACTACTCAATTCATTTTTCCTATTAGTCTATGACTCTTATACAAACTTAACTGGTACAAAATTAGAAACAAAAAAGGTTTTCAAAAATCCCTTTATGGTTTAAAATTTGATTAATGATTTATGGTAAAAATTATTCAATTGAAAATTATCCAATGCAAATTTGTAATAGTCTATGTAGGACCTCTAAATTTTGATAAGATATTAATGCAGGGGTCAGGGCCATGTAAGTTATATAATAATTATTATTAATTATTGTTGTTTATGATTTCATAGCTAATAGTTATTATAGTTTTAAATATTATTAATTTATTCAAAAATAGTTTTAAAAAAAAAAGGTTTGTTAAAGTTAAACTTATGATACATGTAACATCATGATGCATGAGACATTACGATTCATGATCATGCAATTTAAATTTTATAAAGAAACTAAAACGTTGAAATTATAATTTTTATATAAATTTTCATATAAAATATTGAATATTAATTTAATAATTTATAATCTAATATATTTTCAATTAGATAAAAATGCTATAATTATTAAATTATCATTATCAAAAAATTATTAATCGATGAATGATTATAAATTATAGTTTTATATTTTCAAAAATTCGATGTCTCTTTAATATTACATGTTTAATTTTGATCTTATCCAAATTAGGGATTTTTGAAATTGTTAAGAGATTCAAATAATATGTATGTTTTCACTAAATCATTTATACCATAACCATTTCATTCTTGAGAGGTAGATTATGGATGCGGCCATAACTACACACAAGGTTATCCACTCTATGAACAAGAGAAAGAACCCAAATGTGACTCTTAAACTAGATATTTCCAAAAGCTTATGATAAGGTTACATAGAATTTATGATTTCTATTCTCTCTAAACTTGGTTTTAATGAGAATTTTATCAAAATTTTCAAAAATGTGGTTAATATAGTCATGTTTCTAGTGCTTGTTAGTGAGACTCCTAGAGGATTTTTTTCTTCATCCCAAAGGCTGCACCAAGGGAAACCCTTATGCCTCTACCTTGTCATTATTGTGGTTGGGGTCCTTTATGTTGATATATAATTGAAAAGATCATTTGAATGAAAAGATTGTTGTAAGATGTGTGTTTCCAATCATTGTTTTGTCACTGATATCAAACCTTCTACATGTTGGTAAGACAATTGCTTATATATTTCAAGCACTATCACTTAGTTGATTAATGAAGAGGATTTGATCAACAAGATGTAACAAAAGTGCCTAGAGGAAATGTTGAGTTATGATTATGTATTGAAGTGTAAGAATCAGTTAAGACAATTATAACATAATGTATTGATGATCTAATTGAAGTTACAAAATGGCTGGCTACACTTAGAAAGTTTAGAAGAATAAAGTTGGACAAAGTTCATTTGCTAAGCTTAACCAAGTTGATAGAAGGTGTTAAGAAAAGTTAGTGCAAGGCAAGCAAAAAGTTAGTTGGAGCTGAGTGAAAGTAAATTCTAGTGGATGGCAAGCAAGTTAGTAGGTGTTTAGCAAGATGGTAGAAGCTGAGTGATTTTCAGTTGATGTCGATCACTAGTAAAATCTAGTTGATGCTGAGTGATTTTATAAAAGATGCCAAGTAACATAGTATGTTCTACGCATAAGTAAATTTATAATGTCGAGCTGCTACATTATGAAAAATATTGAAGATTTTCCAAATAAAAGTTGACAAGTTTATTTTCTTGGAACTTGTGAATTGGGAGGAAGATAAAATTGATGTTTTGGAGGCACATAATCTTATGTAAACTATTTTGGACGCGAATTCAAGTGGATTCTAGGAGAAGTTTCTAGAAAAGACAAGATATGGGGTAGATACATTGTATCTTACCTAATCCATCAAAAACCCTAAATTTTGAGACAAATACTGAGTGGGAAAAGAGTTCTACTTTCCTATATGTAGGGATGTCTAGTCATGAAGTAATGTTGGATGAAGGTTAGAGTTTTTGAAGTGAAAATCTAACAAGGAGAAGGAAGAGGGTTTGTTTCATCAAGTGAGCCAAGAGAAGAAGTCTACAATGGTGAACTAAACAAAAAGGCTTAAAAAGGATGAATGATTGAAGAGTGAATAAGTTGTTAGAGCTGCAAAGATTGGAACCCATGCAGAGTTGAGGACTGAATAGTGATCTATAATCTGCAAGTAAGGTTGTAAGTTGTATCAGATCAAAGTTGTACTATTACTTTCTAACAATTGTATCAAACTGGGGTAAATCCTTTGGAAAATGGTTAATTTAATAGTCATTGGAAAATCCTTTAATAGGGTGGCATTCCAAGTGAATGGCCTAAAGTCCTCTAATAAGGCTCACTTTTAATAGGGTGATTGAAATCCCTTAACTAGGTCACATTTAATAGTGTGCATTTTAACCTTTGATAGGGTTGGCCTTTAACAGGGCATCACTTCAAAAGAGTGAACAAGGAGTACCATGTTACTAGTATTTTTTTCCAAATTGGGTTTCCTCATTAAATCATTGTGTCAAGGGTACTGATGGTTATGTTGTGTTTTATGGTTTACATTTCTGCATGTTAATGTTACAATAACATATTAGTTTTGGTTAACACACAATGAGTACATGCATGGTTGAGAAAGTTTTATGGGTTCACTAAATTGTGAAAAGTTTTATTTTGTACATCTAGACCTTTAACTTATTCACCCCCCCCCACCCCCCTCCCCTCTTAGTTATTCTAAATGAGTTTCAATAATTGGTATTAGAGCATAGTTTCTTAAGAGTATTAGTTTCAAGGTACTAAAAGAAAAAAGGTCAAAATGTCAAAAAGAGAGGTACCCAATCTTAATAGAGATAACTTTCTTGCATGAAAAATTTTGATGAATCTATGCCTTGAAGGACTTGGAGATTATGCACAATCTTTCATTTCAGTAGCACATGTTGATCTAGTAGGAGCCCTAACTGTTGAAGATTTGAAGAAAAAGATGGAGCACAATCAAGCTATGTTTGAGATTGCCTCTGCCCTAAGCTATGCTAAGTTTGATGAAATCAAAGACCTTAAAAGTGTTAAGAAAATGTTGGATGCCCTAGACACCATCTATGGAGGAGACAAAAATGTTTAAAGAGCTAAGTCAAGGAGCCTCAAAGGTAACTTTGATGACATGCGAATGGAAGAAGGTAAGAACATTGCTCAATATGTTTCTAGAATAAAAGAAGTTGTTAGTGCAATAAAATGTGCTATTGGTAAAAGAGATGATGATACTATGCTAAGTAATGTCTTGAGAACATTGTTTCCTATGTATGCCATTAGATTGTCTACAATCCAAGAGTTAAGATGTATGCCAAGAAATGATCTAACCCTTGAAGCTTTGGTAGGGAGACTCACTGCTTCTGATTTATCTAATTTCAACAACTACAGAATAGAGCGTGTTCAATCAACTTTCAAAGAAAAATTGTTACTGAAGGATTCTGAGGAGGTGAAGCCAAAGAACAAGAAAAGATAGATAAAGTATGCATCTAGTGATAGTAGTACAAATGAGGAAGACATTGAACAATTGGAAGCATTACTAGTTAGAAGATTTCATAGAGGAAAAGGTAAATTCAAAGGTAACCTACCTATCATTTTTTTTAATTTCAATGAAGTTGGCCATATTGCAGCAAGATGCACATAGAAGAAGAACTTCAGAGAAAGGAACAAGCACAAAAATAGAAGATAAGATGATGGAAGTGACTATAGAGATAAAGACAAGAAGTCATGCTACATTGCTGATGAACATGACTCTGATGAATATGCTAATGAAGTTGTATAAGTTGCAATGAAGGATGAATCAGATGAGGATGAAGCTACTGCACTTATGACTTGTGTGAAAAAAAATGACAAATGGATCATTGATAGTGGATGCTCACATCACATGACTGGAGACAAAATTAAGTTCATTACCTTAATCTGTTATGATGGAAATAGTGTAAGATTTGGTAATGATGCACCATGTTTAATAAAAGGAAAAGGGTCCATCAAACTCATAGAAAAGATTTCATGTGATAATGCTTATTATGTTGAAGGATTAAACTATAACTTGTTAAGTGTGTCACAATTGAATAATTTGGGGTGTAAAGTTGAGTTTGAAAATAAATCAGCCAAGATATATGATACAAATGGAAACTTGATTGGAAAATATGATCAAACTAGGAGTAATATGTTTTATTGGATAAAGAAGATACTACTTATCTTATTGCAAAATTTGATGATGTATGGCTTTGGCACAAGAGATTATGTCATGTTAACTTTGATAATCTAATTAGCATTAGCAACATGATAAGAGTTAGAGGTTTGCCTAAGTCGAAGAAACTAGAAAATATAATGTGCAAACAATGTTAGCTAGGCAAGATGACAAAGTCAAGCTATAAAAGTAAAGCTTATACCTCTAAGGAAATACTTGAAATTGTTCATACTGACTTGTGTGGACCTATTGAAGTGCAAAGCTACAGAAGAGATAGGTATATAATGCTGCTTGTTGATGATTACTCTAGGAGGATGATAGTCATGTTTCTAAAACAAAAATTAGATGCTTTTCAAATGTTTAAATGGTACTTGGCAAGAGTTGATAAAGAAATAGGTAAGAGCTTGAAATGTTTGAGATCAGAAAAAGGAGGTGAATTCAATTCACATGAATTTGAGATGTTCTACAATGATAGAGAAATCAAGAGACAAACATTAGCACCTAGGACCACCTTACAAAATGGAATCGCTGAAAGAAGAAATAGGTAAATAATGGACTATGCCAAAATACTCATGATGGAGAAAAATGTTACACTAAAATACTGGATAGAAGCTAGAAGTACTGTAGTATACACCTTGAACTGTGTGCAAGTAAAGAAAGGTACTCAACACCTTTTGAAATTACCTAATGTGAAATATTTTAAGATATTTGGAAGAAAATGCTATATTCTTAAAGATTTTTGGAGTGGAAAGTTTGATGCAAAGAGTGAAGAAGGTATATTCCTTGGTTACTCTACAAGAAGAAAATCTTACAATTGTTTAATTACTAACAAGTTAACAAAATTATGGAAAGTGCAAATGTGAATTTTGATGAGTTTATAGAATCACATGAGGCTGAAACTACAAAAGAACCAAAAGATTACAAGATATTTGCATACTATTATGAAGGAATGCCTACTAAAGAAGATGCTACAAAGCATGTAGCAAACTAGCAGTATGTTTGAACAATTGTCAAGTCACATCCTGTGAATGTTGACTTGCATTCAGATGCCAAATTGTAGAATGACGAGAATGCACAATTTGACTCTAAGATTAGCACACATGAAAGAGATGCTGAATTACCTAAAAAAGATGCACATAGTGATACTAAAACTAAGAGACAAAATGCAACCACAAGAACTGAGCCAAGACTATCAAAATATGTCAAAAGACACCATCGTACAGATCAAATCATTGGAGACAAAGATGCAAGGCCAATGACAAGAAATAGGTTGAGAGGTAAATCATGTTTGTTAAGAATGAAGGAACATAAGATAGTAAGAGATGCATTGGAAGATGATTATTTGTATAGGGCTATGGAAGAAGAAATTCAACAGATAGAAAAGAACAAGACTTGGAGCCTAGTTCCTAGACCAGAAGACAAGAATGTGATTGGCACAGAATGGGTATTCAGGAATAAGCTAGATGAGAATGGTGAAGTGAAGTGAAACAAACCAAGACTAGTCTACAAAGGCTATACACAAGAAGAAGGAATTGACTATGGTGAAACATTTTCCCCTATTGCAAGAATGGAATTAGTAAGAATTCTACTTGCTTATACTGTATACAAAGCTTTTAAAATTTATTAGATGGATGTTAAGTCTACATTTCTGAATGACATATTAGAAGAAGAGGGCTACATAGAACAACTTGAAGTATTTGTGGATAAAAAAAATATGAACATGGTATGTAGACTGCACAAAAGACTATATGGATTAAAACAAGCACCAAAAGCATGGTATGAGAGACTTCATACTTATCTTGTTAAGAATGGATTTAAAAGAATAGATGATAACAAAAATTTATACATAATTACATATAAAGAAAAGGGTATACTGTTATCTAAAATATTTTTTGATGACATTATATTTGGAGGAAAAGATGCTCCGTGTAAAGATTTTGTAAATTAGATGAAGTAGGACTTTGAAATGTCAATGTTTGGTGAGATCAAATTCTTTATGGGATTACAAGTCTATTAGATGAAGTATGGTGTATATATCACTCAGTCAAAATATGTCAAGGAGATATTAAAGACATTTGGACTTGAGGATTCAAAACCTATAAGTACACCTATGGTAGCAGCACTCAAGCTATCAAAGAATGATGATATAGCTGAGGTGAATCAAATATTACGTAGATCCATGATTGGCAAATTGCAATATGTAGTACACAATAGACCTGATATTGCATTAGCTATGGGAATAGTTGCTAGATTCTATGCGAATCCTAGAGAGAATCACTTGATGGCCATAAAATGAATAATGAGATACTTGAAAGGAACAAATGAGCATGGTTTGTACTATAAGAAGAATGAAAAGTTTGAGCTGAAAGCCTACACTAATTTTGATTGGACTAGAAATATTAATGACAAAGAGAGCACCAATGGGTGAGCATTTTTCTTAGGTGGAAGACTTGTTACATGGACAAGAAAGAAACAAAGTTGTACTTCCCCATCTACTACTGAAGTAGAGTATGTTGCTACTACTATCAATTGCAAAAATATAGTATGGATCAAACAACTACTAAAGGGAATGAAGAGATTACTAAACTAGTAACACTTTATTGTGATAACACAAGTGCTATAAATATATCAAAGAATCCTATAATGCATACAAAGACAAAGAACATTGCAATAAAGTATCATTATGTAAGGGAATTGGTTCAAGACAAAGTGGTGAAGATGGAACATTTTAACACAAAGGAGAAAATTTTTGATATCCTAACCAAGGCATTACCTAATGATTCTTATGAGTATCTGAGAGGTAAATTAGGTGTGATACCCTATCAAAGGCTATGTACAAGACAAAGGAAGTACCCTGCATCAAACAAACTAATATTCATTTCATACAAATTGATGCAATGGATCTTTCTTTAGCAAATTTCATAAAGTAATTACAAGAGTTGGAATCTCAAATTAGTCATAAGCAAGGTGATAGGCTTATATCTACATATATCAAGATGCTAAGTGTTGAGTATTTTTCTTTGGCATTGTTGTCAAAGAGGGATAAAGTCTAGTAAACTGGTCAAGTGTATACTGATCAAGAGGGAGATGATCAAAGTAAAAAATCAAGGGAGAAAATACATTAGCACTAGAGGAGCAATGAAAGAAGAGTACATCATCAAAAGATCAGAAGATTGAAAGAAATAAATAGGAAGGATCAGAACAAAAGAGGAAGATATTAAGATATTTTGTTGATCCATGAAAGAAGAAAATGTTATATTTTGTAGCGTAAGAGGGATTTTCTGATAAAGGGAAAAGTTTTATTCGCAAGCTTTCTTTTTGGTATTTCCTTACTGTTTTAACCCAGTTAGCTTGGTGGAACAAGGCGCTCATCATTTGTTTGAGTGGTTGATCAGTTTGGTTTGCCATCAATGCTAAAGAGGGAGATTGTTGATATATGATTGAAAAGATCATTTGAATGAAAATATTGTTGTAAGATGTGTGTTTTCAATCATTATTTTGTCATTGATGCGAAACCTACTACATGCTAGTAAGACAATTGCTTATATGTTTCAAGCACTATCACTTAGTTGATTGATGAAGAGGATTTGATCAACAAGATATAACAAAAGTACATAGAGAAAATGTTGAGTTATGATTATGTATTGAACTGCAAGCATTAGTTAAGATAGTGATAACATAATGTATTGATGATCTACTTGAAGTTACAAAATAATTGGCTACACTTAGAAAGTTCAGAAGAATAAAGTTGGACAAAGTTCATTTGCTAAGCTTGACCAAGTTTATAGAAGGTGCCAAGAAAAGTTAGTGCAAGCCAAGAAAAAAGTCAATTGGAGCCAAGTAAAAGTAAATTCTAGTGGATGCCAAGCAAGTTAGTAGGTGACAAGTAAGATAGTAGAAGTTGAGTGATTTTCAGTTGATGTCGAGCACCAGTAAAATCTAGTTGATGTCAAGCAATTTTATAGAAGATGTCAAGTAACACAGTATGTGTTAAGCATCAGTAAATTGATAATGCCAAGCTGCTCTATTATGAAAAAGATCAAAAATTTTCCAAATAAAAGCCAACACGCATGTTTTCTTAGAACTTGTGAATTAGGAGGAAGATACGATTGATGAGTTGGAGGCACATAATCTTATGTAAACCATCTTGGAGGTGAATTCAAGTGTATTCTAGGAGAAGTTTCTAGAAAAGACAAGATATGGGGTAGATATGTTGTATCTTATCTAATCAATCAAAAACCCTAATTTTTGAGATGGATAATGAGTAGGAAAAGAGTTCTAATTTCCTACGTGTAGGGGTGTCTAGTCATGAAGCAATCTTGGATGAAGGTAAGAGATTTGGAAGTGAAAATTTGACAAGGAGAAAGAAGAGCGTTTGCTTCATCAAGTGACCCAAAAGAAGAATTTTGCAATTGCAAACTAAGTAAAAAGGCTTAAAGAGGATGAATACTTGAAGGGTGAACAACCTGTTAGAGCTACAAAGATTGGAAGCCAAGCAAAGTTGAGGACTGAATAGTGATCTATAATCTACAAGTAATGTTGTAAGTTGTATCAGATCAAAGCTGTACTATTACTTTCTAACAATTGTATAAGATTAGGGTAAATCCTTTCAAAATAGGTTGACTTGAAAGTCATTGGAAAATCCTTTAATAGGGTGGTATTCCAAATGAATGGCCTAGAGTCTTCTAACAAGGATCACTTTTAACAGGGTGATTGAAATCCCTTAATCGGGTCACATTTAATAGTGTGTGTTTTAACCTTTAATAGGGCATCACTTCAGAAGAGTGAAAAAGGAGTAGCATGTTGCTGGTGGTTTTTCCCAAACTAGGTTTCCATGTTAAATCATTGTGTCAAGTGTACTAATGGTTATGTTGTGTTTTATGCTTTACATTTCTGCATATTAATGCTACAGTAACATATTTGTTTTGGTTAACACACAATGAATACATGCATGGCTAAGAAAGATTTATAAGTTCACAAAATGAATTCTAACACTTTATAGAAATTTGTTATTCATGAACAATGTTGGTGGGTTAAAAGGTGTTAGACCTACATCCTTATGTTCTCTATAAACTATTCAACAATTTGTGGATAATATCTTTTTTTTCTAATTTATTCTATACATGAAGGCAAGAAGTGGAAAGATATCTTGAATTTGTATGTGAAGGTCTATGGATGATGCATAAATTATTAGAAAAGAAAAGTGTATTTCTTCAACATTGTTACTAGCCTGAGAGGAAAGATTACTCAAATTATGGAACGCTAGGAGGTGTTTCTCCTAGAAACTAGTTATATTGGGCTCCCTCTCACAATTAAAGAAGTCTCAAATTAGTTTTACAATGGTCTTACTAAAAACTTCTAGAGAACACTAGCAGGTTATAAACAAAAGAGTTTGAGTAGTCCCAAGAAACTCCAACTTCTCTCATCTTTTCTATAGGGCATCACTATTTACCTTCTTTCCATTTTTAAACTCCTTGGAAGATTCAATGATATCCTTGAAATAGTATTGAGGAATTTCTTATGGTTCAACACTAAAGAATGAAATAGGATGATTTTTATTAGGTGGGAACAAATATGTCATCCTAAGGACCTTGGAGGCTTAAAAATAAGAAGGATTGGACATATGAATAAGGCCCTTCTAACAAAATTTGGCTGGAAGTTAATGAATTTAGAGGGTTGTCAGTGTAACAATGTGAGGGCCAAACACCTTGGGATAGATTCATTTCATTATGCCCTATGGACCCAAGCTCTCCCTCAGGACTCTAAAATTTGTAATAATATGATGCACACCTAGAAAATTTTAAAGATGGGGTACCATTGGATTGTTGGGAATGGTGACTCTATTAGTTTTTAGGAAGATCAACGGCTCCAAGCTTACCCTCTCAAGCACACTAAGTTCCTTCCTTTTCCTAAGATAAGCACTAAATCTAATAGATCCTTGACCAAAAAATATATCACCTTGGATAGCCAATGAATTAGGATCCAACACCAAATTCCTATAGATGTAGGTCTTGCTCAAGATCTTCAAAACTTGTTGTACAATTATAGGATACCCCTCATCTCAATGGTAGACTCCTTGGTTTGGAAGCTCACTCCCTTAGAGTATTTCATGGTGAAGTCAACTTATCTTTATTTTCTTGGGGGTGGGGTGGCTCAGAGAGATTGGTTAAAGGTCTGGCACCATGGATCCTTCGAAAGAGAAAAAATTTGTAGTGGATGAATTTGCATGGGTCTATTTTACTATGGAAAATCTTCAAAGGAGAGGATGTAATCTTGAAAACTACTATATCCTATGTCTTCAGGATGTAGAATCTATACCACACCTTCTTATCCACTAGCCCTTTTCCTTAGAGGTGTGAAGAGAGGTACTTGTTTTATGGGGAATCTAGTTGTGTGCTAATGAAGGTCTAAAAAAATTTGTTCATATAAATGACCCATCTTCCCACCTAAACCTAAATAATATATGGTTAATAAATCCTCCTTATGTTTCATGGAAAATCTAGAAGGAACAAAATAAAAGAATATTCAGGGATAAAGCTACTACTAGTTTGAGGGTGACATAATAGGTTATTAGAATCCTAAAGGAATGTAGTGGAATTTGGTTGTGGAAGCCCCCTTGAACACCCTGGGTAGACTTGATATGTAGTGGGCTTTAACATGGGGAGTTAGACAAATGGTGGCACAATTTGACAACTCTAAATCTTTGACTAGGAAGAAAATGACATGGAACCCACCCCTTAAGACTTAGTTTAAGCTTAATTTTGATGGCTCAACCATTATGGAAAGTACTACTATTGGGGGTTTATTACATCATTCTTGATGAAGTATAGCTCTGATACCACTTGATGAAGTACTGCTCTGATACCACTTGATGATGGGCCACACTACCCTTACCAACTCACAACCAAGAATGAAGACCAAGAGAAAATAAAATGCTACCCAAAGAACACTTTTATTATACGTTAAAATCCAATAGCAATTACATTAACATTTTTGCAAGATCTCTCAAGATCCAATCCAAACCCAAGCTAGTCTAGATCCACACTCTAGTAGAAACCTCTGAGATCTCAACTTGTGCTCGCAAGCCACCAAGCAACCTCCTTGTCTCTAAACTGTAGTCACTAGCTCTTCTCATAAACTCTATCCAAGATCCAAGTGTAAACTGCCTCACATTCGGCGCTCTGTCTACACACTCACAACTCCATCACAATCCTGATGTAGACTGCCTCACATTCGGCGCTCTATCCACAGACTCAGAAAAACTCACTCTTCACTTCCTCCTTCTCTTTAACACCTTGAAGCCTTCTAAGCTTTCTAAGATTCACCTTCCACAACTTTCACCTTTCCAAGCTTTCCTTCCAAAGCTTATACTTCCCAAGCTTCCCCTTCTCAAGCTTCTCCTTCTCGAGCTTCTCCTTCTCGAGCTTTCACCTTCTTCTCGAGGTTCTCCTTGAGCTTGATTTAGAAATGCTCATATGCCTTGATTAAATAGGCACTTACTACCCCATGCATGACTTATCCACAACCTTCTATAATTCCTCCACAACCTTCTACAACTTCCATAACCTTCTACAACATCCACAACTTTCTACAATATTCATAACTTTCTAGAATTCTACCCACACACCTCGATAAATGGAATGACAACCATTTATTTTTTATTTTTTTCTATTATGCCACCTATGCACCTCGAAAATAGAAATCCTCTTTTTCTTTCTTTTCTCCTTTTTCCCCTTTTTTATTTTTTTATTATTTCTCCTCTAATTTTTGTCACTTTCTCTCTCCTCCACAATTTTTCTTTTTTTTTTCAATTTTTTTTTTCCCAATAATTTTCCCATGCAAGATGATCCTGCATCAATTCTATAGGGAAAATGACTATGGATTATTCTAGAAACTGTGGAGGTGGCTCAAATAATGAAGCTAAAGTCTTGGAACTTCTGTGGGGATTTAGAGTCATCAAGGAAATGTGCAATTTATAGATAGGTGGTTGAGGGGGATTTGATGTTCATTAGTAAAATTATCAAAGGAGAAAATTAAAGTAGTTGGGTTGTCAAGGTGATAATTGAGGAAATTCATAAGTTGATGAAGGAATACCAGGAAATCTAGGTGGATCATATTTAGCATAAAGGTAATAGCATGGAGGATGAGTTGGCTAAATTTGGACATAGTTCCCACAATGCTAACTAAATAGGAGGACATTAGCCTAATTCCATCATCAACTATAGTGTTGATGGAATGTGAGGTTACTTCTAACATTATTGTATATGGAAACATTATATATGGATACGCTTTTATGATCTCCTTGCTATAAATGTTAATTATTTCCAAAGAAGGATTAAGGTTATGGATTTTCTTAGATTCAAGAAAGAAATAAAAAATCATAGTAATGACACCTCACTCATACCCCACTATAATTATAGTTGGGGTCAAGTGATCATGGAAGAAAAATGACAATTAACACGTGCCAAGGAAAGAGGTTTTTTGGGCTTCGAGAAACTTTGTGGCCTTATGATGGTTTCTTTTTGCCTCTACATTTTTATCTTGAATGTTTTTTATTTAACTTATAAAGACTACCTTACCTATAATATGATGATGTTGGAAAAATCAGAGTAGTTAGTGGAAAAATCTAAAGACTTGGTAGTTGAGTTGGGTGGTCGTATGGGCACCAATGATCGTATTAAACCTATGGGAGTGGAGTACATTCACAAGAGTGAAGTGGGAACTATTTATCTACAAGAGTCAATTCTATTACCCTTTATGAAATGCTTGATAAAAAATGAGGAAATCATCTCTTTGCAGTACTTCAATTTGTGGAATGATAGAAGAGTGATTGTTAATGGGAGGAGTTTTAAAATCATGCTAAGGATATTATTGGTAGGGTTAGTGGGTTTCCCATGGGTGGCAAGTGTTGGAACTATAAGCGTAGTAACTAAGAGGGGAGAGGTGAATCAATTACCACTAAAATAAATCCTAGATCCCTTAGAAGTCAATACAAACCAAAACTTTGTTTAAACTATATTCTATTGTAACTTGTCAAACAAACATGCACTTGGTTTACACTAGAAAATAATGTAACTCAATAAACAATGAAAATCAAATTTAACTTGGCAATAGCTGAATGTACTAATCTTAATGTGATTATCCTTATTTTCAACTTAGTTTCATACACATAAAATAAATAGCATGAATACAATTAACACCAAGATTTAACGTAGAAACCCTATTCAGGAAAAACCACCAATTGCAAGTAGTTACTAATTTTCACTCTTTTGGAGTGAGCCCTATTAGGAGCCAACCTTATTAAAGGTTATAAAAAACACTATTAGGGGTATGTGCAGGATCATGGTCAATCAAACTATTCTCTTAAGTGGCAATAAAAAAATAAGAAAATTAGGGTTATGTCAACTTGACGTGTAATTTTCTACTTGTTAGTAACTTTATATCAAAAATTTGAGAGAAAAAAATCTCTAGCAAATTGAATCTAGTTTTTAAACTACTAGGACTCATCTCAAAAAAATAAAAATTGATTGGTAAGAATTTTGAATTTTAATGCAATATTACAAAAATTTTAGAACAAAAATAAGAAGTAGACATATGTCTGACCACCTTAATCAAAATCAAATGATAATATTTTTTAATAATATTCTAGATATAAGTAGTAGACTCATGCCTGAATGTGACACATATTTTTGGGTATTTTTATTCTAATTAAATAATTAATAATTAATTTTTGACTTTAGTATTTTTGCAATAAAAAATCTCTCGCGTCTGACCACCTTAACTAATTCAAAATTCTACAAAATTCATTTTTTCATTTTTTTTCCTTATAGTAGAAGAAATATAGAATGTGATACATCTTTTGTATTTAAAAAATGTTGTACCATTTGAAAGTTAGAGTTGTTTTTCAAGTAGTGTGTCAGTCAGCACTTTATACGTAACTCCGTTAGAAAATAAGTAATAATTACTTACTAAACTCATAATTTGACAAACCTTACATTTATGGAAAGATCAGAACATTCTTAAGAAACCCTTTTCATTTCAGAAAATTTTGGTGAAAAAAAAGTCGTCAGCTACATGTTTGTAGTAAAAATCACATAAAAACAAGCCAAAAACATATTTTTAGGATGTTTTTAAAGTTGACCATATAGGGTTGGAGGTCTTTAGACAATTCAATCTAGAAATGCCACCTCGTTAGGGCATCTACAAATAGTTGTTAAGCCAACTATGTTCAAAGATTTATATTGCTGCTAGAATGGTTACAAGGTAATAATGAGATGACCTGATTCCTAATCCAACCAAATTTCTTGTTATAGATCTCTATTGTAGCTTGTATACTTGACCCTCTCTAATTGAATGTATCTTTGTAGCTCAACAAGGATATTCTGCTTATCCTTCTAATTTTCTTCCTCTAAGCATCATTAAATCTTCAATTATGTTTTTCTCACACTCAATCCTCAACTTAACCTTATATTTATATCTTACACATTATCGAGTTACCTTGAATACAACTTAGAATAATTAATATTCATCTCCTCAGTTGGCTAGAGCCAACAAACAAATTAATTGAACTCAATATGTCAAAACAAGAAAATCCTTCATTAGCTAAAACTACTCGATAGATACTAACTCAAGGCAATTTTCCTATGTTAACTAAGTGAGCTCAATTAACACTTTATACTCATAAAGTTCCTTTGGTAACTGAGTGAGCTTGGTTAACACTAATTCCATCCAACATTTCCTCCATTAACTGAGTGAGCTCAGTTGACACTCAACTTATGCAAAGTTTCCTTTGATGCCTAAGTGAACTCGATAGACACTGTCCTCTGAACTAGGAAAACTCTAGAATTATTGACAAACACAGGAAGCTATCTTCAATTCCTAAGTGAACTCAACATAATTTGATTGGAAATGATATGAAATTTTGTGTAACATCAAAGACAATACACAATTAATCAATTGTTTCCAACAATCTCCCTCTTCGACATTGATGGTAGTACAACATGTCATAATACAATGAAATTTTATAGAAAGAATAAAGTAAGGAACATATCCTTAGTTTCATTCTAATTCTCATCCATGAGAACTCTCTCTATTATTTTTAACTCCCTCTCCATTTAGTTTCACCCTCTATCAACAAAGATTCCATCTTCAACATCTTCTCTTGATAGAAAACTTCCCTTCTTTGATATTAGACCAAGTTTATTCTCTTTGATATATCTAGAAATATATACTCTTCTTCTTTATAAAATTTATATGAGATATGATAGTAAACTTCTCCCTCTTTTACATCTCATTACAAAGATAATATTCTACAAATATCAATTTACCTCATGTACTAATTCATTTGCAATGAGCCCTTTTCAATACTATATCAATTGATTGATCTTCAACATGCTTTGGTTGATGCATCACTAAAATTCATTTAGCAAGCTTTAGATAGGGGAATAACCCCTAATTTACCTCTTAGATACAAAAATGCATGCTTAGCTAATGGCTTAGTGAATATATCTACAATTTCGTCTTTAATATTCACATATTCCATTCTTACCTCTTTATCTTGTACCAGTTCTCTCAAAAAATGATATTTTATAGCAATGTGTTTGGTTTTGGTATGCATTATAGGATTCTTTGATATATTAATTGCACTAGTGTTATCACAAAAGACAACCATTAGATCCTTGATTTCTATCATCATACGTATCAACAGTTGCTTAAACCAAACAACCTTCGAATAATTAACTACTACAGTGACATACTCTGCCTCTGCTATGGACTAAGAAATACAATTTTGCTTCTTACTTCTCCAAGACACTAGTATTTTACCAAGAAATAATACTCCACCACTTGTTCTCTTTTTGTCATCAATAATTCCTTCCCAATTAGCATATGTGGATTCTTTCAAATTAATATTGTCTTCCTTTTTGTACCATAACCCATAAATTTCAGTACCTTTTAGATACCTAATGATTCTCTTGAATGCCATTATGTAATTTTCTTTGTGATTTGTTGAAAATCTTGCCACTAGACCAACTACTAATGAAATATCAGGCCTTGAGTGCAATACATATTGCAATTTCCCAATCATTGATCTGTATGTGGTTTAATCTACCTCCTTGTAATCATAATTTTTGGAAAGCTTATGTCTAGTAAACATAGGTGTTCCAACTAGTCTTGAATATTCCATTACAAACTTATTTAGTATCTCCTTGATATATTTGGATTGAGTAACGTAGATACCATCTTTCTTCTATTAGATTTGCAATCCAACAAAGAATTTTATCTCTCCAAGCATAAACATCTGAAGTTCATTACTCATCTCTACTAAAAATTCCTTTTGTAAGTCGTCATTTCCTAAAAATAAAGTGTCATCCATAAAGATTTTTTCCAAGACAATCTTCTTGTCTGGTTCTTCTTTGATGTATAGACTATTATTATCATTTGTTCTTTGAAAACTGGTCCTTATCAAGTAGTTATGTAGTCTTTTATACCAAGCTCTGGGAGCTTTCCTAAGACCATAATATTATTTGTGTAATTTGTAGACCATATCTCTTTTTAAAGTATCTACAAAACCTTCAAGTTGTTCTATGTAGAGTTCCTCATCAAGAATTCCATTCAAGAATGCAGATTTCCATCCATTTGATAAACTTTAAATCCTCTCTATGTTGCATAGCTAGTAAAGTTCTAACACCTTCTAATCTTGCAATAGGAGAAAAAGTTTCACCATAATTAATACCTTCTTCTTGAGAATAACCTTTACAAATTCACCTTTTTTTTTTCTTTTTTTGGGAACTTCTCCATCTTTGTTTCACTTATTTCTAAAAATCCCACTTTGTACCAATTTAATTTTTATCCTTAGATTTATGAACAAGAGGCCAAGTCTTATTATTCTCTATTTGTTCTATTTCTTCATTCATGGCTTCAATCCAACTTTCATCATTCAAACCATCTTTAACATTTCTAAGTTCAAATTCAGCAAGCAAACATGTACCTTTCAATTTGTTCCTTGTCATTGTTCCATCTAATTTCTCTTAAATGGTTTGATTAGGTGTGTGGTTCCTTCTGATACATCTTACTAAAAATAGGTACATTGGACCTATATTTTGTTCCACTAACCTCTTCATGATCTTGTATATTAAGCTTGGGTCTCACTATCTATCACTCAAATCCATCAGACTCAATTTTTTCTAGCAATAGCTCAATAGCTTCTAATTGTGACTCAACTCCAAATTAGTCTCATTGACTCTGACATGGGCACTAGCAAGCATAAATATAGTGCTCAAAGAACTAGAAGATTCCTCTAATTAGAGAAGTTTAAGTCCCCTCCCAAATATTTTTTCAACTCAGAGTCTACTAAAAATGATATTATACTGCCTAAGAGGAAGAAACCCTACCAAGATGTTAGGAAGAAGTATGGCTCCAATCCTCCTAGCCCTTTGCATATTTATAACACCCTTGAGGCTAAGACTTCCCCAGCTAGAAGTAGTAGTGAGGATATCACCTCACCCAAGAAGGACACACCTAAAGTGGGGGAAAAAAAGGGAAAGCATAGACATGGCCAGAGTCATTTCAAGGCTCCACTTGATAGGATCAAACATTCAATGAAGGATTTGGCAGATAATCATACTGGCATCTACCAAAAAATTGAAACCTTGGCTGAGTTCTCCACTAAAGTGATGAATTCCTAGCACCCTTTACTTTCTACAAGTGAACAAGATTATGAAGGACCTAGAGAAGGAGATCAAGACTTCTCACTCCATATGCATGTTACTGGTAGAGGATTGGATAAAGACCCTCCAAAAAAGGTTCATCAAGGAGGAGGGGGTGACTGTGGATAGGGACGGGCTTGAGGAGAAGGATGTTGAGGAACCAAATAAGAAGGAGGGTAGTTAGCACTATCGGCTATTTTTCTATTTGCTATAATGATATTGTTTAATCTAAATTTGATGCCCTATAAGGCCCTTTGTTATTTGTATATGTTTAATTGTTGGACTTTTAGTAGTAGTGTGCTGTTTTACTATTGGAATGTTTTTCCCATTTATCTACTTGGTCATAGTAGGAATAATGCTGTTAATTTTATTCTAATTCATGTTAGTTTTTTGAAGTATAAAATTGGTATTGGTTAGATGATAGGGAGGTAATCTTCAACTAATCTTTCAGCCTTTTTGTACTCTAGGGTCAACCCCTATCTCTTTTGGCTGCTATCTATATACTTCAAAAACTAAATCATTTAGTTAAAATGAAAGGAACTAAACTTTTTGATTTAAATTTAAATTTGTAACAATATGATAAATTATAATTTTCATATTTGTTATGTGAAAGGTTTAATGAATTGATCTAAACTATTCAATGAATGATAGCTTGACAACAAGGGCTCTATTTTGGGCCAAATTTTAAAAGATCTAAATTAAATTCTATTTCTAGCCAACATCTAGATGCATGTCCTAAAATTACTGAAGAGACAATCTAACAGTTCTAGTCTAAGAGATTTTCTTATAATTATGTCCTCCCATTGATTAAAAGAATGATCGACGGCCCAAGATGAATTTGAATTTGATTTGAGGAATTATTCCCATGTGCCTAGATTCATTAGGAATCTTAACACATGTCCATTTATTGCAATACTTCATTAAGTGTCAGTTGTTAAATTTAGTCTTTGTTATTAGTTAATCTATACTATTAAGGAAAAGAAATAACAACTTGAGATGAATTTCATGTAAATTTTGGGAATTCTATCACTATTATCAATAAACATACAAAATCATAACACATACGAAGGACATGTTTCTATGAAAAGTGTCACAATTATGGATGACTCTTGGAAACAATGATAATATTCCAGAAATTTACCAAAAAATCATATCAGGTGGGGGACATCGATTATTAAGTTTAATTTTTATTATTTAATTTGTTTACAATGTACAAATTTAAAATATATTATGTAATCAATTCTTACTTTTTATTATTATAATTATGTACACTATTGATGATAGTAACTTACATGTACATTGTATAGAGTACAATACTTTAAACCATTAATTACTTACATTTTAACTTTTAACTATTAATTTTTTTTTTTTTTTCAAGTATGAATTATAGAGTTCTTAAGAGTATGATACTATAGGGTTTTAAAACATCAACTTTTCAAAGACTGTGACTAAATTCCATTTTCTTTTTTGAAGATTGAAATTCTAAAACTTGAGTATCATAGGATAGCTCCAATTATCTAAGTATCTTCTAGCACTAGTATTATCAAATCTCAAATCTCAATTCTTGATATTTAAGCAATTTAATTTATTTTTGTAGTGTAATTGCAATAATAGAAGTCTTATTTCCTTAGGTTTACACTTTACAATTTTTTTAATTAGGGCTAGATGAAGAATTTTTTGTAATAACTAGTAGCAGGCATGGGAGAATTTAACTAAAAGACTCCAATATAAATGCACGAACAAAGGAAAAGAAATATATTATAGAACTCAAGAAAATTCTACAAACTCTATGTTTCACTGATAAATATCAGGATATTTCTAATTATGTTATCCACAAAGATTTAGGAATCATGGGAATTAGATAGTCATTGTTTAATAAGTGGAAAGATCCACATAAGGGGAGAAACTATTTCAATTATAGAAAAAGTATTGGCACACATATAAATAAACTAGCTTCTTTGGTAAGTGGATTAGCAAACCACATTGTACCTAAAGTATTCCCTTAGCCTAAAATTTTAATGTTATGCACTCAGAATTATGATGAAAATAGAAAGGTAATCGTAAACCAAAACACTTAGGAGGAAATTTTATCCATAAGAGAGTGAATATTTCACTCTCATAGACTTAAGGCTAGGTTTAAACAAGAAAGATTTAACGAGCACATTGAGTTGGATAAACTAGCATAGGCTTATGACAAACTAGATAGAGTTTTTCAAGATACATAAATTAAGGGTTTAATAAAATCAAAGTCATCACAAGTGTGACTATTACATAGGACATAGATCATAAGCCTCCTTATAAGTATGATTTTTTTGTGTCATGTTTTCAAAATACTATTTCTTTGTTATCATTTGTTCTAGGATTAGATATTAACAAGGGAGTGGCTGCCAGTGTTCTTGAAATAAATTATAATGTACATTGTCAAGGTTAGTTAGTTTAGAAAGTATAAGTAATATATTATTATGTTCAACACATTGTTGAATCTATGCAAGAACAATTACTAATGAATAAAAAAAGTACAACTATAGACAAGATGAAGACATTTAGGTTGATAAGTTACTTGTGCAACCTTCTTTTAGCAAAACATTGCTTAATATTTCAGAATGAGAATAACAAGCTTGATATTTAGGTCTTAAATCTTTATGAAAAAATCCAAAATAAATTAAAAACTCCAAGTCTAGTATATGAGTGGGCATAGAAGTTGGGGATGACTAGTAACAATAATAACTACAACCATTTTCGAAACTTCTTTTTGGAACCTATTTACCATAAAAATAGAGGCACTTTGATACCTATATTTCTTGTGTCTTATAAAGATTGCATTCAACAGGGAATTCAAATTAAATTGGTTGACTAGTTCTTCATGAAAGACTACACTATGTTAAGGCTTTATAGTTCAATGATTGAATTGTGAAAACTTCCAATGCATGTTATAGAAAGGGTTTTTACACTGGAATATGTACAAAATATAGAGAGCATATATGCACTTTTAAGTGGACAACAAAATAAATTGATATTTCCTTTCGTTTCATAATTGGAGGCCTCACATTTTAGAGAAAGGCTTTCAAAGTGTAAAATGAATTGGTAAAGTTTTTTTTCCTTTGATTTTGTTAGTAACTAGAATTATGATCCACTAAAACATAATCAAAACAAGACTTATTTTTAAATGGAACTCTAGAAGAAAATATCAATATTAGGAGATGTTATTGATACAAAAATTTAAAAAATGGATTTGTGGGATGAGGTTAAGAAACAGGTGGAGAAACATGCAATAGAGAATAATATTTTAGTGCAATAATTGTCATCCCAAATTATGATATTGCACATATCATGTTAGGATTTAACCACAGGGTATGTGCAGGATCATGGTGTGCCAAAAAGCGGCGATCTGAAAAATATGTAGTTCTGAAATGCTTCAAAGAATTTCAAAATCTATTCCCACTTTTTTCCCACCCATCCTGATACTAAATGAAAATAATTAATACCTTTATAATTCCTACTATATCTTTCAATACCAACCTTATATGGTCATCTTTAAAACATCCCGAAAATATGTTTTTGGCATGTTCTTATGTGTTTTTTACTTCAAGCATGTAGCTGACGACTTTTTTTTAACCAAAATTTGATGTAATGAAAAGGGTTTCTTAAGAATGTTCTTAGCTTTTCATAAATGTAAGTTTTGTCAAATTACGAGTTCGGTAAGTAATTATTACTTATTTTCTAATGGAGTTAGCTACAAAGTGTTGATTGACATATTGGTTGAAAAATAGCTATAACTTTCAAATCGTATAAGATTTGTGAAATCCAAAAGATGTGTCACATTCTATGCTTTGATTAGTATAAGAAAAAAAAAAAAAAAAAACTTAATTTTGATTTTTTTTGAACTAGTTAAGGTGGTCAGACACGAGAGTTTTTTAATTCTGAAAATAGTATAGTAGAAAATTCATAATTAATTATTTATTTGGAATAAAAATTTCCAAAAATATGCGTCACATCAAGGCATGAGTCTAATTTTTATATCTAGAATTGTATTTAAAAATATTATCATTTGATTATGATTAAGGTGGTCAGACATACACCTACTTTTTGTTTTTGCCCTGAAATTTTTGTAGTACTGCATTAAAATCCAAACTTTTGACCAATCAAATATTTTTTTCTCTAGATAAGGCTTTGTAGTTTAGAAACTAGATTCAATTTCCTATAGATTATTTTGTTACAACTTTTTGATATAAAGTCCATAACCACTTTAAAATTATGTGTCAAGTTGACATAACCCTAATTTGATGGTTTTTCACTGCCACTTAAGGCCATATATTGGTACACCATGATCCTGCACATACCCCACAGACAAAAATAAAAATTACATGCAAATATAAACAATATTAGAGAATAATAGATCACACATAAGAGAACACAAGATACCAGGATTTAATGTGGCTCACCCAAACCCTAGGCCATGTCCACCAAACAACAAGTCCAATATTGTTTGAATCCAGTGATTACACCCTATTTACAATCCATAATCCCTTTCAACTCAATACTGCCACAAGAACCAATTTTCACATCATAGCTTATGAAACAATCCCTACCCCTAAGCCTTTTTATACAAGTATTTTTGCCACTTTAGGGTTGAAATTAGTTACAACATATCAGCCATAAATTGATAAATAAATAATAGCCAATTGGTGAATATTAATCATTAGTGAATAGTACACTACTTCCCCAAAGAATTTATGAAGTATGTATAGTACTTCCTAATTAGTCACCACAAACTAACATATTAGAGTTACAAAAATCAAAGCCTTTTCCATCTTTCAAAATCTATAAGAAAGCATCTCAACCATCTAAGAGTTCTATACTAAAAGCAATTAAAGAGGCATGCACATCTAAATTATCATGTCAAACTAGAATGAATGTTTTTTGGAAATTGAGAAAATTTTTGGATGAACCAAAGACCTTAGTAACTTTTGAGGAAATTGAGGAGAATTTTTTTTATAGCAATTATTGGAACAAAGAGCGTCCATCTATAGTATATCATTTTTCCACTTGCATTAATAGTGATAGTCAAAGACAAAAGGAGATTGACTCTGATGAAGATGTTCAAGGTACTCATGATCCTTGGTCAATGAAGCATACTATTAAACTTTAAATGAGTGATTCTATTAAAAAACCTTATTGTGAAGGGGAAACTATGATACAAAACAAGGTTTATGTACGTATAGGGACCATTGATGCAAGTGGTGAAGGTATTTGGAATCTAATTGTAGTCTTGACCCACCCAAAAGTGGAAGTAAACTAGTCATTGGAATCTCCAATGAGATTGAAGATGATTCATCTAGAAATAGAAAAAAACTTTACACTTTTAGTTCTAAAGGTCATCCCCACACAAAATTTGTTAAATCTTCAAATCTAGTTGAAGTTCTTCCCACCAGCACTAATACTAGCATTAGCATAGGTGAACCTTGTGAAAAAAAGAAAAAAATTATGACAATTACAATGAATGAAATATTAGTGGTTACTCCATAAATAAATGCATAAGTAGCTTCTAGACAAAACCCTAATGGTAGTTCTATGAGAGGAGAAGAAATGTGCTTTACTAGGGTTTGTACAACTTCCATCTGAGCTCTCACTAGTTTACTTCCTATCATCATACATTTATTATGGGATCAATTTTAATTGTTAATGGCCTTAGCTTTCTCTATCTCGACAGTTGATGTTAGAGTTGTAGCTATTGCTGGAGAGAAAAGCACCATTAAAAAAATGACTACTCAAGTTCATCCCCAAGGTTTTTCACAAGGTAATTCCTCTCTTGATATTGGTTTGAATGACAAGGAGTTTGATAGTGAATGCACTTGGTTAGAAAAAAAAAAACCCTCATTAGATATTTTGTGGGTCATACTCCTTTTGAAAGCATGTTGCAAGAATTGGGTTTCAAGGTTTGGATGCCTCGGGGTTTCTCCTTGAAGGTGTTCAAACCATTAGCAAAGGCTTTTTTCCTTTTTTCACTTTGGTAACTCAGGCCAAGATGGACATGTGTTTGTTTAAAGTCCTTGGACTATTAGGGTCCCCCCTCCTAGTTTTTCAACACTAGTTACATGACTTTTTTTTGTTTCTGATGATAGTAAGCTTAAGATCCCTATTTAGGTTGAGTTCCTGGGCTATCCATTCCATGTTGGTAATTTTTGCTAGCCATTGTGCAAACCATTGGCAAGGTTTCTTTCCTTGAATCAATTTTTTTTTTTCAATGCTCGACCCCAACATAGGGTTTGTGTTGAGGTCATCCTATCTAGGGACTTTAAAGACTCTATGGATATCTAGATTGGTGATACCACATTCACTTAGAAGGTTCTTTACATAAACCTTTTGAATGCTTATTATTGATGCTAGTCCACTGAGCACAAGATTAGTGATTGTTCTTTGTTGGACTGCAACTATCCACCCATTTTTGAAGCCAAGCCAACTATGACCACTAGAAAAGATGAATGGAGTACATTGGTGAAAAAAGGAAAGGGTTTGGTTGTATCTAAGGTAAGCTCTTTTTTCATGGATAATGGTAAACCTAGCTCAATCCTAGTTCAACCAGAGATTTTTGTCCCTTAGCTTCCTCCACCTCCTATTTCAAACCTTGGAGTGTAGGGGAAAACTAGTGTTGATACTCCTAATCCTAATCTTTTATGGATTCAAGAACCACAAGCAATGTTGATAATTTTTCAACAAACCCTACATCAGTCTCATAACCCAGATATCCATGATGAGTATCTTGATAATGGGGATAAGACTCAGAGGGTTGTCTTTCTTGATGAATCCTCATTTGATGCTCCCACATTCTTACACAATAGTTTCTCCTCTCTTGGAGATGAGGATGACAAAAAAACTGGTTTACCATGAATTGTCTCTCATCAAATGTCAAGGGGATGAAAAACCTCCCTAGAAAATACTCTATTCATAACACCGAGCATCGACTTGGTAATCTTGATGTGCTTTGTCTTCAAGAAGTTAATGTTGTTGGGTATCTTCTCACTTCATCTTATAAAGTTATTTGGATAGAAAATGCCATATTTCCTTCTCATCATGAGATTGGCTAAGTTGGAGTTGTTACGAGTTGTTACTTTTCTCTCCCCTTGTTTACTTTCTTCTATTATTTTACATGGATCTAACCCTCCACACAGGGTGGTTTGTATTTTTCTACCTTTCATAATCATTCTTTTGGTATTGTTAACATTTATGCCCCAAATGATATTGTTGAGTGATCACACCTGTAGCACTCATTGATAGATCATTTTCCACCAGTGACCTAGGTTTTTTATGGGGATTTCAACATGGTTGAGTTGGCCACTACCAAGGAAGTACTTTTACCTTTTTTGATGGGTAGATGGTGAAAGAGAGGCTTGGTTTTACATGTGGAACAAGCTAGGTCTTTTTGATCCCAATGCTAAGTGTTGCCACTTAGATGGGGCTTGGCATACATGGTCAAATTTTTGAGCTAGGTCTGATAAAGTCTTAAAAAGACTAGATAGGGTTATGATTTCTACGTAGTCCTTTTTTTTCATTTT
This sequence comes from Cupressus sempervirens, assembly GCA_028749045.1. Lineage (NCBI taxonomy): Eukaryota > Viridiplantae > Streptophyta > Pinopsida > Cupressales > Cupressaceae > Cupressus > Cupressus sempervirens. The sequence continues at coordinate 796,241,674 of CM053792.1, forward strand.
CTTACAAGTATTCCCTACCTATCACACCTCTGCTAGATGTGATGTTGTTAGATCATTCCCCCATTATCTTTTCTATCACTTGGCAAACAACTCAACTTTTCATTGTGAAACACAATTTTATCTCAATACTTCATTGTTGTCCCATACATCAATTATTCCCAACATTCTTTGAGTCTCGAATCTTGAGCCTCACCCTTACACCCAGGTTTAGTGGATTCAACGGTGAAATGATTTCATCCTCTATACTATGATGTTTCTTCAAATTTATGGTAGACAATTCGCCAAGTATTGCGGAAGATCTTATAAAGTGAAAAATAAAGATCTACTTATAGACTCGACAACATTCACCATGAATCCCTTTGATATGGATCTCTAGGTTTGGCTTGCCAATCTTTGATACTAGAAGAAAGTTACAAATAGGTATACCACTTGAGGAGCTCAGATCAAGGTCTGTCTCCATTGGTCAGAGGTCAACGATCAAGCTTTTAAAGAATTTTTTAATGATGTACAAGCTTTCATTCTACAACTAGCATAAAACCCATCAGAGAAGACCAACAGGTTCTTACTAACCTACCAAACATTCTATAGGCTTCTTTGTGCAACTATGAGTAGGTTTTCATAGCTCAATCTTGCCTTGTTGTCACTCCTAATAGGCTTTCTCCTAGAAATATGCCTTTTGTGAGAAAAAGTTAACACTTCTCGACCTAAAGGAAGCTATCATTTCAATGGCTAATGATAAGGCCCTTGGCTGTGATGGTTTTCCTTGTGAGTTCTACAAAATCCTATGGGATGATATTTTCCTTGATTTGATTCAGGTGTATTGTGAATCTTACATTATAATTCCCTATGAGATATTATATACAAGGGCAATATTAAATTTATACCTAAAGCTAGTGACCCTAAGGAAATTTGCAACTAGAGGCCAATCACTTTGTCGAATGTCTCCTACAAGATAATTTTCAAAGCCCTTTCTCTTAAAATTTGGCATGTTCTCCCTTAAGAATGTTTGACCAAAAAAAATTGGTTTCATCAAGTCCCAATATATCCTGGAATACATCATTTTTATTTGGGAAGGTATGAAATGTGCTCGACAATTCAAGCAGTTAACTTTATTCTCAAGATTTATTTTTCCAAAGCTTATGACCAAATTGAGTGGGCCTTAATCTTGGCTATACTTCAAGCTCTAGGATTTGGTGTAGTCTTTCTGTAGTCCATGTAGATGCTTTTTGGTGATCCCTCTAAAGCTTTTTTGCTCTTTAGATCTATTCATCAAGGTTTTCCTCTTACACCTTCCCTCTATGTATTGGCAACTAAAGGTTTTGGCTATCTTCTTGCCAATGCCATTTCTTGGGGTCTGGTGCATGTCATCTCTCTTCTAAAGTCCACCAGTAGCTAGTTAATGGCCATTTTGTAGATGAGGGTGAATGCACAAAGTTGGGTCACAATTTCGTGGAAGTCAAATCCGCAAAATGAAACTTCTTAGAAACAGGTACCTGATTTTAAAAAATGAGCACCTATTTTTGGTGCGGGTGCCTGACCCTAAATTTAAAAAATGGGCACCCATTATTTTTAAAAATAGGGTACCCATTTTTTATTTTCAAAAAACGGGTACCCGTTTCTCAAAAAAAGAAAAATTTTAATTTTTAAGAAATGGGCACCCGTTTTGTAAAAATAAAAAATGGGTACCCATTTTTTAAAAATCGACTACCTATTTTTAAAAGTAAAAAATGGGTACCCGTTTCTTAAAAATTCAATTTTTTAAGTTTTGGGTGGATTTTACATGCCGCTTTTAGCTTTTCAAAACGGGTACCCATTTTTTGAAATTCAAATAACGAGTGCCTGTTTCTTACAACATGAAGTGGGATTTTTTTTTCTTGCCTCAGATTTTGGTTTGGGACAGGCTTGGTGAGACCAAGCCTATGCCTTGGCCTCTTAAGATTTGGCTAAGGCATTGAACTGACAAATTCATGCCTTGCCATAATTTTTAGAGGGTCTTCCGGATCAAATTTATTTACGAAACAAAAACCCATTAGAGCTCTCACTGTCCTGATTTCAGAAATATAAATTTTATAGAGTTATGTTTTTATTTACTATTTTTTTATTATTTTTTAATCAAAGGTGGTACCTAAATGTAAAATAGCAACATTCACTAAAACTTTAATAACTTTTTTATTTTATATTTTTTCTTAAATTAATTTATATGTCATCAACCTAAATTCAATTCTTTTGAAGTTAAAAAAAAAATTGAAAAAAGTGAAATTTTGATCAAATTATGGTGTCCGTACACGAGAGGTTTTAAAATTTTCTTTTATAGCCAATTAAAAATTAATAAATAAATAAATATTCATTAAAAAATTCAAGAAAAATATTCTCATCATTAAAAAATTCAAGAAACATATTCTCATCAATCTTTGGTGTGTCAGGTAACTCCATTTAAAAGGATTCACAAAAATTCATTCATTTGTGTCAAATTATGGTGTCCGTACACGAGCGTGGTATGGTCCTGAAACAGGCATTTTGAAAAAGTGGTTTTTAAAGATCCATACCAAAAAAATAATCTATTAGATGGGTATACAAATAAATTACATATTCAAAAAGAAGATTCCAGGCACTAAAATTTTTATTTCTGAAGTTTTTTTATATTTAATCTCTAAATGGCTCAAATTTTGGCATCAATTTACAAAATATTTCAAAAATAGGAAAAACACTTCCACTTTTTGGCCAAAAGTGAGACCCAACTTCTTGCACTGACCCATGATTCCTTCCTTACTTTAATGGAAGATGATGACAATATTGCCAATACCTTGGAATGTCTAAATACTTTTTGTCTTGCCTCTAGGTCTGCCATTCAATAGCATAAAACCCCTTGTTATAGACAATCTTTCTTGCTAGGCCCTCTATGGTTGCAGCAATATGGGTGGAGATGGGTCCAACATGGAGAGATTTTTAAGTTTTTGGGAATTCCCTTAAATTTTCAAGCCTCCCTTTTTGGATTTGTGGAATTGATAAGTAGGACATAATTTCCACAGCAAATCAAATTACAATATTGCTATTAGGATTTAACTGTGTGATTTTGAGTCAAACTCATTGATCCTATTTCATGAGTAGTGATTCAGCATGAATCCATATCTCATGAGAATAAATGGAACACTTAGCACTCATTTGGATCTAGGTGATCCTCATAGGGGTGAAGCATTGAGACTTCCCAAGAGCTCACCCATCCTAGTACTACACCAGTGTGAGCATGCTTAACTACAGAGTTTCCTCCATGGTTAAATGCAAAGCTTGCAACCCTATTTGAAAAATATTCACCAAGTGTTGTACCTTATGAACCATTCACTAGAAATCCCCTTAATCTCATTAATTGATAAGTAGGAGATAATTTCCATACCAAGTCAAATTGCAATATTGCTATGAAGATTTAACTGTGTGATTTTGATTCAAACTCATTGACCCATGTTTCATGAGTAGTGATTTAACATGAACCCTTCTTTTATGAGAATAGATGGAACACTTAGCACTCATTGGATCTAGGTGATTCTCATAGGGGTGAAGTACCAAGACTTCCCAGGAGGTCACCCATCCTAGTACTACTCCAACCTAACTGCGCTTAACTACAAAGTTTCCTCCATGGTTAAACCCAAAGCTTGAAACCCCATTTGAAAAACATTCACCAAGTGTTGTTCCTTATGAACCATTCATTAGAAAGCCCCTTAAGCTCATCAATGGATAAGTAGGAGATAATTTTCACAACAAATCAAATTGTGATATTGCTATCAAGATTTAGCCATGTTATTTTGAGTCAAACTCATTGAACCATGTTTCATGAGTAGTGATTCAACATGAATCCATCTCTCATGAGAATAAATGGAACACTTAGCACTCATTGGATCTAGGTGATGCTCATAGGGGTGAAGCACCGAGACTTCTTTGGAGGTCACCCATCCTAGTACTACTCTAGCCTAAGCACACTTAACTATAGAGTTTCCCCCATGGTTAAACCCAAAGCTTGCAACTTGATTTGCAAAACCATTCATTACAAACCCCTTGGGAAGTCTCAATGCTTCACCACTACGAACATAACCTAGATCCAATGATTGCTAAGTATTCCATTTATTCTATTGAGAGATAGATTCATGTTGAACCACTACTCATGAAACATGGGTCAATGAGTTTGACTCAAAATCACTCATTTAAATCCTGATAGGAATATCATGAGTTGTGGAATGTTTCTCTTGCATGGATTGAGAAGAATTTGGATTGTTGTATCACTAAGCCATGCTCCCTTGGTAGAAAGTTTCAAATCCATTCTAAAATGTGTGTTGCTACACTTGTCTACTACACTTCCTATTGAGCCCCTTTGAAAGCTTTATACCTCAAGTGTGTGCATCTCCTCCAGAATTTTCTCTAGGCCTCTAATTCTATGGATCATGAGTTTTATAGAGTGGCTTGGATTATTGCTTCTTGCCCAAAGATTCTAGTGAGCTTGGGCTACTTTTGACTAATAATCAGGGGATTTCCCTTTGTGCTATGTGGGTCATTTAGGCCATCACTTGTGGTGAGACCTAGAAAATTCTATTACAACACTATATTTCTTCAAGATTTCTAGTATACTAGCTTACTTGGAAAGGGATTGGTTTTTAAATCCTTCTTGTGACTCCTAAACCTATTCAAATTTAGGGCACTTTTGTTGTTGAGAGCATTTAGAATGCATGGGAAGCCCACAAACCTTCACTTCACTAGGAAGGTAATGGATTCAGAGATGGGCTCTCAATGAACCAACAAATCATTTGGTGGTCTCCCTTGTTTGTTTCTCAATGTGTTCCTTTAGATAAGATTTAAAAAGAAAGTGCTCAACACTTATTTTGAAAGGGTATCAAAACTCTCAAGAATTTATTTTTCTAGGTGACTAAGAGCCTTCACTCATGGGAGACCTACTGGTGCAATTCAAGCTTATCCAAGCAGATGAAAAGATAGTTGATCTTCTAGTTTCTATGGTGCCTCCCAATTTGTTACACAAGCTTTGTATTTACTCATTTTTCCCATGGCAGAAATATTGGAAGTGATATCCTACCATAACCATAACAAGTTACAAGCCCAGTTATGGTATTAGTGGCTGGTGCCCCATCTTCTAATGGTTGATACTCTCAATAAGCACTGACATTTGAACTCTTCCTACAAGACATGGGTAATAGATTTATCACTATTTGGTAGTCTATTACAGAGCCAAAGATTGCTCACTTTGTTTGGCTCCTTCTCTTTTAGGGCTTGCCTTTAGGCCCTCGGCCCTAACATCTAGGAGTCTCGAACCTTAGATGCCCTTTTTGTGGCCATCCTAAGAGCTTTTTGCACATTTTATAGTTCTATATAAGAGCCTAGAAGTATTGGCTTTAGATTCATGACTTTTTCAAGCCTTTTCATTTACATGATTTCACTTGGCATATTGTTATGTTGGGAGATCCATCCAAGCTTCTTCTTAGATATGCTTAGATTTGGCATGCTTTCATAATGGATTTTTTTTTACTACTTGGAAGGACTGCAATGGTGTTTTATTCTCTCACAACTTTCTTGATATACATGTTGCTATGTACTCTAAAGCACATATCTATAATAATGTCATGATGAAGATACATATAAAAACTAACAAAGTCATATTGGAGGTGGCTCACCTATAGAAGTTATTATCCCATAGGAGAAATGCACCCTTTACAGTTACCCATGTACCTCTAGATGCATTATCTAGTGACTACACTCCCCATCATCATTGATGAGGCCAAAGAAGATCTACACACTACTTGTGCACTCCATAGTCTCAGCCTCATCACCACTCTCCCAATGTTTGTTTTGGTGGCCATTGCTACTTGACCTAGCCTCTATAGAGGTCGAGCTTAGGCTAGTCACTAATGGTTTCCCCTACTACTCCTAATGCGGGTTGGTCATCTATGCAATCTGACCCCAAATGGGATTCCCATCGGTTGGACTTGGCCATTTCTCTGCCTAGATGAGAGGGAAATAAAGATGTTGATGGTGATGTTATTGTTGATGATGGTTGGGATCCACCTAAACCAACCACTAACCCCAAGGACTTCTAGGGGTACTTATGATAAAGACCCACCCTTAACAGGCACTGCTCTTACAACTTGAGGGCTACTTTTTTTGTTTTTTTTCTTATGAATAGTTTTTAATATGACCTTGTGTCATTTGAACTTGCAAGGTGATCTTGTATCCCTAGCCCATTTTTTTGTGAATATGTATCCAAAAATTTTAACTAAATGGGAAGGTTTATTCATAAAAGAAATATTCTTACAACACCATGATTTTGAATAGGTGATCTTCAAGTTGTTGAAAATCCTCAAAATACAATTATAGGTAGAGTAAGTGTAACTAGAGTAGGAGGAGCATAAAACAATACAAATGATAATTCACTTTTCAAACACACAATTGTGTCAACAAACCCATGTTTTAGTTTAAATGACTTTGCAATGAAGTTTGATTAGACAAGTAAAAGAAATAGGTAAATTATTAAGACGTTAAAAAGTGATGTAGTTGTTGAACATTAGGGATCTAATAATAGCTACATATCTCCAAAATATGATACAAGGACTGAAATGATGAGCTTCAAGGCTACTATGCACCTATCTAGAGATAATAATCCACTAGAAAATCTAATAAATTGTAACCTTGATAATGGAAAGCTGAAGGAGAAAGCAATAGATAATAGGCCCATAGAATCACAAAACAGGATAAAGAATTCTTTTTCTAGAGAGGCAATTGTCGAGCAAGAAAAGATGAATGAACAAATGCTAAATCTGACTAAAGAATTGGATGAGTGCAAAAAAGGATTTTAGAATGAAAAAGCCTTTACTACACAGTTGTTTAAGTATGGAGTGAATAGTGCATAGGTAAAAAGTAAATCTAAAATTGGCCTAGAGTCTGTTTTCAAGGAAAATAATAATTTAGAGATTGAATTAAAGAATGAAAGGAAAAAATACTCCTTTATTGAAAGTACAATCCACAAATTGAAGTAGGCATTGGAGAATGAAAAGAAAAATGAGGAGTCTAATCCAAAGGATAATTGATAATTCGTAGAAGGAATGGGGGAATGAGAAGAAAAAATAGGAGTGTAGTAAAAATACAACCCATAATTTGAAGAAGCAATTCGATAATATGAAGAAAAAGGAGGAGTCAATTAAAGAGACAATCATTGATTTGGAGAAGGAATTGGAGAATGCAAAGACAATGGAGTCTAATGAAAACAAAATCCACCATATGAAGAAGGAATTTGAGAAAGAAAAAAAAGAAAGAGGAGTCAACTACAAATAAAATTGTTGATTTGAAGAAGGAATTAGAGAATATGAAGAAAGAGGAGTCTACACATACTACAAACACACTCCATGATTTTTAAGAAGGAATTGCATAATGCGAAGAGAAAGTAGAAGTCTATTGTAAAGAAAATACATGATTTGAAAAGGGAACTTGGGGATGAGAAAAAAAATGAGGTGACTACTGCAAAGACAATCCAAGATTTGAAAAAAGGAATAGGAGGATGAGAGGAAAAGAGAAACTAATTAGAAATGGAAAGTAGAGGAAATATAGAAAGGAAATGAAATGGAGATGTCTGAAATGAAGAAAAAACATGGAGAATGCAATTGCACAAAATATAACTACATCTTCTAAAGATGGTCATGTCAAGGATAGTATAATAAGCATGTTTAATCTTATCAAACAAGAAAATTGGGAGAAATTAATGCAAAATAGTGATAGCTTGTCTGAATACCTTTTTTGAAATTACATTATCAGGGATGTCTTTGAAAATGTAAAAAGAATGTTGAGGATAAAAAAGTATCTTCGCCAATTCCTTAGAAAATATTGTAAATTTTTTTTGAATAAAGTATAGAGATCTAGTGATAGGGATGTCACAAACTAAGGAATAAGAAACAACTATGATGCATCTATCATAGCCTTATTTGTCGGTCAAAATTGAAAAAAATTATTGGAAATAGATGAAGCTATGAAATATGCTTCCAAAGACTTGATCAAGATGAATCATAATTTATACTTCACTTGCTAAATGTTGGATTACTAGTTCCAACTGACACAGATGGAGAATTCATTGGAAAAGAAGATTAAATTGAATAGTTGCACAACATCATGAACTTTGATTTAGGCAACTTGCATGAGAAAACCACTCCAAAAAGAATTGCAAGTTGCATCAAATGATTGTCAACATTGAATTTAGTTAAAGATAAATTCCTCAATTCATATAAAAATATCTCTTCAAAGTCTTCATTTTTGATGAGGTTACACATATTTATGTACACCGTAAAAAGGTATAGCTTCCAAACAATGTAGAAAGAGTGCCCTAAAGAATATCCTTGGACTTGGGTCAACTACTCAATCTATTAGTGTTAGTCATAGAAATAACAAGTAAAAAATTAGTAAGTGATAGAAGTATAATTGTTTTGCTACTTGTTGATCTTTAATTTCAAATTTTAGATTTTTTTTAAACTTTATTTAATTTTAATTGTTATAGGAATCAAGAACTAACCTATCAAGATAGCTAAATAGCCAAACCTATTAGTACTACCTACAGTAGATGGAAAAAAGTTTCCCTACCCCAACTCGAAAAAATTGTACCATTAGCAATGTGGAAATATGATTGTACACACATAATGTAGTACAAATTGTATTATATATACAATTACAAAATGAACTACAACTATTGTTGCTTCCTTGTATCTATAAGAGGGAATTCAAGATCATTGAATCATTTGCAAAGGGTTATAATATTCTACTTCTATAGGCTCTATATTAGCATAATTGTTTGTAATTGTTAAATGCATTATGCTAAACACTAATTTATAAATTATAATACTTTTTTTTAAAGAAATTTTATTTTATACAATGCATTATGTTACAATTTCTTAAAGAAACTAAATCAATGAAAATCTAAAAATGTTTTAAAACTCTAATGAATGAAAATGTCAACTTCAACATGGAAAAAAAACTAGAATCGTTGAAAATCTCAACTTGTGTAGACTCTTAAAACTATTTTGAATGAAAATCTCAACATGTAACATCAACATTTTTAATTCTTTTTTTAAGCATCTATAATAGGACAGTTAAAGACATAAATTAACTTTTACAAACATAATTAATTAGTAGATAAGAGTCTTAGATATTGGTAAGATGAGAGTACACAAATTATTTTGAATTGAAACTGGTAAGACCAAAGCTACTAGCCTACTACTTGACTCATAGAGATCTTGAGAAGCTTCTTTAGTTTTCACTTAGGTTGCACCAGGTCAACATCATTATCATTAGCATCCTCCTCATTTATTTCATGTAACATTTTATTGTTCATTTTTTTACTTCAAATTCACTAGTAGTATGCATGCCAAAATCAATTTCATCGTCATTGCTTCTAGTAATACAACGTCAACCACTGCCACCTCCACTACCACTACCACTCCCACTACCACTTAGGTTTGAAATATTAACCATCCCTCTCCTCGATATTTATTTCCCCAAATGTTGAGAGCACTATCATAAGGGAAACTATCTACCTTGTACCTAGAATTATAGAGCCTCAAATGATTATCCAAATTTTTGTCTAATTTTTCTCTAACCTTTGAATTTAGGAAGCCCAACTTGTAGTAAACTATATCTCATTATTTACTAAACCCAATATCATTGTCAAACATAAATCAACAAGCTTAAAATATTCTAGTATTGTCTTTCTCAACTGATTACTCTAAGCAAGGTTTTTCCAGAGCTTTGTTACCACTCCCTCTTCATATGTATTCCCCATAAGATCATATTGTACCCTCATTATGTTTTCAAAAGAATATTATTGATCTCTTAGTTGAGATTCATCTAAAATTCCATTTATAGTTACTCTATTAATTAATTTAATTTTTCAAAACTGCTTAATAAAGGTCGTCATCCTTATTTAAAAACCACTCAAATAGTTTTGAGACCAATACAAAAGAAAAATAATAGACATTGCTTCAAGTATTTACTCTGGACAAAATCTATATCTATTTTGTAGCTAAATATTGTAGCAAACTCTCTTAAAAGTGTCAAGCATAGAGTTAATGATCTTCTTGAAGTCTTCACTTTTAACATGTGAAAATGTGTTCTCTAGTTCTAATTTCCTGATTGATTAGGGTTGGACTCATAGTCAACATGGGCATAGTACTACATTGGTATGTCAAGTCCATGTACACTTTCACATACCTCATCATTTGCACCAATATGTAAAAGTTTCTTAGGATAGTTCTAATTTGTGATTTCTATCCACTTTGTAAGCTTTGATTCATCTAATAGTTGTAATTGATATAGAGTATGTAGGCTATTACATGTCATTTATGCATCTTACTATATTTTCCAATGTACATAACTCTTTGCCGAACCTTTTTCATAATGTTTCTCATGCCCTATATCATGGGGATAATAGCTACTAAAGTTAAGAGTATATAAATACTAGTTAGACTTGAATATAACCAAGGGTATCTATCTTGCATAGAGTGGATTAGTCCAAGCAATGATGGATATTCATAGAATACTTGATGTGATGGTCCATCCAAAGAGATCCATTTGGTATGATTATCTTTAAGAAGCTTCCTCCAATCAGTAAGTCCTTGAGAAAAGTGTTGAAATTCCTAGACTCGTTTTGTACTTCAACAAAATTATTGGTAAATCTCTTTGATTAAAGATTCCATATTATGAACACGGCAAAGATCATTAATAATTCCAAAAGCTATATTCATTCGATGGGCCATGTAGTGAATAGGAATAATGTAGGGTCCAACATTTTGGATCCTTTTGCAAAGGCTACCTTTACAACCTTGCATAACCAAAGCTCCATCTATTCCAATAAATACCAATATTTTGGCAATCTCCATGTTATCTATACCTCCATAATCAATTAGATTAATTTTTAATAAATTATATAAATATTTGATTGTTGCACCATAATTAAATTTAGAATAGATTGTAGAAAGGGTTGACGGAAAAGATTGTTTACAATATAAACATAAATGCACACCTAGGAATTATTATGAATTGATGTAACTTGTCTACTTTAGTTTTTCCTCAATATCTTTTTTTTCAACATGTTCAAGACAACTAGCCCATTTCCATCCCTTGTTTACTAACTAGTGACTATTTGGATAGTTTCAAACTTTTAAAAAGTGCAATAAATTAGTGATTGAAGGGTAGTCTACCATATAATACCCTCTACTCAAAATATAAATAATGACACTTAGCTGAAAAATTTTTCCTATATTTTCCATTTCCATTACTTTCATAAGGAAATATCCTATAAAACTTTTACTACACAATGCTTCTCTCATAATTTTTTGTGTAACTCATATAATTCATCATTCCTATTATACAGATAGTTGTCCTTAATTTTCTAAGTTGGCATGGATTTTTCAACTCCATCTATAGTTTCCCTTTTGTAAACTTTACAAAAATTTATTTTCTATGGTGTCAAGTTTAAGCTAAAACCTCTTCTCCTTGTTTTTTATCTCTATGGAAATCTTTCATCTGTATTCTAGAAGAGCTCACCATCAATTGGATTGGGCACTAGCTCAATGAAGCATAACTTTTCCACCCATTCTAATTTAAAATTACTTTTAGAAAAATCCCAATGAGATCAATCTTTCTTTTCTTTTTTTTTCTAATTTTCTTTTCCCCTTATGTACAAAAACATCATTTATGGCATCACTTTTGGTTTTCTCACCCAAGTCTATAATATCATTTTGTGACTCCCTAATTAGGGGAACTGCCTCAAAATCTTGTTCAAATTTATCTTCAACTAAGATATTATGTTAAACAACTTGAGCTTCTTTAAAATGGTCTCCAACTTGTGATGAATCTCCTTCTTCAATATGCACTGGACATGTAAGTTTTGAATCTCATACATTGCCAACATGTCCACCACCAAAATATGTGGATAAGGTTCTATTTTTTAATTAAAATTAACAAGTTATAGTAATGGAAAAATAACATTGTCCAATAAGAAAATGGCATATAGATGATGAGCTTTTTAAAAAAGTAATTCTATCCAAAATGTATATTACATTGGCAATTGGAACAAGATTTTTGATGAATCATATGAAAACTAATGGGTTACTATCATGGGCTTTGAACCAAAATCTTGTAAATTCTTGGCAACACATTTGACCAACTTTACATGCTATATTCACCAAATAATAATTGCTCGATGAGATGAGATCGTCAATGGTGAAGATTCACCACTAAAATAATCTTTGTTTTGGAATGTTTGGTGTCAAGTGAGAGAGTTCATCTATTCAATAAGTGCCATTGGAGGCCCTCCAAGCTATGTTGTCACAAATAGATCAATCGTGTGGGGATTATATCATAATCATAACCCTCTTTCTCTAACTCAAAGTTTATCTACAAAAAAAGAATGAAAAAGGTATTTATACGATGAGTGATCTATTGGTTAACAATAAATTAGGATCATGGGATGAGGTTTCCAACAAATATGGTATTCCTAAATCTCAAAAGAAGACATATACTCTTTTGTCAAAAGTGATAAGCAATGAGAGAGTATTTAAATTTTTGAACAATGATAACTATGGAAGGACTATTAAATTGTTTGATGACACTTCTCTTTAAGATGCTTCTACTAAACAAATATGGAGAATGCTTAAGAATGATCACTCTATGTTCATGTGTCTTTCTATGTGTTGGGGGTTTCAATACCCTTTCTCAAATGAACATTTTTTATGTGATTATTTTTGGAATTGACCTTGTGAAACTAAAAAGACCCATTTTAAATTTCTATTGTTAATTAAAAAGGTCAAAATTCATTTTATTTTATCTTCTGCTAATGTTGAACATATGATTTTTTCTCTATGTAATGAGTTTGAAACTTTTGAACATGTTTTATATTTATTGTATATATGCCAAAAAAAATTGGTCTATCTTCTTTTGATATCCCATCAATAGAAATAAAAAACCTAGTTTATTCTAGTCAAACTTTTCATTGGTTATGTGAAATCTTTTAATTTCGCCCGAAATAGATTTTTTTGTGTGCTAACTAGTGAAGCTCTATGAGTTCTTTGGAAAGATGTGAACAAGAATTTTTTCAAAAGCATAGATTGCTCCCTACCAAGTTTAATCTCAAACTCATATATTTTTACATAATCTCTTAGGTTTTTATCAGCTTGGAGATCTCAAAATCCATATTGATAAAGCTTATTCATGATTAAGCTTTACAAATCTATAAAGAAGAATTGAAGGAAGCTTAATACATAGCCAAATATCAAATCTTTCTTAGTCAAATTGAGATAGATGATCTCAATAATTTTATGGAAAAGTGGCATGTCGACTCAGACAATAATAGTAGAGTGGCCAATCAACAACATATGGGGAACTTGGATGAAAGTTTCATACCAAATAGTTTAGCGTATATAGCCTCTGCTATTATCCCTAGTGCATATCAACAAGGATGTGGATTCAAGAGGTCATAGTACAATCGACACTTTTTGGAGAACTCTTTTTTTTTTGTGGCATATATATATTTGAATTTTATAAGACCCTCATATATGGTCACAATGCAGTGTTGATAGAACTAAGTTACATTTTCTATAGGTCAACTCCCCCAATGTGTTATATGTCTTTATTCTTGAGGGTCGGTTCTTTTTATTGATAAGGTGAGTAGCCCTTTGATGTTGTTTAAACTATATATATATATATATATATATATATATATATATATCTTTTTTCTTGAGGGTCGGTTCTTTTTATTGATATGGTGAGTAGCCCTTTGATGTTGTTTAAACTATATATATATATTTATTTATTTATATTTGAAACAGAAATTTGAAGTAAATTTATTTGATACACAAATGGTAATCTCAAAATTATTTTTTTTTCATCATTTTGATATGCTAATTATTTATCATTTTATAGGTAAACTATTTGTCATTAATTTGACTAGTTTAAAGAAGATATCAATGAAGTTATGATGCAAGAATAGAGATATTCTAACAAAGAGACTTTGGTCTAAGAGACTTTAATCCTACCCTCTTAAATTAATTCCTTCAATTAGAAACTTCAAAAAATAAATATTATATTATATAAAAAAAATATTTTAAATAAACTTAAGACATATAAAAGGTTGTAATGTGGCATTATGGGATCAATAACAAAATATGAAATCTTACTATATTATTAGGTCCTATTAAAAATATATGAACTATGACACTCAATGCTAAATATTCCATAAAATGCATAAAAATATTTAAGGTTTTGTAATGATTATAGCAACCCAATTGGATTTGATTTGAGGGAAATTTAGTGGTTATGCATGCTTGAGTAAAACTACTACTTGGAATAGTCATTTCCACAAAAACCATTATTATCCTTAATTGACAACATAAGACTATTTATGCTCATTAGAAACAAGTTATTTTCTACCACTCATTATTCATGAAATATTTCTCTTAATTCCTAGAAAAAATACCATCTTTGTATCATTTGATGACATACAAATTAACACTAGCCCTCTAGAATAGTTTTTTTTTTTTTTTTTTTTTTTGGGGGGGGGCGTTGATGGTGGTCGCAGTGAATTAGTATTCTACAAACTTTTATTGCCTACAGTATGTTATTAATTACTTTGAACTATGCATAAGAAATAAGACCAACAATGTTGAATAATAAAAGTAAACATACACAAAGAGAACTAATAACACCATATTTTGTTAACTAGGGAAGCCCTCGCCAAGGGAAAACCCTAGTGGGAGTGATGCCCACAGAGATATACTAATATATATGTTCCTTGTTAGAGGATGGACCCTATTAGGAGTCAATAAGAAAATTCAATATATAGAGTCCCTATTAGGAGACTTTGAATCCCTATTAAGAGATTCTAACCCTGTTAGGAGTTGTAGTATAATGTATGCAAGAAGAGCTCACTGCCCAAACATGAACTTTCAATTGAAAGAGGAGCTCACTACCCAAACAAGTAACTAAATTTTAAGTTCCTCAAATATATAAGTATAGATTCTATAACTTCTTCTCAGCTGATCTCCAGTCTGAACTCGATCTTGGATCATGAAATCAGGTTCTTAAAAACATTGCATATCACTCCACGAAAATTTTACATATCACTTTTACATAAAAAATGCACACTTAACCTCCCAAGATATTCTTTTCATAAATATCTTGCATTTTCACAATTCTCTTCTAGGTTGGCTAAGACCACAATATACTTTTCCAATATAGAGTAAACATCTAGGATCTCGACCCTAATTGGTCAAGTAATTATTTTGTAAACAATGTACTTTCATACTTAGACAATTTTTTGAGTACCGAAAACCTAAGTACCTTTATTTCTAGGGTTTACTACAAGTATGTACATCATGTGTTGCTATTAATTACAACATTTGCATATCTATATATAGGCAATTGTCAACAATCTCTCCCCTTGCAATTGATGGAAACAAAGTAAGGAAAATTGGCTAAGTAACAAAAACTTGACTAAAATCTGCATTACTTATCATCTATTAGATTTACTTCATATTAAAAATACTCTACCTTTCAATATTATTACTACATACATAATTGATGGGGACACAACCCAAGAACAGAATGGACACAACAGAAAAAGGGGAAATTATATTAACTGACAAAATAAGCTAGTACAAACAGTACAGACAAAATAAACTTCAAAACATGCCCTAAGGGCTTACAATAGCATAAATCTAGAGATAATTTCTCCTTTCAGTACCTCCTCTCAAACTCCACTCCAAAAATTGCCTTTACAATGCCAGAAATCTCCTTAAATAGACCCCGAAGGGTTAAGGACTAGGAGTACATTCTAGAAAGTGCTAGTAGGCATCCACCAACCAAATAGAAGGTTCCAGAAGCTGCGTTAGAAGTCGACGCAAATCTAGAAGAATCCAGAAATGGTAACCGAACTTCTGGGAGGCATAACTTTTGAACTGTAGCTTTGATTGACGAACCATTTACATTTTCAAAAAGCTCTCGAAGCGCTCTATAGCCCTATGGACAAGTTGCGCTCATCCCCCATTTTTTTGCCCTTTTTGAGGTCATTTAATGCCCCTAACCTGACTTTGAAGCATTCTTAGGAGGTCTCCAAAACTCGAAAAACTGCAATAACTTTCAAATCGTGGGGCCTTTTCACCTGATTCTTTTTTGGAATTCTCTAAATCACAATTACATTCATCTAGCCAATTTACACCTTCTAGTTTACCAAAATGATGGCCCAATTACATGCTCCTATTTTTTCAAAATTTTCTAGCACACTGATAGTGGAACTTTGAGAGTTGGAACCTTTATTTGACCCAAATGGGTGTCCAAAAATGAAAACACATGAAACAGAAACTAAGTCTAAGTACATTTTTTTGGGTGACACAGGATTGCCCTTATACCTCTGGATGCTCCTGCATCAATAACTTACTAAAAAAAAAATTCTACAACTTTTCCCCCCTTGATATCAATGACAAAGGTTGGAATGTTCAAAAATTGTCAAAAACAAAAGTTATGTCTGCTCTCCAAAACTGTCAAAACTTTTTGTCTTGCTGCTTCAAGCTCATATAATCTTCATGCAATGATCAAAATTTATCTTTAAACTATTCATACCTTTATCCCATGTGTCTTTTTCTTCTTTGGAAGAAGTGAGTATTGCACATAAGGTATATGATGTAATCTCAATTGCATTAAGGTTGGAGTATATAAAATTGGAATAAGTGTCCTTTTCTTTGGCACATTCCTCCAATTTTCTCTCAATAGCTGATGTCTTTAAAATAGTAGAATCTTTGAATTCTGATAGTCTTTTAAAAACTTTTATGTATCAAATTACAGTTTGCTGATGTTTTAGTGAACACTGCCAGCTTGTCCTTCAAAGTCATCAATTCTGCAAGAGGGTTGTTGTATCTAACTAGTTAGAGCTTCCATCTCACTTGGCTTCCCTTCAATATTATTACCCAACTTTATTGTCAAATTATTAAATAAATTACCTTTGATGTACAATACCTTGCTAACTTGTTGAGATTTCTGGAGTTTCTTGATACAAGTATCAAGACTCATCAAATCATTCTAAATATTCTAACAAATGGTACTAAAAAGATTAGCATCATGTAAAATTTGAGCCTTAGACTCAACAACATTCAAAAAATTTGTAAACTCATCATCAAATTATTTTACAACTACTTGAGCTCCATGTTTGGGGTCTTCTTTTATATGTTTGGCTGAGAGGGTGTTGTGCAACCTGTTAGTCACCTCTATTAATGTTCTTTGTAAACTCTAGAATTTTTTATTCTTCTCAATCAATTTTCTCAAATATGAGATCAAATAAGTTTTATCATCATCACCTATAAGGTTAGTGAGAGATATAGGAGTGGATGAGCTAGAGATGCTTTTTCCACATCTTCCTATTGTATCTTCTTAGGTGCCTTCTTTTATTTTTTCTCTTCTTCTTCTTTTTCCTCTTTTTCCCTTCATTCTTTTCTTTCTTCTTTTCTTATTTCTTTTCTTTTTCATTTTTTCTCCTCTTTCTTTTTCCTTATTCTCCTCCTCAAGCAATTTCAACTTGGCTTCTTCAACTTTTTTCTTTTCTTCTTCTAGATGTCTTCTCTCTTGTTCAATTAGTCTCAATTGACCATGGATATCTTCTGAATAAGATTTAGGTTGATTGAATTGATCTTCATCAATGTTAGTAGTAACACTTGTCTAATCAATCTGTATAGTATCACCACTTACTAATAATTTAGAATTTTTCTCTATAGTTGTAGGTTCTTCCTTTAACTCATTTATTATTTTATTGATGGCTACTGTAGTTTCACTTCTTATAACATTATTTTTTCCTTCCATGAAAAAATAACGGCCTCATCTTACTTCACAAGTAAGGTGCTAGTTTTTTCATCATCTATTTTGCACATAGCTCTTATCATTGACTCTCAAAGTTCTATGTCTTCTTCAGGAACTGGTGCCTTCTTAGATATAAGTCTATCATACAATTTTTTATTTATCATGCCTTTAATACTCTCAAGTTTCAAGTTATTAAGAATCATATATCTCATAGTAGAGATATCTATTTGTTCCTTTTGAATGACATTGTATAAATAATAGAACGTGCTCATTTGTAAAAATTTTCCTTCATTGCCAATGGCTATGTTGATTTTTTCTATCTTTGGTTTCCATGGTTGCCTTGTCTTACCTATTGGATGCTAGGAAATAGTAACCTTTTTTGGCTATTTGACTTCTTCCTCTTCTAATTCTTCACTAGAATCTTTAATTGTTAACAATTGCTTCTACTTTTTCCCAAGTCTAGTAGCTTGTTGCTTGACTCTCTTTTCCTTGTGAATCACAACTTCTACTAACCTCTTAGACTTCCTCTTAGGTTCACTAGGTTTATCTAATGATGCAATAGCATATGGAATGCTTTGTTATGTAGGAGTTTATGCAATACATACACTAGATACTTCACTAACTGATAAGGATTTCACATACATCACACCTTGTTCACCAATATGTTTAAATTTAGAGATTGTTTAGCTTACTATATGTGACTTGCTTTCTATCATACCAGCCTCACTTTGTGCTTTCTTCACCATAATCTGAACTTTCTTATGAGATTCTTTCTCTAATGATGTCTAGTAGGCTTATTAAGTTACCTCCTCATAAGTTACAAATCTGTATGAATCTTGATATACTTTAGATTTCAACATTAAATCAATGTAACAAATAGCTACATCATCATCCAAATCATAACTTTAGAGATCAAGAAATGTTTCCCTTGGTTCTACTACTTCAATATAAGTTAGATTTGTATCCACAATAAAACATACATCATTCTTATATCTATCAACAGTTGTAGGGGCAATTCTGAATCTTTGTCTCATCTCATTCTAAATGTCTTCATAATCAAATTTCTATTGTCCAAGATTTTCTTTGTAGAATTCCTTCTACACACATCTATTATCTTGTCAATAGTGCATCTTTCACTGCTCATAATATCAGTAACTAATAGAAATGGAAATCTCTTAAATACATTAAAGAAAATATTATTAATCAGAGATTGAAATCTAAATACACCATTCTTAGTACTCTTAATCCTTTCCAAATTATCAAGGAGTTACACTCTCAGAATCTAACTTAAATTCACTTGTTCTTTCTCAACACAAATCTTATAAGCTACATAAAAAAAACCTATTGACAACTCATCATTTTTGGAACTTGCACAAATAGAATGTGAAATGATTCTACTAAAGAATCTCACATCATGTTGTTTGATGGTGATGATAAGCATTACCTTACCATTATAAACTACTTTGGTGTTAAGTTCCACCTTCTTCTTAACTATTTTCTCTCCAATGGGTACACTACCTTACTTACGAAGAGTAGAGATGAAGAGTGGCATAGTGGAAGGATACAATTCCTTTACCCCTTAGGTAACTAGGTTTAAATCACCAACAATCTCCTTAAATACTCACCAAGAGTTCTAACACTTAGAGGTGGTTTCGATGGCTTCTCCCAACATCTAGGACCTCAAACCAATCCTTTCAACACAACCTAAAACTTAGAATGGTGACCAAATAACAACTTTGCAAAAATAGGGCTACTAGACAAACCATGAAATTTGAAGGTTTTCACTTGAATAGTCTATACAATCACTAATAGTATGATGGATTTTGATGAGGTTTAATACCACTAACAACATATCCCAAGACCAAAACTTGATCCCCTCCAGCACTCCAAGGAAAAAAGGCTTGGTTTTCAAAGGAGGACCAAAATAATGGGTTCATGAATTAGGTACAAGGCTTAGGATCTCTTCTAGGGACTATTTAAATACCAAATCCATATTTACTTAGTTCATTTACTTCACCTACAACTCTAACAACTCAAATTCCTATGATTTAGGACCAAATACATGCAAATATTTGGCCTAGGGCATGTAAGTAAAATTACCTCCCCTTGGTTTCTCAACTCCAACTTTTTGAATCTATAAGAACACTCCTATGGCCTTGATTTCCATTGGGTTTTGTGCCATTTGAACTATACAGTTTAGAGCTATAGGTCCATTTGCACAAACCCTCTTGAACCCAAGGTTTTTGGATTGATTTTAGAAAAATGCTCTAACTTTGCTTAGAAATCACTAATAAACCTAAAATAAAATGCATAGGATAGATGACTCAACAAATTTTCTCCTTTGACCATTCAACCTTCTATCACAATCTGTACAACATGTGTGGAAGCGAGAATGCATCAATTCTGAGCCAAAAAACTAGTAAATTTTATTAATACTTACAAAAAAATTTACATCAAACCAACCTATTCTTTTGGGAAGGTTGGATGTTACATTTATATGCTTGCTTGATTGATTAACTACCATAGAAATAGTTGGAATTAGTTCGAATTTTTTCAATTTTTCAAACCAAGAAGTCCTAAGACTTTCAAACCTACCTAAGACTTACCTAATCCTATTCTAAGGTCTTTTCAACCTTCTTTGGAGTATATTCCTTATTCTAAACCTATTTTTTCCCTTATAGGTATCTAATGATTCATGGTTTATATGAACACCAAATGAACCTTAAGCCTTTACATGGGCTTGTTATGGCATGATCTTATTCCTAATACCTGAAAACCTTATCAATTTTTTGAAGAGACATATAGAAAGGTGGTATGATGCAGAGTCCTTGAAAATGCTTCATGAAGACCTTGAGTTCCTTAAGTTCCTTGCACCAACTAGTAACCTCATTTATAGGGTTGGCAAAAATATCAACCACATCTTCTCCCATCCAAATCTTTCCATTGTGAATTCTACTTAATATAATTTGAGTCCACTCTTTGGTATCAAGTTCATGGTCAAAGTGATATCTGACTAAGTCTAAATCCCTTAGATTCTCATATCTAGACTTTACAACCATATCATGATTGAAAACAATTTACATAGGCTTTACAAATCACTTTTGTGCTCTCCAATCTTTGGAAATGATTCACAATTGGAAATAATTATATTTTGTACTCCTTTTATTTGACTTGTACTTGCATTAATTACATACTTCACTAACTTGAAAAAGTTGTTAATTACTTTCTAAAATCAAATATCTTCTCAAGATCATCTATGCAATCTTCAAATGTGACCCGAGGATAACTATAGCTTCCATAATAATGCTTCAAAAAACTTCGCTTGACAAAATTTACTATAGAAACATATATACCATCTACTATTATAGAATCAACCTTCTCTATTTACAGTAGTAACTTGTATTTCCTTCATAACTTAATACTAAAAGCTCCAAATTCCAAGCAAGCTTAGCCATAGTCTAGACTCATCTAGATACACTTTTTCCCAACCTTGTTGTTCATAGTTCTATCTCTACCTAGCATTTTCAGTTCTAGTGCAAGCTTAATTAAACTTAGTTGACTCAAACTTAATTCATAACTTCAATATTTTTGTCTCTGTAGGCATCATCTAACTTTTCCTTAGAAATATTTAATCCTTTTACAAATGCCTCATCAAGTTCTTCTCAAAGTTCACTAACTACATTTTTTTGATCTCTATTGTCTTTCTTAGTTTTGGAGTTGCTTTAATGATTCCTTTTGTCATTTCTGAAGTTTCTTCCATTGTTTCTTATGTTTCTAAAGTTTCTTTCATGATTCCTTCTGTCATTTCCAAAGTTTCTTCCATTGTTGCTTCTTTCCATTCTACAATGTTTCATTGTATGTCTAAAGTTGTTACATACTTGACATATTGGGGTTTTGCTTCTAGGATTTTGTTGATCAATAGGTGCTTGACAATTCTAGGCTATGTGTCCAAAGTTGTTACACTTATAACACATGATTTTCTTTCTTTTATCAAAAGGAATTCTTTCTCCTGATGTCCTCACATTAGATCTTCTTCTATCTATAGGGTTAGTATTTCTAGACATCCTGCTATTCCATTTATCATTATCATATTTAGGCTTCTTACAATCAATTTCTTTATGACCCATACCATGACAATTATGACAATAAAAATTTATAACAGAATAAAATGACTTATTTATACAATTTCTTTTCATATGATTTACCTCGTTACATTGAAAAAACTTGCCTCTAAATTCATACATGCTTTCCTTAGGAGGTTATACTTGCTTAGGTTCATCCAATTTCTTAGTTTCCTTCTCTAGTCCAACTTATTTAGCTTTATCAAAAGATTGAGTGGATTCAATCTTATTATCAAATTTATCTTTTTCTTTAAGATCTAATCTACTTTTAGGTTTCTTTGTGGACATATTAAATAGGTAACCAAGACCAGTTTTATCATAGGTAGGTCTTTGTATTGACATAGATTCATCAATATTTTCTCTTCTAGAATAAAGTTTTTCTAGTTGTACCTTACTTTAAGATAGTTCAACTTTCAAAATAGTGTTTTACTTTTTAATTTCTTCATGATCTGCTCTTAATGCTTCAAGCTTAGATGTCAACTTTGCTAGATTGGCTCTAAGATCTAAATTTTTAGTCTTCAATTTAGATTTAACTTTGTTACGAACACTCTTCATATTTAACTTTCACAATAGTGTTTTACTTTTGAATTTCTTCATGACCTGCTCTTAATGCTTCAAGCTTAGATGTCAAGTTTGCTAGATTTCCTCTAAGATCTAAATTTTTAGTCTTCAATTTAGATTCAACTTTGCTAGGATCACTCTTCAAATTTAACTTCAAATTAGTAATCTTCAACTCATGCTTCAAGATCTTGTACTCTATTTTTAGCTTTGAATATTCATCATCACTAGTTTATGATTTAGTAGATTCAAGCTTGGATTTGGGATGTTCAATCCTATCCTTCAGTTCTCTAATGCATACTTTGAAGTCTTCATATCTATCCTTCAACCTATATCTCTTTCTTCAATAAGGAGATCAAGTTGTTCATGTGTTTCTTCAAGGTTCTTCATCAACTTTTCCATATCCATAGGGATCTTCCTCAAGCTATTAAGCCTCTTCTGAGTAATTTTTCTCTAATACCAATTGTTATAAATAGGGAATACTTAGTGGGGCAGGTGTGGGGTGAATTAGTATTCTACAGAATTTTGTTTCCAATTGGATATTATTAATTACTTTGAAGCATGCATAAGAAAGTAAACCAACAATATTGAATAGTAAAAGTAACCATACACAAAGAGAACCCATAACACCATATTTTGTTAACTATGAAAACCCTGGCTAAGGGAAAACCTCGGTGGGAGCGATTCCCACAAAGATATATTGATATATATGTTCCTTATTAGAGCATAACCCCTATTAGGAGTCCCTATTATGAGACTTTGAAACCTTTTTAGGAGATTCCAACCCTATTAGGAGTTGTAAAATAATGCATGCAAGAAGAAATCATTGTGCAAACATGCACTTTCAGTTACAAGAAGAGTGCACTATCCAAAAAAGTAATTGAATTTTAAATTCCTCAAATATAGAAGTATAGATGTTGTAACTTCATCTTAGTTGATCTATGACCTCAACTCAATCTCGGATCATGAAACTAGGTTCTCAAAAACTTTGCATGTATTGCTTCACAAAAAGTTTGCACATCACTTTTACATAAAAAGGGTACACTTAACCCTGCAAGATATCCTTTGCATAAATACCATGCCTTTTCACAAATTGCTGCTAGCTTGGCTAAGACCACAATATGCTCTTCCAATTTTGAGTAAACATCTAGGATATTAGCGCTAATCGGTCAAGTAATTATTTTGTAAATAAAATAATTCCTTCACCTTTCATTATGATGTCCTATACATCTTAATTATCATTCTTCCATACTATCACTACTTATTTCCAAGGTTATATATGTCATCACCAACATGTATATTGTCTCCATCTAACCTCACTAGTCATAATATGATATCAGAAACGTTTTACTTATTAAAAAATGTATTGTTGTAAACCATTTTCACACTTAGATAATTTTATGAGTACCAAAAAGCTAAGTACCTTTATTTTGAGGTTTACTAAAAGTATGTACATCATGTGTTGCCATTAATGAAAACATTTTCATATCTTTATATAGCCAATTGTCAAAATTTATTAGTAAGTTTACAATTTGAGTTGGTATGTTCACTTAATATTTGGAGTATGTCTAATCTAGGACTACTTAATGCTTGAAATGTAAACTACACCTTATGACCTAATTGGTAGTAAATGGATAATTAATGTGGATTCATATAAAAATTATTAATGTAATATAGGTGAATCAATGTGATTCAAACCTCCTCATTATCAAACTCCCCAAAGCCATAAAGTGTGATTACCTCTAGGTCGAAGGTGATTCCAAAAACATTATTAATTTCCTTATGTGGAAAATTATTGCGATCACTAAAGAGGCTAGATTTAATTTAAATACTTTTTAAAAATTTATTCTTTCTCATGCATGTAGAGAGGCCAATCTCTATGTGGATTACTTTCACCAACTTGGGCATAAAGACAAAAGGAAGGATATTATGGCAATATAATCCTATGAAACATTGCATTTTTAAAGTTAGGATTTATGAGGACAAGACACATTGCCTCATCAGTAATTTAAACAAGTATGATGCATTCATCTAAAATGTACAAGAGTCATCATGATTTTTTGAAAAGGAAACAAAGCATTAAGAAATGTGAGTACATGCATGTTTTCTATGTTATTTTGGTGCCTATTCTCCTCAGCTACAATATTTAATAGATATGTTTGAATTGTAAAGGAGACAAGATTCCTAGTATCATCATGGATAGTGAGCCAAAGAGACAGGAACCAAACAACTATGATGAATGGAGCGATAATGTATTAGTTAGGGAGAAACTAGTTAATGGTAGAGTTATGTCATATCTGGAATGTTTCCATGTCTTTGATTTGTAGGCAATGAATAAATTTTAGTAGGGATGGAATGTGTTAGTCTAAAAATGGTTTTGACACTTGAGTGCCAACACACTTAACCACTTTCTACATTGAAGTCGAGTACACTGTGTATGCCAAGCCACAACGTGTGCCGAGTCAGGAAATTCATCAAGTGCCAAGTGATCTTCAGGTGTTGAGCAGTCTTCAGGTGTCGAGTGAAGATCAAGTGCTGAGTGACTGTAGGTACCGAGCATGATCTAAGTACCGAGCAATATACAAGAGTCAAGTTACATAAAGGATGCTGAGCATATACAGGAGCCGAGTTACAGAAGGTGTCAAGCATCGAGAAGTAGTAAGTGTTGAGTAACTCAGAATCAAGATATGAGTTTGAAACTTCACAAACTCAGATGAAAACCATTTTCATAGCTGACATATGATGAATCTCAGAGGATTTAAGTGATAAGATCAAATCATTTATATTTCCTATGCAATCTTCATGCAACCAATAAGAAAAATGGAGAAGGCATGCAACCAATGATAAAAGTGCAAGAAATAAGTGGGAAATAGAGATTCAATATCGATCGTAGATCCATAACTAACCCTAAGTCTTTGAGTGTCTTTATAAGGAAGACAAAATCTCATTGCATGGAAGTGGATGGACAAGGGTGTGTAAGGAAAACTAATTTTCAGAGAAAAGAGTTGTTGGAAATGATTGAAATGATCATAAGAAAAGTTGTTGGAATAATATATGGAACTGGTAAAGAATGTCCTCAATCATTGTTTTTTCATTGATGTCAAACTTGCTACTTGCAAGAATGACAATTGCTTTAGTGATCCAAATACTATCAATTAGTTGATTGTCAAGGTGGAGGCAATCAATAAGATGTAACTAGAACACCTAGAGAAAGGTTGAAGTTATGATGTTGTAATGAAGTACAAGGATTAGCTAAGCCATTGATGAAAAAGTGTATTTGATGACATACTATAAGATACAAAGAATGGGCACACTGAAACATATCAAAGATTTAAGGTTTTAGCTAAGTCTTTTTTAAAGCTCAAACTAAGTTCATTAGAGAGAAGGAGTCGAGCAAGCTAGTAAGAGCCGAGTAAATTTCTAGTTAATGTCGAGTAAACTTTAGACGTCGAGCAAGTTAAGATGCCGAGTGACATAGAGTTTATCAAGTGCCGAGCAGAACCAAGTGTCGAGCAGAATCAAGTGCTGAGTAGAACCAAGTGTCGAGCAAAACCAAGTGCCAAGTAGAACCAAGTGCCGAGCAGGTATAGGTGCCAAGTAGCACAGAGGTGCCGAGCACTAGTAACTCAATAATATTGAGTTGCTGCATTATTTTGGAAATTGAAGATTCGCCATATCTAAGCCGACAAGGTTGTTATCTAGAAATTTGTGAATTAAAAGGAAGATAAGAATGATGAGCTAGTGGCACATAACACCATGTAGAACATTTTTCTTTTAAGGATATAACTGGCGAAGTTTCTAGAAGAGAACAAGATATGGGGTAGATACATTGTATCCTACCTAATCCATTTTGAAGCCCTAAAATTGGAGAGGGAGAATTGAGCGGAAAAGGAAAATCAAACTCCTATTTAAGAAGACATAAGTTAATAAAAAAGAGAGAGAGAGGTGGTCAAGCATAAAAGCATGAAGTGTTGTAGAATGTGCTAAGGAGAAGAAAGCACAGGAACTCTGTTTGGATAGACGACCACAAGGATGATTGCATTGGCAAAATGAGTAAGAAGACTCAAGGAGACGAAGCTTGAGAGGGAGACAAGCAGTCAGAGCTGAAGTGATTGAAGCCAAGCATAAAGATTGAATTGAACGTGTGATATGAAATATGCAAAGTATGTTGTAAGTTATATCAGATCAAAAGACCATTATCGTTACTTTCTAGCAATTGTAATAGTAAGTTTAAATCCTATGGACTTAGGTTGGTTTAATAGCCATAAGATAAATCCTTTAACAGGGTGACATTCCAAGTGAATGTTCTAAAGACTTTTAACCAGGCCCATTCCTAACAGTTTGGTGAAATCCTCTAACAAGGTCACATTTAACAGTGTGTTGTAAGCCTTTAACAGGGCAGGCTTTTAACAGGACATCACTTCAGAAGAGTGAAAATCAAGTAGCATGTTACTGGTGGTTTTTCCCAAATTGGATTTCCACATAAATCATTATGTCATGTGTTGATTTTGGATGTTTTATCATTGCATATTGATTTACTGTAACTTGCTTGTATGATTGATTTAAGTATTGGATGGATGAAAAGTGTATGGATTCATTAAAAGTAGTAAAAAGGTATTAATAGGGAATTTTGGACCTTGAATAACTGATTGACCCCCCCTCTCAGTTATTCTAAACAATTCTAACAAGAGTATCAAATCATAAAGGATCAAGATCAAAGAAAGTAGATCAAGTGCCTGTATTCAGCAATCAAAGGATTGTAAGCTATCAGGTTTATTATACCTAATACTCTCTAGTAATTGTATTAGAAAGAAAACCCTATGGTGATAGGTTAGCTTAGCCACTATTTTGTAGATCCTTTAACTAGTTGACTAAATCCTTTGACAGGGTAACACTTCATGTAAAGTGTTTGTAAATCCTTTAACCAGGTCACTATTGATACAGTGTAAAGCCTTTCATAGGGCAGGCCTTTAACAGGAAAGACCATCAGAAGTGGTCAAACATTATTACAATAGTGATTTGGTGGGTTTCATCCCCACCCCAGTTTTACCCTCTTATTTCTGGAGGGTTTCTGGGTTACCAAAATCTCAAGTGTTATGTGGTGATGCATATTTGTTTCTCATGATTGCTTAATGTTTATATGCATGCATGTTCATTTCAAAGATATGTTATTAAGGATTTGAAACTATTAGAATGCTAGTACTTCCGATTCACACACCCCCCCCCCCCTCAAAAGCATTATTTCCAATAAGATATTCCAAAAAGAAGGATCACAATGTTACAATGTATGGAGTTGATTTTCCTCTTAACACTATGTTCATCTCTAATGTCACGAGACTAGGAAATGAAGGCATTAAATTATTTAAGGAAATTGGGAACCACCAAAGAAAAACTAAAGAAATTACCACAGGAAAAAATGGAGATAAAGACCATAGTTAAAGTGTGTAGTTATTTTTATAATAAGAAAATAAAACCCTAATGGAACTATGTTATAAGTTGTGTCAGACATTACTTTACCCTAGATGGTAGGAAAGAGAGGGTTCATTATTTAAATTTCATGTTTTTGAATAATTTTTGGGGAATATTGTTCCCCTACTATTTTTTGCATTATTTGAATAGAAGTGTTTCCAATCATAGAGAGAAATCCTCCTTGCATATTCTTCATGAGGGCCTCATTCTTATCTTTGTTGAGTATTGTAAAGCCAATTGATACTTTTGTCATAAGATCTATAGTGAGGTTAGAATGAGGGTCAGGGAGAAAAAGAAAATCCCTTCCTACTAAGAAGAAAAAATATGAAGAGAAGGATAACTTAGGAATGGAGATACCCCTTCCACTAAAAGAATTAAGAACCCCTCTTTTTTCTCCATTTATAGGAAGACCCATAAAGAGGAAAAGAAGGAAAAGAAGGTTGGAGATGCTAGGAAAGAGAAGATTATTGAAAATGTGCATTCTCCAACAAAGAATATTGTTGGGTAGCTTGTGTCCAATTCTTAAGATGATCCCATGGAAAATAATAGGAAGATAAAGGAAGATATTGCTTTTGTTTCTATGCATGTGGCTCATTATAACATTGCAAGGGATAAAGATAAAGTAGAAGCCTTCATTTTCTTTTATAATTAGGTTATTAATGAGATTAAATCCATTAAGGAGATGGTGGGTAAAATAGATAAAGATTTGTAGCACGAGGTCAAGGCTAGGAAAAAACTAGAAGAAGGTATCTTGGGGAAAATCTATGATGTAAAGAAATTTATTGGGACTAGTGATTCCAAAATCCAAGGGCTAGTCCATAGACTCGTGACTTATAAAGATGAAGTGGAAACTAAGGGCATGAAACTTAGAGTAGAGCTGACTAGAGAGGATAAAGGTTAGAAGGTGGGAATAGTGGAATGACCTAGTAAAAGAAAAAGAGTTAAGATGAACAAGAAAGAGACCACGACTACTAAGACTACATAGGACCTAGCGGTAGATGAGATCCACATGCCTAAGCTCCTACAGGAGTTGGCTTAGTTTTGACTCTCTGTTTTACTTTTTATTTTTTATTTTTATTTTTCTACTATGCTCTATGTGCTGGTTCATGTTGTTGTGTTGGCTTCTATTTTTAGGATGCTATGTAATTTTAAATTTATATATGTCACCAATATAGTTTTAATTGTAGATTCCAATACTAATATCTTTATATTCTAAAACTTTTGGGTTTCAGGTCTATGTAAAACCTATGTTTACCTTAATCCAAGAAAAAATTGATTCAAAATATATACTATTCAGTTCTAAAAAAATAAGAAACCAATATGATTATGGATATATTATATATTATAGTGATTATTCTTTATTATAGAGATTAAGAACTCATTATGAAGTTGTACACACTTTTATTGATGGAATCAAGAAGCTGTCCAATATCTCTTAATGACATACAAATTTATAAAATCCTTGTAGAATATCTTATTACTCACAAAACATATTAGAATGATTTTAAATCAAGTTGGAATGTTACATTTATCTTATGAGCAACTTCATGTTTACACATGTTTAATCTAGTAAGCCTTAGTGTTTCACACATAAAATACACCTCGTGACTTGATTTGTAGTAAATGGATGATTGATGTTAAGAAAATATGGATTCATTTATAGAAAAATATTAATGAAATATAGATTAATGATTAGCCCATCGTGAATTTGGACATACTTTTAAAGATCAAATTGAGAAACTATCTAATAACATAGGGGAATGTTATAACTTGAGTAATGAAGAAAATGAGAATAAACTCATAACATTACTAAAAATTTGTAATGATGCGAGACACAAATGACATAACACAATATACACATGAGCCTTCCTTATATAGGAAAGGTGATGATGTAGTGACAACTACCCTTTCTAAAAATATTAAATTATATAATACAATAAAATAAATTCTTAAAGAAAATATTAAATTATAGGCTTCCATCTATCTTCTAGTATGTTAACTATGATAAATAACTTGACCTTAAAAACTATATTGAATTATAAGTTTCAAAAATAATTTTAAGATAATTAATTTAGCTCAATTAATGTGAAGAAAATGAAACAAGAAAATGATTCATAATAATTAATATACTTTTATTTTAATCTATTAATATGCTCTAGTAATCTTAAGTATTTGGTAAAAAATAATGCCAACATTAATATAAATGGTAAATATAACATAATTATAAATTAGAAAAAGTTGCAAATTCACTTCCACAATTATCATACTATAAATTAGGTTTCACATGCAATAGGTGTATAGGATGTTAAAAGCATGAATTATTGTAATATGAAGTTAGAAAACTAGACACAGAGTATTGAAAAGTGTATAGGATATTAAAAGCATCAATTACTTTAATACGAAGTTAGATAATTAGGCAGATGGGAAAAAGTTTCGCAATTGGATAGACTTGTTGATCTTAATTATCCCTCCTTCTAACTATATCTTCATGTCATGTTTACAACTCAATAAAAAAATTATGCATTCAACTTTGAAAACCTTTGGAAAGGCTAGGGCATGGGTTATCCCTTTCTCAACAACTATCTTGTGTTCATCCTTCAACACTCTATTATCACACAATTTGTCATATGCATCATGAAGTTCATAGTCTCCAATCTCTCCTAATTTACACATATAATATGATCATACATTATGAACCATCAACCCTTGGTGGAATTGATGACATGATGCAAAATTCATCACCATTTAATGCAATGTTTGCATACTCTTTGAAATTTGGTAGGGGACATTGATCATTCCTCACAATCTGTCCATTTCTATCCTTCAACATTTCTTTTGTATACACTAATGTAGATGGTGCCATCTCTAAACTATGATTCATACAAATTTTCTTCAAATGAATTTGAAGACAACTTACTTGATACTGAAATTTTGAATTATTTTAATCCTTCAAATTTCCAATGGCATGTTGTGATTCACTTTCTCTATCACTGAAATTTCCTTTGAATTTCTTGAGCTCTAAAAATCCCTTGATAAGTTTAAAATGAATGTCATTAAATACCTTCAATCTATCCAATTAGGTCTATAATACATGCATTTGTACTCAAGTAGGTGTACAATAGTTGGCTTAGCCTTTTGCGCTTCATTTCATTCAAATTCTTAGTCACTGTCACCTTGCTCAACTAGTATCAATTCATTTGGACAATACATTAGCTCAGTCAATGTAAGCTCTTAGTCTCTATTCTAATGCTCAATAATATAGACTATATTACTGATGCTTGACACTTGATAGTAAAACATATTCTATTGCTTAATATTTCTCTTAGATCTCTCTTAATGTATCTTGATTCATGTTAATATATATGTTTAACCACTTTTCTTGTTAGGTATTGATGTATGATATTACATTAAGTATATAGTCCCGCACATACCTCTCCACTTAGTTGGGTGTGGTGTGATCACCTGATCCATTGGATTGGGTGATCTTATCTTTTCTTTCACAACTACTTCTAGCTTCTACTATCTCTTTCCATCTTTTGTTTATATCAACTTTCCCTTTTCCTTATTGCTTTCATTATTTGGTGTTGGTGCTCGAGTCCTACAATTCTTACTAACATATCCAACCTTAAGACAACTTAAACAAACTAGGTTTCCATTCAACCATTTCTTATAGTTATGTTTGAAATGTGTCTTAATGTAATCCTCTAGAATGTACCCATAATATCCATAGTAATGAAAATTATTTCATGTGTTGTAATCCTAATTGTAAGAGTTTCCTTTCTTATGTGCATGTATTTTCTTTTCAGATGTCAAATTTTGATTGTCCCTCGAATGTGTATTTGATGATCTCTATGTCCATATTTTTTATTGTTGTAACATTGCTCTTCAAATCTAGGTGCATTAGGTGTATCGCTTTTCTTTGACTTGCATTCATGTGCTTGGTGTCATTGCTTCTTACAATTGAAAAAAATACTAGTAAACTTAGGTATAGGGTTTTGCATACAATTTTTTCTTCAACAAACATTAATCATATGTTAAATTTTACCATAATGATGACAAGTAGGTTTCTCCTTAGATTTTTCATTTCTTTTCTCACCAATCTTTGATGATTTTGCTTTCTTAGTAGATGAAGAATTCTTGACATATCCTAGACCAAAAGTATCACTGGATGACCTTGGTTATTTAACTAGTTCTTCAAAGTATCTGATAGCTTCACTTGGTTTGTTCATTCTTTCAAGAATTTCTTTCTCAAATCTCAACTCATTCCTTAGTTGGTCAATTTGTAATCTCATAATTCTGATCTCCATGTCCTTTCTGTTCAACTTCTGGTTTTCAACTAACAACCGATTCATCATGACCCACTGATTTTTTCTAATCTTTTACACATCCAATTCTCCTTCCTCAAGTCTAGGAGTGATTTGTCTTTTGTCTTCTCCAACCATGATTTTGTATTCTTTAGTTTTCTTCTTTTGGTTAGTCACTTCACATAGTCTTACTGATTGAATTTTGTGTTTTCTCTTGAGTTCTTTGACTTCTTTTTTCATAATGATGTTATTCTCTTGTAGATCTTCTATTGCTGCATCACTGTCATTTCTATTACCACTATTAAGAAATCCTTGTGTAGCAACTTTCTTGTAAAATTTGTCATTCTATTGAATGCCCATATCTTTTCTTTTCTTTAAGGATTTCCTTAACTAATATTTTTCTCCTTCAAGTTACTACAATATGATCTGGATTTTAATCATCTAGTTCTCAATGATGACTAACATTTTTTATTCCTCCATTTCAATATTTCTTGCTCTCAAGTTTTTAGAATTCATTCAAGAATATAGTGTTTTGATACCAATTGTTAGAAAATTTAAAGTTGTCATGTTTAACGTTGTGCCAAAAGATCAACCTATTAACATCTAATATAACCATATGACTTATAGAACACACGAGGAGGTTAACCTATGGCACAAATCTCAAAGGAAACATTGGCTGTGAGTCCAACAAAAACACTATGTCATATTGAATGATAACTATTCTTATTTGGACATATGGGTACAACCATATTCACTCATTTGTTCCCTCTAAGCATGCTTATTCTAAATGTTAGAATAATTATTTATTTTCACTTATTAATTAGATCATCTTGATTTAGTTGATTAAGTGATTTATTACTCTAGTTCTTAAGCTTTCTTTTAGGTGCATATAATTAATATTTTATATTAATTATATTGTGCAACATAGCTTTTTTAGGTTTTAGGGCTTTCGTTCACCTTTAAAGGTTGAACTCTTGTAATTATTCATTCAAGCATTCATTCAATCAATTTGGGAATACTATTTCTCTCATCTTGTTCAGTTTTTCCAGGCTCCGCTTTTTCCTATGTTTTTTGGTTTCTCTTCAACAGGGTATTTGCATGCAGGTGATCTTGGCAATCTGTGAAGTTAGTTTTCACAACTTCTACATAGTATCAGAGCTGCCCTACTACTTCTTGTTTGAAAGATTTTTGAAGCCACGATTTGGAGTTAGAAACTCCAACTTTTTTGAGGTTTTTTCTTAAATCGGGAGGAAGAGAATTTTTTAGGAGCACTTTGGGCCCAAACGGACACTGTTATTGGATCTGAAAGGCCATTTGCAGTCAGGATCCATATAAAATTTGTCTTTTTTGGCTTCCATAGTGTCAGGCAAAAAAAATTTGCCCCTAGGGAGGCCGTACTGAAGACTTTTTTGCATTTATTGCAAAAAAAATTCAAAGAAAAAAATTTTAAGGGTCAGCTGCCTAGCGGCCACCACCGCACCACCAAAACATAGCCCACGCATAGCTCACTGACTGCTACCACTGGGAGTGCCGCTGCAGAGCCGCCAGGGCCCGACCGCCGCCCGAGTACCGCCCTTCTTGCACCTCCCCCAGCGGAGAACTCCTGTCGACATCGCTCTGTCTGATCCCGCCACCCCTATGGCCACTGCCACCAGTGGCCTCCACCCATTTGCAGCCCTGCCATTTAGCAATAGTGTGGAAGATCCTGACCAGTCCGCGGTTGACACATGGCAAGGGTACCACATTGGCACTTCTCCATGTGGACCCTGCCACATCACCCAGTAGGCAAGCTTCCTGCCACGTGGCACTACCACGTGGCATGCCACGCGGCATTTTTTCTTTGATGGCCCCGTCGCTGTCAAATATTTTGCCATGAATTGCTAACATTAGCACTACATTAGCACACTTCCTTGCACTCTCCTTTTAGGTCCTTTTTAACCTACTCGCAGTTTTTTGACAATATCTTGAGCATACGAAGGTTGTTTTCCAATCCAAAAGAAGTGTCGAAAAGCTGGTTCTGAGATGGAGATAGTGGTGTAGGATTATTATTTTTTGATGCAGTTTTGCTTCTTGGTTTTGCGATTGAAGTCCGAAGTTCTTTTTTTGACTTCGACAAGCATTTCTTGTGCGTCTTATCTCTATTTTTAGAAAACGTGATATTTTTGGAAAGCTAGTTTTGTCTATTTTTTAGAAATGGTGTAATTTCTTCTAGATGCTACCCCATGCTCTTTCTATCATGTTTTTGGCATTTTTGCTCTATGATGGATATCTTGGGTGTTTCAGGTCCGAGGATCATTTTCTTGGCATGGGATCTCTTCTTTTGGGCTATACTATCTTTTGTATTAGCTTTTTTCTCTTTTTTATCATTGATGATATCATTTGTAAGCATCTTTATGCAAACGCACTGAGATAAAGTGCCACTCTTGCTTTTCGAGTTCATGAACATTGTTTTGAGACAGTTGTACTCGCACTATTTTATAAAGTGCCATGGGGGGGATAGTTGTTTGCTATTTTAGGCATTCTCCCTTTGTCGAGTGAGTGTCCCTTCCATGACATTAGCCCC
This sequence comes from Cupressus sempervirens, assembly GCA_028749045.1. NCBI lineage: Eukaryota > Viridiplantae > Streptophyta > Pinopsida > Cupressales > Cupressaceae > Cupressus > Cupressus sempervirens. The sequence goes on from CM053792.1 coordinate 796,276,560, forward strand.
ATGCAGTGTCTGTGACATGTGCCTTTATAGGTGTTTGTACCTCTTACACTCTGTCACTATTATTGGTTCTTTTTGTAGAGGATTTGGCTCATCTTTTCAGTTACCTATCACCTCACCCCATTTGCATTAAGGGGCGGTTATTTTGTTGGTTCTAATGCTTCCTTGGTTCGATGATTCATTGGAGTGAGCTATGTATTCAGTATTTGATCCTACATACTAGGCAATTGTAGTGGTTGGCTACCTATGCATTTCGGTGAGATGGATCACCTACCATATAGACACTCTCGGTTCGTGCCTTCTTTTTCCATGGAGGATCTTCAGATCAGCAGCTTCTTTCTAACAGAGTTTGTGGCTTCTTCTACTTCAGTGGTTTCCTTCATGATCTTCTCTTTATTCCTATCTTCTGGAACATTCTTTCTTATCTCTTTTAGGAGAGGGGTTTTTCCCACTGGGTTTTCTCCTTTGTCTCCAATTTACAGAGATTTCCTTGTGTTGGGTACTAATCAGGCCTTGTTGTTGGGACCCACTTTTCCTACTTTCATTGCTTTGCTAGGTTAGCTTCCTCTCGAGCTTTGCTTAAGGGGGGGTGTTAAAGTAATTATTTATTTTCACTTATTAATTAGATCATCTTGATTTAGTTGATTAAGTGATTTATTACTCTAGTTCTTAAGCTTGCTTTTAGGTGCATATAATTAATATTTTATATTAATTATATTCTGCAACCTAGCTTTTTTAAGTTTTAGGGCTTTTGTTCACCTTTAAAGGTTGAACTCTTGTAATTATTCATTCAAGCATTCATTCAATCAATTTGGGAATACTGTTTCTCTCATCTTGTTCAATTTTTCCAAGCTCCACTTTTTCCTCTGTTTTTTGGTTTCTCTTCAACAAGGTATTTGCATGCAGGTAATCCTGGCAATCTATGAAGTTGGTTTTCACAACTTCTACACTAAATGGGGTAGTCAAACCCTCAACAAGGTGGATTTATTTTAGTTATTTAAATGATTTAGGTCTAAGAAATCGGATATAGATTTAGAATTATTCACTATTTTCATTGTAAACCTCTTAAAAATATACATTTATGGAGTTAAAGATTTATTCACCATCTCTCTTAGCTTCCTTATTGTCCTTATTTTGAATGGGGTAGGTAAACCCTCTGTAAGTTGAATTTAATGTAGTTATTTAAATTATATGCATGTAAGAATTTGGATTTAGATTAAGATTTCTTTAGAATTTTCATTGTAAAAATCTTAATATATAAATTTTTTTACTTTTACATTCATAAGTAGTTTTCTTAATTTTTAGATTTGTGTAATTTAAGATAACGTAGTTATTTTGTGTAAAAATTATCTCTAATATTTAAACGAATAAAATGTCAATCCTTTGTAAAAATGATGAGATACAAATTTATGGAGTTCTAGATTTTGTAGGTCTTTCATATTGAAAATTACATGTAACAATCTTAGAAGGAAAACATAAATGTAGGGGTTATTTCATCTAAAAAATAAATAAGAATATTTAAACATATAAAATCTAAGTAAAATTGAATCAAAATTCATGCACTTAAATATGGCTAGTATAGTTGATGAGAGGAGTTGCAAATATGGATAATTCTAAATTCAATTTGTATTAGTTGTTGGAGCAAACTACTTACACTAGGGAAATGTTCTACACTTAAAAGAAGAATTTACTATCTTTTTATTTTTTAGAATGTTGGTTAGTCTTTGTTTTAGATTGAAGCTTATTTAAATGATTTTTTAAAAATGGGATCCAAAACCCCACACATATTTACAACAAAATATTTTAAAAAGAACCATAGTCTACCAGTGTTGCAAAATAGACATCGTCCTCAACATAGAAATAGACTGGACTAAACAACTAACACTAAAAACAAGAATTAACCATATGAAACAAGAAATGAAATTAAAGCACAAAACCCAAAAAAATCTAGACATAAAAGACCTACAGAAATAGCCTTACGTTGGTTCTATGACCATCTCCTCCTTGATTTTCTTAATCTTGTCGATGAATGCATAGATATCCTCCTTGGTAGGCTCCTTACTCTTGGTTTTCATCCTCGTTGTGCACAGGTTCTTTTGGTACTCCCAGGGCTTTCCCAAGTGTAGTTTGGGTCCTTTAAATCCAAAATTGATAGAATTTCATAACTTTGATCTTCTTCTCCTTGCATCTTGTTGAGGCATTCAATGGTTGCTTCTAAAATCTATTGACTTCTTTTTATCCTCTCATACAAAGTATTTTACAGGGTCTTAATTATTTGAGTTAACATTGGGATGATGTTATCCTTTTTAGTGGGCTACCCTAAAATTTATTTCTCTACACTCTACTATATTCTCCCTAGGATTTCATCATTTTCAACATTAAGGGATCTATAATTAATATTGAGGAGTTTCATAGCATTGAAAGACCATTTCTCCATTCAGAAAGGACACATGGAATTGGCTTTTTTTGTTTGCAAGACACTATTGGATACGATTATTCAATTATGTGTTGTCTTTGATGTTACACAAATGTCATATCAGTCATCATACAGAGTCTACCAATCTCAGTTGGTTAGCAAGGCAAAGGACAGAGTCTACCAAGCTCATAAGGTTAGCAAAGAAGGTTTATAGTTTCTGCAAAGCATTCTCAGGCTTTACCTTGTGCAGATAGTTGTTACCGAGCTTTCAAGGTTAAGCAAGGAAATTTAGTTGTTACCAAGCTCACTCAGTCATCAAAGGGAAATATGCCAGAGATAGTTCTTACCAAGCTCTCATGGTCAGCAAACGAAATTTAGTTCTTATCGGGTTAACTTGGTAGCCAAAGCATTTTGCATATTTTGCAGTATTAACCAAGTTAAGATGGTTAACTTAGGAAATTGTTTCTAGAAGTATTGCTTACTGACTAGGGTCGACCAATGAAGGATTTCACTATTTTTGGAAATAAAGTTTATTTATTTAATGTAATATTTGTAGCTGACTGATGTATGGTTTATTGGTAAATGTAACATGTGAATGAGCCAACTTGATAATTTGAATGGTATATGTTGTCACTTAGGTTTGCACCCTTGTCCAAGGCCTATGCACGAGGACAACCTAGTGAAACATGGAAACAACCTCCAAGCTGTGGGACTTGAACTATGAGGTTGAGTCTCCGAAGAAGGCTGGCTTCTTCTTACTATCAGGGCGCACCTATCTACTCTTGGAGAGGAAAAGGGAGAAGGAGAGCATGAAAGAAAATCTACCTAGTCTAATCTAAGGAGGTGATGCACCAAAATAGAGTGTTTGAACCAATTCTCTGCCCATACATGCACTATTGAACCAGAATGAAACTAAGGATATTACACATCCAGACTTGGTTTAATCATAAAACCACATACAAATAAAAAAACCAAGATGAATGACACAAGGAAGAAATTCACTTATATATCATTCACAGGTCAGCGGAGATACAGCCATGCGAATTACAAATTTCCACAAAACAATGGCACAGGCAAAGAATTCTTGCACTTAATACCAATGGCTGAAGGAGGTAAATAGAGAATCGGACAGTTCAGAGGCATAGGGGAGTTTACACTATAATTGCAGAGCAATATCAAAGAACAACAGAGAAGGGTCCCCATTTAGAAATGTACAAAATTTGCCTTTATAGTTCAAGCATAACTGAGGAAATTGGCTCTGCATTAACTGCTCAACTACTACCATCAAGCTCCCATATAAAAATATTCGATCAAAGATCACACTCGAGCATGGTTCTGAGGTACAAAATTAGGTATTTGACTGAAGAAATGCCTCGAGTCGACAGAAGCAGCGCCAATGAATGATCCTGACACAGTAATCTACATAGTGATGGAAGGTCCTTCTATACCCTGTATTCATTCTGAGTTGGTGGAAATTGATTGCAAAATTGAATCCATGGCAAAGACTCCTAATTTTATCATTTCTAGTTCATGAAATAGCGAATCAGACAAGTCAACTTAACTCTATATGCCAGCTGGGCCACGCGGGCCAATCATCTCTCTTTATTCTACCACCTGGGGAGTCCTGCTGCGGTTGACCACCTTCATTGAACTAACAGTGCCACCCTTCGAATATTAACACTAACTATGACGGTTACACTAACTGCCAGCTGATCATCAATCCTGATGGGGCCAGTGAGACACGTGTCATTAGGGCGCTATGTTGCCAACGTAAATCATGCGCAGCTTCCCCATAGCATGATGGTTCCATGTGTTGATCTGCCTTGATCCGACGGCAGAGAACTTGTGGGCCACAAAACATATGTTATAAGGTTCAAAACTTGGTGTTTAATATTCCCATGGGTATTAAAATATTACTAATTGGGGATGTGACCATTGGGCGGGGTAATGTTTGAATTTTGAAATTTGGCAGGGCAAACAAAATGTGGTAACATTCTGGCGACTCACAGGGGATGCAAGCCTGCTATGCATCAGACCAGTGCTTGGGAAAAATCCATTGGGCTATGGAGTCAAAAAATATGAACCTAAGAAATGTAAAACCCTAACCTATCTATGAGGAGATCAAAACATTGACAACCCTAGCTCTGCAACTACAACTAGAAACAAAAAACAAAACTTCCTCTGCAACCTTAGACACCTTAAAAATTGCTACCTCATAGGGAGATGGTTGTGCCCGCGCACTTGTTGAAAAGCAGGAAATAACAGAAAAGAAACTAAACTACTTATGTACATGGATCCACAAATTTTCAGAAACAGGGTTTCAGATAGATCCTATTGTCTGGAATGGGCAAAATCTCTCCATTTGGCCTGCTCAACTAAAATGCATTAGCCTATTTGCAACTAGTAATCAGATAGGGGCCACTCCATAGTGGGTCAAACTTGGAATGTCTTCCTAGTTTTGCTCTATCAGAATCCCACTTAAGAACTAAATCTCCTTCTCTGAAGGTCCTAACCCTAGTTTTCTTATCAGAACTCCTTTTCATCTACTGCTAATGTATCTCTAGTGTTTTCATAGCCTTATTTCTCTTTTCTTCTAGTTCAATCAACTCTGCCATTCTTACTAACATTGCATTATCTTCAATCAATTCCAGCTGATGAGCCAACTCCAAGGATGGGAATTCCAATGAAATTGGGAGTCCGGCCTCCCTACCATATACCAGCACAAAAGGTGAATTCCCAATAGATCTCTTGGGTGTTATCCTATCAGCCCATAGAGTAGTTCTTAATTTCTTATGCCAAACCCTCTTATTGTCTTCTATTGTCCTCTTCATGATTCTGATCAGATTCTTGTTGGAAGACTCAGCCAAACCATTACCCTAGGGATAGTAATTTGATGATGTGCTCAGGTAGATATTGTGATTCATTTCCCATGCACAAATCTAGGTTCCAACAAAATACTTGGCATTGTCCAAAATGATAGTAGAAGGAGCACCAAATCTAGATACAATTCCATCAAGGAATTCAACAACTGATGGTTCTGTGGCATCCTTCAAGGCAACTGCCTCTGTCCATCTAGTGAAATAATTTGTAGCAGCCAAAATCCATTTTCTCACATATCCATAACAATCATGAAACAGAGATGGCCAATAATAACTAGCCCTCATGATCTTCATAGCAGTTGTTCTTCTAGAGAAATGGCCACCATCAAGGCCATCATGAAGTTCCTTAATCATCCTTTCAGCCCGATCCTCTTCAATGCATCTCAATAGGATCCCATTAAAATCCCTCCTGAATAAGATACCATCAATTACAACATAGGGAATGGACTGCAGTCTATATTGTCTACTTTTTCTTTTGTCCAATCCCTGAGGGTATCCATTCCCTGATAAGAAGCTCTTCATATCATTTATTTAGTTCCTTGGACCATTAACATTTCTTACCTCCTGCTACTCTATTATTACCATAGCAGCCTCTTCATCTGAATCCTGAGCTGATAACATTTCTTTGCATAATCCTCTCCCTCTTACCAACTTGGTAATCTGAATATCAACATCGTACTCCATTACCTTAGTGATCCTTCTAGCTCTCTTTTCACTGATATCCTTGTTTAACAGGAAGTCTTTTACGCTGGCATGGGGCACCAAAAAATGGATCCTATTGTGGGATAACAGGTGTTTGAATTTCTTCAAGGCTCTGATGACCGCAAGGGCCTACTTCTCAACAAAGCTATACTTATCCTCATATTCCTTGAGCCCTTCACTAAAGAAAGCTATGGGCTGCTCCTCATCCTTGTCATTTGTTTGAGTCAAGACAGCAGAGATACTTGACTCACCACCTAGAGTGTAGAGGATGAAATCTTTCTCAAAATTTAGATTCATGAGAGTAGGGGCTAAGGCTATGGCTACCTTGATTTCTTCAAAACTCTCCTTCCCTTCCTTGGTCCATGAGAAGACCATACCTTTCTTAAGCATAGTTGTAAGAGGTTTCACCATGGTAGCAAGATTAGGAATAAACCTTCTTACAAAATTTATCCTACCAAGGAAACTTTGCAGCCCCTTCTTGTGTTTAGGAAGAGGAAGGGCAAGAATTGCCTTTGTTCTTTCGGGATCAATGGTCAGCCCATCCTTAGATACAATGTGTCCCAATAATTTTCCTTGGCTTGTAGCAAAGACACACTTGGCTAGGTTAAGGGAAACTCCAAACTCTCTACATCTTAGAAATACCTATCTTAGATGATCAAAATGATCCTCTACATTTTTTGAATATACAGTTATATCATCAAGGTATACCAAGACAAACCTGTCAATTAATTTTTTTAAGGTCACCTCCATTGCCTTTTGAAATGTGGCACCTGCATTTTTTAGTCCAAATGGCATCTTGCAATAAGCATAGGTGCCCCATTTAGTAGTGAATGTTGTCCTATATCTATCAGATTCTTCAACCAGCACTTGATTATAACCAGAGAATCCATCAAGAAAAGAGAATCTCCTTGAACCACTGACTCTAGACAGAATCTTCTCCATGGAAGGGAGAGGATGGTGATCTTTAAGAGAAGCCTGATTAAGGTCTCTTAAGTCCACACACAGTCTGATTTCTCCATTCTTCTTCCTTATAGGGACAAGGTTAGCTACCCATGATGAGTGTTTGATAGGAAATATTATATTAGCCTCTATCAACTTGGATAGTTCTTTTCTCATTAGAGGTTCAATCTTAGGATTCACTGGCCTCTATTTTTGCCTTACTAGTTTGGCCCTATCAATTAAATCTATGGTATGCTAAAACAAACTAGGGTCAAACCCTTTTAAGTCATCATATGTCCAAGAAAATAGATCATTAAATTCTTGACATAAATGAATGAAGTTTTCTTGCTCAGTTTTAGAACATACCTTCCCCATATTTAGAGATTTTCCATCAGCAATTGTAACTGGGGCATAATCATCCTTTTCTGTAGCTAGATTTATTCCTTTGCCTCTTGTTTGATCATCAGGATTAAAGACACTCTCCAAGGTAATGAGGCCCTTGGGCAACTTGTTAGAACTAAGGCGAATGATCTAATCACCATACTGATCTTGCAGTCTTGACTCATTTCTATTTGAGAATTCTTCCTCATTCTACAAGAAACTCACAATTTTCTCATCAGAATCAAACACCTGCCAATGAGTTTTGTTGTCAGGGATGGCAGGCCTTACTACCACCCTGGTTGCTTCTTCCTCTCCTCAAGATTCCATAGTACATCATAAGTTGCACCCATTGTTGCAAGTCTATCAGCATGTTTATTTTCTTTCCTAGGAATGCTCTGAATATTAAATGCATTGAAGCCCTCAAGCAAATCCCAAACTCTATGTTTGTAAGACTTGAGCAGGCCATTTTTGGTGATATTTTGGTTTCTCACTTGGTTAACTACCAATTCACTATCCCCATATACTTTCAAGGCTTGAATTCCTCTCTTTTGAGCAAGTAAGAGACCTTGAATCAAAGATTCATACTCAGCCATATTATTGGTGCAAATGAATTGGAGCCTAAAGGAGAAGTAGTATCTTATTTGTGCAGGTGAGATCAACATAACACTAGCCCCTGATCCATTTCTATTCCTTGAGCCATCAAAGTACATACTCCATATTCCACTTATATCATCATTAGTCCCAACAATATCATGAACTTGAGCATCTTTATCTATTATGCAATATGTACTAAGGCCTGTCTCAAGAGTCTCCAACATAGGCTCAAACTGATATGCATTTTCCCACTCATCCAAGAAGAAATCAGGAATCTCCACTATGGAAGTGGCAGGCTCATTTACTATGTCATTTTCATCCATTTCTAGAATAGGGTAGTTCATGTTAATGGGATTGGGGTTGTAAGATTCAGTGTGATGAAGGGCTTGAGGTTCTGCTCTAATTGAGGCATTGGCTCCATATCTATTCTTAAATGACATATATGACCAATCAGCAGATATGAATCCACCAATTTGAGCAGTGAAGTCTCTTGAAAGATAGATAGCAAAATAGGCTTGACTTCAGCAACAGATATGTCTTGAATCACAGTGCAACCAAGGCATGCATGTAGGGCCATCTCCACATTCCTAAGGATACCTATAGTTTTGACAGTACTACCATCTAATTGTAACACATCCCTAACAATGGGTTCATATTTCATTCCTAAAGCATCATCAACACACCTAGGCATTACTGAGCTACTAGCCCCTGAATCTATCATGCAATTGTGGACTAATTTGCCCCCTATAATCAAAGAAACATAGAATGGAGGAGGTCTAACCTTTTTACTTGTCTCCACATCCCCTGCTGGTTGTACTAGACTTGTGGCACTCTCCATGGTAGATGGCTGATCCTTGCGTTCAATCTTCTCTAACAATTGCTGCAACATTCTCTTCTGTATTGGTATGGTAGCAATGGCATCCCACATGGAGATATTCACATTGGTCTTCTTCATTTTCTCTACCACATTAAATGGTGCATTAGGAACTTTGGTAGAAACTTTGAGAGCTGCACCTATAAGTGGTTGAGATGGGGCAACATAAGGATCACTTGCATCTTTCTTTCTAGAATCTTGCTTTTGCTGCCATGAAGTACTTGTTTGTTCATTTGCTACATGCGCATGAGGTGTAGTACTTGAAGTTGAGGCCTACTTAGGAGAAGGAGGGGTACCATGTTCCATAGCTCTCTTCTTACTTCTTATGTTATGGGCAATGGAATCCTGGTTTACATTACAATGCTCCCCAATTTGATGATTCATGAAAGAGCAATCATCATGTCCTTGAATATATGAAGCCTCCTTGGGATGATCCTTCTTGTATGATTTCTTTGCTATAGGTTCATTATCAATCAGGGCCAAATAAGATTTTGCCTTCTAGCACATGCAATAGGTATAAGAATAGTTGCAGGAAGGAAAGAAATCTTGATCTTGGGCCAAGTTATTTTGAGGGACTATAGCTCTATTTTGATTTGAGCTTGAAGCAGAAGCATGACTATTTTGCCTACCCTGATCAAAAGAGCTATTCCACTGATTAGGAGACCTACCACAATTTGGAGCTTGATATTGCAATTGGGGAGGCTTGCCACCTTGATCTTTCTTCCTTTCTAAGGCCACCACCTTGTTACTCATTTTTTGTATTATAGAAAAACTATCCTCTAATCTCTTCCCTTTGTCCTTCAACTTCCTCCCCTGCTCATGCAATTTTTTATCTAGGGTCTTCTCTCTTTTATCTGTATTCAGCACTAGACCTTGGAGCATCTCTTTGAGTTCATCTATCCCACTCAAGGATGTGGAAGCTTGAGGAACTAGAGGAAGGGCTTGTGATGGAGAAGTTGTAGGAAGAGAGGCCATTGCTAGTTGGTGGTTGGGAACATCAGGAAAGAAAGGCATAGGGGGCCTTGGAGCCAATTTTACTCCTTGTATCAAGATGTTCTTAGCTTTTATGGCTATCTCATAAGCATTAGGCAAGGTATCTCCTCCCATAGTTTGGATTGTAGTGGCAATATCACTGTTAAAAGCTCTAAGGTAATGCAAGAAGGCATTACTAGGGGTAGGTTTCACTGTAGTGGGTATTCTATCCCATGTCTTTTGAAATCTAGACTTGCTTTAATCAAATAACCACATACAAATCAAAAAACCAAGATGAATGACACAAGGAAGAAATTCACTTATATATCATTCACAGGTCAGCAGAGATATAGTCATGCGAATTGCAGATTTCCACAAAAAAATGGCACAGGCAAAGAATTCTTGCACTTAATACCAATGGCTGAAGGAGATAAATAGAGAATCAGACAGTTCAGAGGCACAGGGGAGTTTACATTAGAATTGCAGAGCAATATCAAAGAACAATAGAGAAGGGTCCCCCTTTAGAAATGTACAAAATTTGCCTTTATAGTTCAGGCATAACTAAGGAAATTGGCTCTGCATTAACTACTCAACTACTGCCATCAAGCTCCCATACAAAAATATCCGATCAAAGATCATACTCGAGCATGGTTTTGAGGTACAAAATTTGGTATTCAACTGAAGAAATGCCTCAAGTAGACAGAAGCAGTGCCAATGAATGATCCTAACACAGTAGATAGATTTGCACAGTGATGGAAGGTCCTTCTGTACCCTGTATTCATTCTGAGTTGGTGGCAATTGATTGCAAAATAAAATCCATGGTGAAGAATCCTAATTTTATCATTTCTAGTTCAAGAAATAGTGAATCAGACAAGTCAACTTAATTCTATACACCAGCTGGGCCATGCGGGCCAATCATCTCTCTTTATTCTGCCACCTGGGGAATCCTCCCATGGTTGACCACCTTCATTGAACTAACAGTGCCACCCTTCGAATATTAATGCTAACTGTGACGGTTACACTAACTGCCAGCCGACCATCAATCCTGATCAGGCCAGTGAGACATGTGTCATCAGGGCGCTATGTCGCCAACGTAAATCCCGCATAGCTTCGCCATAGCGCGATGGCACCATGCGTTGATCTACCTTGATCCGACGGCAGAAAACTTGCGGGCTGCAAAACATATGTTATAAGGTTCAGAACTTGGTGTTTAATATTCCCATGGGTATTAAAATATTACTAATTGGGGAGGTGATCATTGGGTAGGGTAATGTTTGAATTTTGAAATTTGGCAGGGCAAACAAAATGTGGTAACATTATATATAAGAGGTCAAGTTGCGAATTCTAAGTGTGTGTGATAGATTTGATGTGATATGATGATGCAAATTTTGAAGGATGATTAGAGATCATTGAGAAGCAGCAAAGATATATTTAATCAAGGAGGATCTAATGGTGCAGAATGGAGATTTGTAATCAACAAATTTAGTTGCATCATATTCAAGTCAATTCATTGTTACTTTCTAACCATTGTAGCAATGATTTCAAAATCTCTTAATAGAGTTGGTTTAATAGCCATTTTGTAAATCCTCTAACAAGGTGACATTTCAGTTGAATTTTTCTAAAGACCTCTAGTAAGGCCACTCCTAATAGGGTGGTTAAATCCTGTAACAAGGTCACACCTAACAGTGTGTATTGTAACCTTTAACAGGGTTGGCTCCTAACAGGGCTCACTTTAGAAGAGTGAAAATTGGTAGCTAGTTACTTGGTGGTTTTTTCCATATGGGGTTTCCATGTTAAATCTAGTGTCTCTTGTGTTCATCTTATTTACTTTTGAATGCATGTACTAATAATTATGAATCCTTAAAGATCTGTAACAAGTTAATCTACCAAGTTACAACATTTTTTGTGATGTGTTTACCGAGTGATAGCAGTAAATAGTTATTTAAGACATCTAAGGGATCAGGATTTGTTTTTTTGGTAATTGATTCACCCCCTCCCTCTCAGTTACTTCATTTATAATTCCAACAGACACCTAGGAGAGGTTCAACACTAAGATCCATTCATTTTCAAAAGTTTCACATTAACTTCTTTAAAAATCAATCATATTTTTCATAGAGAAATGAATTTTGTTATGATCCTTTCTTTGACTATCATTATTTCTATTCCCCTCTTTCTAGGATGAGACATTCGAAGAAATGTGCACATCATGGTTAACATTTTTTTTATAGAATCATCCAAATAGGGTGCTTCTTGAACAAAATCAACTTCATTCTCATCTTGATTAATGACATATTTCCTCCTTCACCCTTTCATTCTAAGGAAGACCTTTCTTTTCCTGGGAATGGGATGAATAGGGATAGAGAAAGATTTAGTTAACCACATCCCAATGTTGTTAACCTAGAGTGCTCATAAATCTACTAACAACCCCCACTACTTGGGTAATATTTAGATGAGTACAAACCATCACATACATAAGACTACCTACTGCTAAAGAAGATAATTGGAAATGGTCAACAAGAGAGGTGCTAACTAGTTTGGCATCCATGATGCCAAATCTTTCTAATAACTTTAGAAGATAGCATTCTTGCAAAATCTTTGTTTCCCTCTTGTGTCTTTCACAGGAAATGTTTATTTGAAATATTTGTGTCACTACCCCTAAGTCCTTTGTAGAAAACCTTTGAGAAAACTTATCTTTCAATTCTAAAATTAGCTTCATAAATGAGCTGGTAACAAGCATGTGATCAACATAGAGCAATAAAAGAACAAAGGAACCATCAAGTAACTCTTTATAGTAGATACATGGATCAAATTCACAATGAATGTAGTTATTTTCATTTATTAATCAATCAAACTTGAGGTACCACTCCATCAGAGCTTGCTTGTGACCACAAAAGCACTTCCTCAATTTGCCATATAAGTTTTCCTTACCATTTTAATGAACCCCTCAGGCTGCATCATGTAGATTTATTCATTCAAATTACTAGGGAGGAATTTTGTTTTGATATCTATTTTTTCAAGTTCAAGATCATTAGAAAAAATTAAACCAACAAATTATTTTATCTTTTCTTCTATAGAAGAGTTCATAATCAAAGAACCAAGTAGGAATATTTCTCTCTCTAGTTGATTTCCTATATCCCTGAGCATTTTCCACATTTACAGTGTTGTCACTATGTTCCTTATATTTCTCTTGATATTTTAGCCTTTTTAATTCAAAATCAGCCCCCTTAGAAGAAATGAAATGTATCTTAGTGTGTCTTTGAACATTTCCTTAATTATTATGTATATAGTGATTCTGAGATTGATTGCTTGCTTCGAAGAGGTCATGACTTGTTTGTTGTGACATGCGAATGTCAAAATTTTCATTCAAGGTATTATACACACCAATGTTATTAGTACTCATAATTTTGACATTTGAAAGTGTGACACCTTGAGCTTGAGAAGAAAATTCAACTTGCAGTTGAGGAGATTCATACTAATCATGTGAATCACCCCTAACATCAATTTCAAGTCTATCAATATGTGAGATACTTTTAATAGGAATTCTTGACTATCAAGTGTGGCTATTTCATGTGACTTCATTTGTAGGTAGGCTTAGTTTAAAATTATCTGGGTCATGTTGACTATTAGTGGTTTGAACATCTCCTACATGGCTTTTCTAGTGGGTATAGTTGTTGTAGTGAGTTAGGGAGAAACAATCAATTGTGTGAGTTGGCTCATTGTTCAAAAGTCCTTCCCAAAACTTGACAGCATAGTCATGCTTTGAACAATGTAAGGAATACCATGGGTGAGGCTCTTGTGTAGAGTCCACCTCACTTGTGAGTGGCATATGTGGAGCATTCAAGTGCCTCTGACCAAGTGGATTGATAGGAAGTATAGGAGAGATATAAGTGTTAGTGACCTGATTAGCACAATTACCATTGCCATAATCAACATGTCATGATCAAACCAATTCTTTGTCTATGTACTTAAATAGAGGGTTATCATCTATGTTTTGATTTAAATTTGAAACTGGAGTATTATGATTGTAACTATGATAATCAAAATAACTATTTTGTTCACCAAAATTTGACCTTTGATTCCACATATTGTTTATATACGATCAAGATATAGGGGGGGCTGAAAATGATGTTGGTGAAATCTTAGAATGCATATTTTGAGAAGTAACTTGCACTTGCACATTTTTGGTGTTGTTAAGAAAAGAGAAAGGAGAAAATTCATATACCAATATTTCCTTTGTAATGTAGGCTAGAAGTTTTTTTTCATTGAAGACTAAATCTCTACTTCTAATAATTTTCTTCTCAATTAGATCCCAAATTTTGAACCCAATTTGATGTTCTCCATAACCCACAAAGATTCCTCCTTTCAATTTTAGATCAAGCGTCATTTTTTTCTCCTTTGGATCATGAACATAAGTTTCACAACCAAAAACCTAGATGTGATACTATGAGATTTTCTTTCCCATCCATTCTTCCTCCACTATGCCAAAATCCAATCGATAAGGACTTCAATCTATTTAGTAAATTTTTGTATTACAATTCTCTACCTAAAACTCTTTGTGCAAACTAGCATTAGAGATCGTACAACAAGATCTCTCAATAATTTTTCTATTCATCCTCTCTGTTTCTCTATTTTGTTGCAGGATGAATGGAACAATCTTGATTCTATGAATGTCATTATATACACAAACTGAATCAAACTCCAATGAGAAAAACTCTTTGCCATTATCTATTTGTAAGAACTTTATTTTGTGGCCAATCTGATTCTCAACTAAAGCCCTAAAAACATTAAACTTGCTGAAAAAATCAAATTTCTTATGCAACATATAAATCCATACCTTTCTTGTGTAATCATTAAAAAAATTGAGAAAGTAGTTTGCTCCTCCAATGGAGCTTTCCTTGGTGGGCCCGAACACATCAGAGTATACTAGTGTCAAAGGAGTGCCTTTCTTTTTATGTCTGGTCATCAAGAAGTTGACCAAATTCTATTTTCCATTGAGAGAATGTTGACAAAATTATAAGTCAACTGATTTCAGCCCTAGTAATTGCTCCCTTTTATGCTTAATAGAAAGGCCCTTTTTACTCATGTGACTAAGTCTTTGATGCCATAATTTTGAATTACTATCTTGAACTATCATGACAACCTCCACTTCACTAATATTTTTTATAATATATAAACTCCCAATCTTGTCTCCTTTTGAAACTAAAATAGATCATTTTGTGACTTTCCATGAATCGGTTAGAGAAAACCTTGTGCATATAGCTAATTGACAAAAATCAAAACTCTCTTTAGTTGTGGAACATGATGCACATGTTTTAATAGTCATTTAAGACCTCCTTTCAAAGATAATAAAATATCTACTTTTCCTACTATTTAACATGCCTTATTATCGCCTAAATATACTTCACCAAACTCACCTTCTTGATTATTTGAGAAGTATTTTGTACATGAAGAGGCATGAAATGACACACTTGAATCCAAAAGCCATGAGGCTGAAGTAGTTTGGGTTGTAAATAAAACTAATACACCATTATATTTTTTATAGACTATGTTGTCTTCACTTTCCCAAACTCAATTTTGTGCTCTTTTATAACCTCTACAATCTTTCTTCACATGGCCATTTTTTCCACAAAACAAGTAGTCTCCTACTGTCCTTTCCTTTGAATTTGAACACCTAGTTGATTTTGATATTCTGTGATGGTTTTTTCTAATCCTATTTTGGCTTCTTCCTATAATTTCTATTCTAACCTCTATTAAGGCTTCACCGGATGAGGATTCCTTGTTGCTTCTCCACATATCTTCACTAAGTAAAGTGGTCACTACCTCATCATAAACAAAGTTTTACTTTAAAGATTTTGAAGTAATAATTTCTATAACTATCAAATCCCAAGTGTTAGGTAAGGAACACAACAAGATGATAGCTTTATATTCATCATCCTTAGTCATTCCAACCAAGGTTTTTTAACATAATAAAAGTTTCAAATAATTTATATGATTTGACATCAGAATCCCTTCTATTGGTGTTTTTAAACATCGCAGTTTCAAATTACTCTGATGAGAACAAGATACATCTAGGGGTAGCTACTTCCCATTTTCAACATACCCTTTCAGACACTGGGCCAACTATAATGATAGACCCTTCTTCTACTTCAAACTCTGCAAAACCTAGATGGGTGGACCTCATTTTCACTTATATGGTACTAGTGCTAAAACATACACTTGAATCTAACAAAGTGGGTAAAACCCTTAATCTTCTAACACTTAAGCAAAGATCCCAAACATGAAATAGCTATTAACATGGGCTAAGAAATTGTTAAGCTAAATTACGATATCATTTTAGCTCTTAATCAAAAAAGGAAATGGATGATTGATTAAATTTGATTTCAGCAAAACCCCAAATATGCACTAATAAGAACAAGTTGATCCTATAGTTGATCAATGCCTTATCTATTCGGCAATTTCATGAATCATACACATGTGCATCTATGATACCACTGACATAATCCATACATCAAGATATTAGATCTCTACTATCACTTTGTTAATTAGACATCAGTGTCCATAAAGACCTCATTCTCATGAAGTATCCTTCTCCAATAACTAGCAACTTTGTCAAATACATCAAGCATTTACTTGGCCCTTTGCTCCAACAGAAAAATAGATTAGACATACAATATTAAGGGGATGCAAATGGGCCTTAGTTATTTTTCCATAAACCACATAACATTGCATAACACAAACATAGGAGGCAAGAATCAGAATGAAACTAAGAAGATTACCCCTCATTTGTACACATTTCTTTGAAAATTTACATTCTAGATGAATGCAATAAACTCATGAAATCACAAAATAGATCAAAACTATCTATGTTAGCTTAACTATTGCTATTCATACAAGAGAAAAATATGCTGAAGAATATGGTATTATAGTGATGAAAACCCATCAAAACTAGAACCATGGTGTCACAAATCTGAGAAAAGGGTATGTGCAGGATCACGGTCAACCAAACTATGCTCTTAAGTGGCAATAAAAAATTAGAAAATTAGGGTTATGTCAATTTGGTGTGCAATTTTCTAATTGTTATTAAATTTATATCAAAAAGTTGAGAGAAAAGAATCTCTAGAAAATTGAATCTAGTTTCTAAACTACTAGGACTTATCTCAAAAAAATAAAAATTGATTGCTTAAAATTTTGAATTTTAATACAATATTACAAAAAAAATAGAACAAAAATAAGTAGTAGATGTATGTCTGACCACCTTAATCAAAATCAAATGATAATAATTTTTAATAATATTCTAGATATAAGTGGTAGACTTATGCCTAAATGTCACACATATTTTTGGGTATTTTTATTTTTAATAAATAATAAATAATTATTTTTTTACTTTAGTATTTTTGCAATAAAAAAGCTCTCATGTTTGACCACCTTAACTAATTCAAAACTTTGCAAGATTCAATTTTTCCATTTTTTTCCTTATGGTAGAATAAACATAGAATGTGATGCATCTTTTGGATTTAAAAAATGTTGTACCATTTGAAAGTTATAGTTGTTTTTCAAGTAGTGTGTTAGTTAGCACCTTATACCTAACTCCATTAGAAAATAAGTAATAATTACTTACGAAACTCATAATTTGGCAAACCTTACATTTATGGAAAGATAAGAACATTCTTAAGAAACCCTTTTCATTTCATCAAATTTTGGTGAAAAAAAGGTCATCAGCTACATGTTTGAAGTAAAATACACATAAAAATAGGCCAAAAATACATTTTTAGGATGTTTTTAAAGTTAACCATATAGGTTTGATATCAAAAGATATAGTAGACCTTATAAAGATATTAATTGTTCTCATTTATTATTAGGGTGGGTGGGAAAAAAGTTGGAATAGATTTTGAAATGGTTTGAGATATTTTAGAAGTATAGATTTCTCAAATCACCACTTTTTGGCACACCATGATCCTGCACATACCCAAAACTCAAGATTGGACCCCCCTGGTATCATAGCAATGAGAATTTTTTTCCAAAACTGGAACCCTTACAATGAATGAGAAAGCAAGAGAGATATAGGAAAAGAATGAAATCCTTGATCTGATCTGGAAGTGACATGTATCCACTTGAATGTTCATTCTCTACTATCATAAAAGATCCCTCCTCTTTCTAAAACTAAAATATGATATGATTTTCATCATTATCTGTAACAAACTTGAAATATCTCTTCTTTAATGCTAAAAACCCTTGTGTTGCCAAAATATCTGAAATGTTGATAATACCTTGATTTAACTAACTTGGAAGTGACGAAATTCACCCCTAACTACATTCATACTACCTTTTATGTTCATTCAGTTCACCATTTCTCTGAAAATCAAATCTGAACTGCCCCAACTAAATGAAATTTAAAAGTAGGTACTTGAGAAAAATCCTCATAGAACTTGAAGCAATGGTTTCCTTTACCAAAACAAACTCCAAAAATGAAAATTCCATTCTCCCTCGATTTTGGTGACATATAGTAGTGTGATATCTTCTTATCAAAAACACCCAAAATCTTAGTTTAAATTTTAGGGTCGTAGTATGGCTTTGTGATTGCATTTGCTTTCAAGTATTTAAGTTTTCCTAATGTCAAAACTATAGGTTATAATATTTATTTATTTAAAATGACCCTACACATACTTTTGAGCAAAAATATTTAAAAAATTATTCTTCATGCTTGTACCGCTTTCCCTCCTACTTTTCAATCTAGGTCAAACAGGTTTGACTGGCCCTAACATGTATCACCATTAGATTAGCCTAATTTCTGCATAGTCCCCTAACATCCACCACCCAAGAACCACATGTCACTATCTCATTGGTTCTTTTTTCTGCCACGTGGTGGCCATGTCATCGATCACTATGTCTCTATCCTAGTTAGAATGTTGCCACATCATCATGACATAGAAACATTGCTACACATGGCACCTTGGTTCACATCAACATCTGGTTGGCAATGCCATGTTAGCGCCCTATCATTGCATCATGTCATTGGTCACTATTTTGCATGACACCTTAGTACAGTACAATGTCATCATGATAAAGCAATGTCATGACACATGTCACTTTTTGCCACATCAACACCTTAGGAAAGCGTACCACATCTAGAGTCCTCTGACACATGTCATTTTGTGATTCATCATTAATTTTCCACTTGTCACCTATTGATTGGTTGTATAGGTCCAATCATCATCTTGATATGCATGTTCATTCAAAATTTCCTCCCACCTGGCTATGGGCCCCACACAAGAAGTTTGTGGCTCAAAAGCCTCTATCTTATTTGACACTATAGAGATGAGTGCTGATGCTTTTAAACATAGTAGAACATTGGCATACAATGAATGTGGGATAATGGAATGTACAAGTTTTTCATTAAAAGCTCCATTTTGTCCTAGATAGATGCCTATTAGATTTGGCACATTACCTTTGCGACATCACACTTGACATCCACATGATTTTTTGCATTAAGAAGTCCACAAGATCTTTTATTATGAACCTCTTAAAACATTGGGAAACAACCCAATATTCTCCAATTTTGCATGAACAGACATTTTGAGTAGCACAACACTAGTGATTTGAATATGAGAAGGGTTGAATCTCGTCTTATGCTAATGGGAAGATGTAGTTCTCACTCCTTAAATTATGGTCTCTTCTTCAAAGAAAGAAACATAGTTATGCTACCATCCCTTTGCATGAGAAAATTTACATGCATGGCTTTATGAATAGAAAATATTTTTTTCTTGCATCTAAAACCTTGAACACACCACTACAAAAATATAGAAGAAAACTTCACCTTCCTACTAGGAGCACACACCCAAAGGCCTTCAAGCATCATGTCAACACAATCCAACACAAGGCATGAAGTATTCAAATCAATGGATGTTAAAAACATGGAGAAATAAGTAGTGAAATCTCTCCCTCATGACTAAATGACAACTTATATATAGTGGTCTCCATGTTTGGAACTCCACGTTGGCTGCTATATATTCCTCTCCCTATTGCTTGGGCATAAATAAAACTTTAGCACATCGGCCATTCTGCTTTCAAACTTAGACCCTTGGATAAGAAATTTGTGGTGGCTCCAAAGTCCTCCCCATTTGAGAGCCTTGTTTCATTTTTGGCTTGACTCCCCTATGGGATACCACTACAAGTGAATAATGGAGCCTTCTTCCTTAATTTGCTCAAAATTCCAAGAAATGCTCCTCATACTATTTCTAGTAATGAGGTGCTCCATCCAGTCTCCACATTCATAAGGCTTCATTCGAACATCCATCTTCATTTTTTTGTGTTATTTCTAGCCTTTGTGATCTACAATTATTCATGTGCTATGTTGAGCATATCTGTGTGACTATGTGCCTTGAATATCCCTTAGGATCAAAGTTTATGTTAAAAGACATATAGTGCCTTTGTTGAACTTAGTCCATAGGAATCCACATACCTAAAATGCATTAGGCCAATTTGTAAGAGCATCCACATTCATTATTTAATCTATATCTCTTATACCCTCATGGCATTCAGAACATGGGCAATCCACTTTGCCTCTTTGAAAATATGTCTATGTAGAGTCTCTCTTTGATTTAATTGAATAATTGATAATCTGCGTCTATTGATATAAGAAAACAAAAAAAATTCTTTCTATTTCAAATCTTTAGGGTATAATCAAGACAAGACAACACAATTTCCTAGGCAATTTATCAATTTGACAAAATTAGTTGGGCCCCAAAGTGGATCCAGCTATTTTTTTCTTCTTTTTTGAACAACTGACATCTCAAAGTGGCCTACTGAACATTTAACATTGACTAAAAACCATTCAACCATTGAACCATCCATTAAAACTCATTTTAAGTTTTTTTTGCCGACTGCCAACTTCGTGCCAAGAAGTACTTTGACTGACTTTAAAAACTGATAGAAACCACCTAACTGGGCTTTCAAAATAGGCACATTGATTGTCTATACCACATACTTAAACATTGAAAAATATCATCTTGTGATGAATTATCACTCAAAAAATATTGATTTTCAAAATTGCCTTTCAAGAATTGCCTACAAGCAAACATGTTAGAAAACCATAAAATGCAATTAGATTTGGCTTTGAAAACAAGACAATCTGACACTTGGAGGCACAAAAACTAGGACATTAGTTAACTCTCACAAGGAGAATGTAAATCTATGATTTTGGCTTATGAAAAAATATTGGGCATGTTTGGAAAGTAGTCAAAGTGGGCTACTCAGATTTGTAAAACTAGAAACATTGGCAGAAAAGTGATTTTTACAAATGGAATGGACCTAGGAAAGTCTACAAACAGCTTCATCAAGATTTGAAAACTAGCATGCTTGAATAATTTTAAGAATATAACACAATAATATAACCCATTGGATCTCACCTATCAAGGATTTTGATTTATGACATCATGAACAGGGGCACCAACCAATCTACACTTTATGACACCAGTAAAACTTTACAATTTGTAAATGGAATCATTTTTGAAAAATGATCAAATAGATTTTTCATAAGATCATATTAGAAAAATAAGAAGTCTTCAACCTCTACAATGAAATACAGAAGGAATTATCTCATTTTGGTCAACAGGGTCAAAGTTATAACTGATCAAACATGGCCTCCCAAAATTCTTAGCAATTAGCATCAACATGACAACAATAAACAACCAAGTTTGAGGGATTTAAAATCTAGTCAAAACATATCAAAATGACTTGAAATCTAAAAAATAGGTTCTTTTATATGCATACTAAAGACTCCCAAAGGGACGAGTCATGAAATATTACTGGGTGTGACGTATTCAATTACAAACAAGGCCTCCTGTCGTTATTTGACACTTATAGAAAAATGCAGATTTGAACATTGCTCAAAATGGATCTTCACAAAATGATTCAAAATGGTAGTTTATCTTCATGGGATGAGTGGATACACTAAATTTAAGGTGTTAGAAACATAAAACACCTATTAGGCCTCAAATGGATAGCTAGGTAAACATGCATTAAAAAGCACTTGTAGGGCTTGATTTTTAGAATGGTACCCAAAATTAGGGCTTCAGTTTTGGATCCCAACACCTTCCTTCATTTTCAGCTTGTAGAGATTCTTCATAATGAATATTTTATTTGCAACTAATGTCATTTCATACATACATTGAATTTTATCTCAAACTTTGTTTGTTGTTGTCTCGTTTGATACATTGAACAAAACATCTTGTGATAATGAAAGAAAGATTGTCAACATTTCCTTCTCGTCAATCTTTAACCAGTCTTCATCCATCATTGTAGCTGGTTTCTTATATTTTCATCCAATTTCTACTGCCAAGTCTTCCTTAAATAGGAATGAATGAATCTAAACTTTTCACAAATTAAAATTCTCTCCTGACAATTTCTGCACTCACAAATCTTCCATGACTTCTAATTTTCAAACATGGAAATTGATCCAAGCCTTTATGTCAAAATTTGTTACCAATTGTGAATTTTTCTAAAAGTGCAAATAGAAAATATAAAACAACAAGAAAGAGGAAAAACACAAACACATGAATTCATTGTTGTTCACCACGAATTGTAGGTACATCTACACTGCATGGAGATCTCTAATTAATGTTAAATTCAAGTCTTTACATTATAGTTGTTGCTTCTACTCTTCGAAAATACTATGAATACAATAAGCCTCTAATAGAAATTTATAGACTCTTTAAAGAAATGAAGTTACATAAACAATTGGAGGGAAACAATAATAAAAATAAGAGTCTATTGGGCTTCACATATACACCCAACAACTGAAAGGATGATTGAAAATATACTCAACAATTAAAAGGATGATTGAAATTGAGAATGATATCCTCCCTGTAATGTTCATTTGGATTACATTGATCTATTTTATTGATGAATAATTTTACAATGTCTCTCCTCATATTAAAACAAATTTTTAATTAGATTTTTGAGCTTGAAGTACAGTTGCTTAGTAGAGGAACGAAGTCTATGAGAGAACCAATCTAGTGAGGTATTAATTTCATATGTAATTTAAGGTGATAGGTGTGTAATTGATAGTGGTTGTTCACATAACCTGAATGGTGATAAAAGTAAATTTGAAACCATGAAACCATATAAAGGTAGTTGTGTTAAGTTTTGTAATAATGCACCATTTCTTGTGAAAGGTAAAGGATTAATACAATTGACTAATGAGATCAAGTGTAACAATGCTTATTGGGTTGAAGGACTTAACTATAATTTATTGAGTGTTTCATAGTTGAATAAATTAGGACACAAATTTTAATTCTATCATGGGAAGATCAAGATATTTGATGCTACTAGTGAAATAATTTAAACTGGAGATTAGACAAGAGGTAACTTGTTCTATCTAGATTTATTTTATGAGACGTGCTTATGTGCACAAAATGAAGATATATGGTTATGGCATAAGAGGTTATGCCATGTGAATTTGGATAATTTTTTTAAACTAGTAAGATGAGAAGAGTAAGAAGATTACCAAGATTAGAGAAACTTGATAATTCTATGTGTAAACAATGTTAATTGGGAATAATGACAAAGTCTAGTTTCAAGAGAAAAACATACACATCTAATAATATTTTAGAATTGGTTCATACTAGCCTTTGTAGACCTATTAAAGTGAAAAGCTACTATGGATATAAATATTTCATTCTATTTATTGATGACTATTCTAGAATAATGACTTTAATATTTCTTAATGACAAATATGATGCTTTTTAGTTTCCTATCATTATGACCCCTCCCTAAAATAGAATAGATGAAAGGAGGGAAAAATAAATCATGGACTATGCTAGAACAATGATGATGGAGAAGAATGCGTTAGAAAAATACTTCAGAGAAATTGCAAGTACACTGGTCTATATTTTGAATAGAGTATAGGTCAAGAAATGTACAAATGTTATACACTTTGAGTTATGCTATGGGTATGAACCGAATGTGAAGTATTTTAATTCTTTTAGAAGAAAATGTGATGCTAAAGCCATGAATGAATATTCCTAGGATATTCCACTAAGAGAAAAGCTTATAAGTGTTTGAATTCTAACACACAAAATTTGTAGAAAGTGCAAATGTGAAATTTGATGAATATACAAAAATAAATGAAGCTGAATGCAAGAGAAAACCTGGCCCAAGAAAGAGGAAAAATATGCTAAGAAACAAAAAAATGGTAGTTTCAATAGTAGGTTGCAGAGCAATGGACTATGGGTTTGGAGCATCAACAAAATGATACTGAGATACATGTAGTAGATATTAAACATTAGGAAGACAATGCCAAGCAAGGAGAACTAAAGATACAAAATGGACTTAAAATCAATTTTTAGGATGAACCTATTCATGAAGAAAGAAGGAAATAACCTACACTAGAAAAGTATGTGAGAAAACACCACAAATCACTAGAAACAAAGACTCTGTCCAGTAATGACAAGGAAAAGACTTAGAAGTTCAATACAAGTTTACTTTTTAAGGTTCAACCTAAATCAATAAAGGATGCATTGGAGAATGGATATAGATTCGTGTAAAGAATGAAGAGATTGCAAAACAAGACAAGAACAAAAACTTGAAACTATTACCTAGTCCTAAGGAAAAGAATATTATTGGAACTAAGTGGGTATTCAAGAATAGGGTGAATGAAAAAGGAGAAGTCACAAGGAACAAAGCTAGATTGGTATGCAAAGGATATGCACAACAAGAAGGCATTGACTATGGGGAAACATTTTCCCTAGTTGCAAGATTGGAAGGAGTTAGAATACTACTTCATTAGTCTTCTTAGAAAGGATATAAAGTGTACCAAATCAATGTTAATCTACATTTCTAAATGAAGTACTTGAAATAGAAGTTTACATAGAAAATCCAGAAGGATTTATGGATCCTAGCAAGAAGAACATGGTACACAAATTACACAAAGCACTCTATGGACTAAAATAAGCCCCTAGAGCATGGTATGAAAGGCATCACAATTATTTGGTAAAGATTAGATTTGCAATAACTAATGATAACACTAATCTATACTTGAGGACTGAAGGTGATAAAGGGATACTATTAGCTTAAATATTTTTTGATGACATGATATTTGGAGGAAAATATGCATAATAAAAATCATTTGTAGATACAATAAAGAAGGAATTTGAAATTTCTATGTTTGGTGAAATCAAATCCTCTTTTGGTTTATAAGTATATCAAATGAAGCAAGGTATCTATTTTACTCAATCAAAACATATCAAGGAGATACAAAATCCTTTTGGAATGGATGAGTCAAGACCAATGAACACACTTATGGCTACAAGACATAAGTTATCTAAGAATGATGAATCTACTAATGTGAACAAGACATTGTATAGATTAATGACTAAAAAAATATAATATTGCACTAGTAGTTGGAATTGTTGCAAGCTTTTTTGTAAACCCTAAGGAGAATTAGATGATGGCAGTGAAAATGATATTGAAATATTTAAAAGGAACAAAAAAATATGACTTGTATTACAAGAAGAATGACAAGTTTGGACTGAAAGTATACACTAATGATGATTGGGTAGACAATTTTCATGATGGAGCTTTATTTATAAAAAAGAGACTAGTCCCATGGACAAGAATGAAGTAGAATTGTATTTCACAATAAGCAATTGAAACTAAATATGTGATATCAATAGTGAATTATTCAAACATTGTATGGATCAAGAAATTATTGAAAGTGATAAAGGAAGAGATTTCTAATCCTATTGTTATATATTGTAACAACACAAGTTCTATAAAGAACCCTATAATACACACAAATACCAATCATATTTCTATCAAGTATCATTACTTGAGAGAGTTAGTTCAAGATAAAGAAGTGAGGTTGGAGTATGTGAACACTAAGAAGAAAATTATGGACATTTTCACTAAGCATTTACCTAAGTATGCTCATGAGTATCTAAGAGGTAAATTAGGGTTAATCAGAATATCTTACAATTCGATGCTAAAAGTCATTCTTGAGGAGTTTACTAAAGTAGTGTAGAAAGAAGAATAGAATGGTGTATCAATCATAAGAATAGATGATAGATAGTGAATAAGACTCAAATTTACTAACATGAAGATATATACATGATGAAGATTTATGAGAAATATGGTGTGTCTTTGGCATTATTTTCAAAGAGGGAGAGAGTGTGTCAATTACCATAACAAAGGGATATTATGGAGTTATCTAAATGCAATAATGAGAAAGATGAGGAGAAGTCATACATTACAGAGGAAAAGATAATTTATAGTTACAATATGAAGATGGAGTTAAAGATTTTTTGCAAAGAGAGAGAATATGGTGTTGCCAACAATCATGGATAACTTTAAGAAACCCCCATTTGGAAAAATGTATAAAATTTTGGCAAATCAAATATTAGTTCAGGAAAAATCAATTAATTTCTATTGGTTAATTAATTTTTTTAGTAGGAAAAAAATTAATTTTATTGTTAATGTTTATTCAGCTATATGAAAATTTTATAAAATCTTAGTGAATCTTACATTATTAATGAAAATCATGGATGCAATTAAACATACCTAGAAACCTTGATTTTATTATTATTATATGGATCCTAGTTGATTATCAAATTTGAAGGGAAATTAATCCCACTTATATCTTTATAATTTCCCTCCAAATTATTGAATGGTGGTATGGAGGAACATCCCTATTATTTTATTGGCAACTTTTTATTCAACTATATGAAAATTCTATAAAATCCTAGTGAATCTTACATTATTAATGAAAATCATGGATGCAATTAAACATACCTAGAAACCTTGATTTTATTATTATTATATGGATCCTAGTTGATTACCAAATTTGAAGGGAAATTAATCCCACTTATATCTTTATAATTTTCCTCCAAATTATTGAATGGTGGTATGGAGGAACATCCCTATTGTTTACTATCGTTGGAGATTCCTAAATCAATTGTCTAGATCCTATTTTTGTAAAACTTTTAAAAAGATATTGATTTTTAAAGACAGTCCCAAAAGTAAAGACACATGTTCCACATCAAATCTATTTTGGGGCAACATGACAAAGGACAAGAAGTTTCATGTAAAATCTCTAGAATAGAGATGCATGTCAAATATACATACTAAACCTATAGCCTAACTTATATTTTTACCAAATATTGGCTAATATGACATCAATTTAGATAAAAATTGGAAATTGTAGGCAAATATTTATTATGTATGGTTTGGAAAAAATAGATTGCACTGGTGAAGTCATCACTACAATAAAAATACTTTTGTATTAGTATTGGTGATTGGCCTAAGCATGGGACCCAATTTTTGTAAAGTGCAGGCAACATGGCCACCCCAAAAGTGCAAAAAAAAGCCAAATTTGGGGTCCCTGATGAGTGAGATTAGCCAATTGGTGAATCTTAGCCACTAAATTTATCCTTACCAATAGTAAAAGAGGAAGTTGATTGATCTCATAATCTAATATGATAGAGGGAGTCTATATGTTGCATATCAGAGATCATGGATGAGAATCATAATGAAATTGAAAAAAAGGGAAATTTCTAGACATTAAGATGTGAATCAAAAGAAGATCCAATACTAAACATAGAGGAAGATACTCAAAGAAATTACATTTTTTGGATTGCATGCTAACTAGATGTGGTGTGATCATTGCCAAAGACAAAGATTCTTGGGTAAAAGTACGAAGTTATGTCACCTTTTAGGCTGACTTATCAAAATGATTGAATTTGAGCAATTCCATCCAAAAATAAATTTTGTTCAAACATATGATCTAGATATATTCATTCTAGATAAGTTATAAATGGTCTCACACTTCTCGAATTGGAAATATCTATTAAATGCATGTTTTATACTAGTTTGTATCCAATTACTAAAGAAATAAAATTATAAACTAACGTTATAATAAGTCTTACAATTTTATTGATATGTTTTTAGTAACATATAAACACCATTTTATAGAGCTCAAAGTCAAGAATATTCTCATATAAATTTTATATTTTTATAATTAGATGTGGTATATTGTAATTAAAAAATTCTATAAGCACATATTTAAACACTCGAAAAGATGTCAATTTCAAGAAAGGAAAAAAATATTAAATCATATTTAAAAAGTTAAAAATTATATGACGTTCTAGAGGAGAGAGTCCTCTTTGAGAATATTTAATTTTTCTTTTGGTTAGAGTGGATTTGTTTTCAAAAATGTGGTGGGAGACGAAAATTATCAATTTCATAATATAGGTCTAAAATCATTATAAAAGAGAAAATATAGGTCTAAAATCAATTTTTATATTTGATTGTTCTAGCTATATATTTTATATATAACATAGTCTAAGCTCAAATGGAAATAAGTTTTTTTTCATATAGTTTTGTGGTGGGAACTAAACCCCTAATTTTTAGTGTTTTTTAGCAAATAAAAAATCATCTATAAAAATTAAGAAAATATATCAATTATTATACCAAATAATTATTAAAAATTATTATCCTAAACTTCATCTATTTATACACAACTCATTAGTTTACTTCATTTTCAAATTCTAAATAATAATACCAGTTTTATGTCATTGAAGGTGAATAGTTATACTTTTGTTAGCCTTTTCCTTTACAAAAGGGTGACACAGGTTTGTACTTTTACCCTCTTGGAAACTACAATTTAGACAAATGTTATATTGTTATTGACAAACCTTATTGGTAAGATAATTTCTTTCTAAGTCAAGTGTTTCAAGTGCCATATCAAGATGATTGATGAAGAGGATTTCAGAAGCACATAACAAAAGGATCTAGAGGAAAGGTTGATTTATGAAAAGAAGTACAATGGGAACTTGATTAGTTCTAGACTTTAACAAGATAAAGTCATTGTTTAATCACAACCTAGGTGAAGAAGATAGTTGTACTGAAACAAAGAAAACATGATCAAAGAATGACCAAATGCATAGGCTTGACCAAGAAAAAGAGATGAAGATTAAGGAACTTAAAGTTTATGCTAAGTGATGCTAGAGTTGTCTAGCTAAATGTATAAGACAAGTAAAATATAGTATTGAGTGAGCATTAGTACTAATCGAGTGAGAGTAAATATGTTGAACATAAAAGTTAGTAGTGACCGAGTAATCTACCAATGACTAAGTGTCAAAACAAAGTGCTGGTTGAAGGGCAACATCTGACAGATTATGAGGAAATCATGATTTTTAGCCAAAACAGTTGATTTCTTAGAATATGTTTAAAGCCTCTTGAAGATAAGCATGGATGTATTGGATTATTTCATTTAGGAAAAATTGTGTTTGATATTTTCTATGCAAGAATCTAAGGAAAATTTTGAATAAGTTTCTAGAAGAGAAAAGTGGAGACAAAATGATGGAAGGATTTGATGAATCTGACCAAATCCTACGATCTACGATGATGTTTATGTGGAAAAAGATCATAATTAACTATTTAAGGAGGTGGAAGGGCTAACCAAATCAAGGTTGGAGTAATTTTTGATGCTATTGATTGCCAAATTTAAGCAAAAGGATGAGAAGGATTTTGAAGAGGTGAAGAGCGATTGCTTGAAGGGTTACCAACCAGATTGAAGATAAAGATGAGAATAGAGGCCAGTTAGTGGATCAACATATGAACCAAATAGAGGTCTATATTTGCAAAGTGAGTTGTATTTGTCAAATCAACCTATTTTTATTTCTAGCCATGTATCATTTTTTTGAAATCCTTTACTCAAGGTTGACCTAACAGTCATATGGAAATTCTTTAATCAAGGTGACATTCTAATAGAATGCTCTTAATCCCTCTAATAAAGACACTCCTAATAGAGTTATTAAATCCTTTAATGAGGTCACATTTAACAATGTGTTTTGTAACCTTTAATAGGGTTGATTCATAATAGTGTTGACTTTATAAGAGTGAAAAATTGGTCACATGTTCCTACTGGTTTTCTATAGAGACCAAGCTATTTAATATTTAGATCTAAAGTATCTAAAGTGCTCAAACATTCAATTGGTACATTTAGACCTAAGGATAACTGATTCACCCATGAGATTTTCTCATTCATTGTAACAACTGGCCCCTATGGGATCTGTTCATGGTGTATAGACTCTATTATATTAGGACATATGTATATTTTATGTTACAAATTATCAATAGTTGTTTTCTTGCTAGAACTTAGGACACTTTGATGTGAGAGGTTTTCAAATTAAAAAAAAGGGGCTAGGTTAATATAGGTTACTTCTGACTTGTAGTTGTTCTCTACCATTTTGTGTTGAGATCTTACTGAAAAGATCATTGCTAAAAGAGATTATATAAAGAGGGAGATTTTTGAAGAAGAAAATGAGTTTCAATTATAGTTTAATCACCGATGTCAAACATGATTTTTTTGGTAAGACAATTGCATATAAAATTCAATACTATCAATTAGTTGATTGATGAAGAGGATTTGATCAATAAGATGTAACAATAGCACCTAGATAAAAGGTTGAGTTATGATTGTGTAATGGAGTATAAGGATCAGTTAAGACAAAGATCAAATGATGTATTGATAACCTACTTAAGGTTATAGAAGTTGATTACACTTAGAAACTTTAGAAGAACAAGTTGCGTAAAAATTGTCTGCCAAGCTTGACCGAGTTGATATTAGGTGCCAAGAAAAGTTAGTGCAAGATGAGCAAAAAATTAGTTGAAGCTAAGTAAAAGAACATTCTAGTGAATGCCAAGTAAAATAGTTGTTACCAAGCAACACAGTATGTATCAAGCATCAGTAAACTTTAGTTGAAGTCAAGTGAATTCACAGTTGATTTCGAGCAACATAGTATGTGTCGAGCATCAAAAGATTGATAATGTTGAGCTATTGTATTATTAGAAAGATCAAACATTCACCAAATCTAAGCTGAAAAGTCTATTTTCTTGAAGTTTGTGAACCAGGTGAAAGATAAGGTTGATGAGTTGGTGGCATAGAATTTGTGTTAAAACATTTCTAGGTGAATTCAAATGGATTCTAGAAGAAATATTATATATGAGTTAGATATATTTTATCCTACTTATCCAAACCCAAAAATGGACGATGGAAAATGACAAAGTATCTTAATTTCCTATTTATAGGAATGTCTGTTCATGAAGTAAGAGAGGAAAAGGTCATAAATACACGAAAAGAATAGAGAAAAGAAGGAAGACAGGAAGTCAAGGACTCTGCTTCATCAAGTGACCAAAAAGGTGATGACATTGGTGTGCTAAGCAATAATTCTTAAGGAGATATATGCTTGAAGGGTGAACAAGCTCTCAGAACCAAAAAGTATGAAAGCCAAAAAAAATTGAGGACTAAATAGTTATCTGTAATCTACAAGATAAGTTGTAAGTTGTATTTGATCAAAGCTCTACTATTACTCTCTAAAAATTGTATCAGTTTAGGGTAAAATCCTTTAGATTAAGGTTGACCTAACAGTCATTTAGAAATCCTTTAACAAGGTGGCATTCCAAGTGAATGGCCTCAAGTCCTCTAACAAGGCTCACTTTTAACAAGGTGATTGAAATCCCTTAACTGGATTACATTTAACAGTGTGTGTTGTAACCTTTAATAGGGTTGGCATTTCACAAGGCATCACTTCAGAAGAGTGAAAAGGAGTAGCATGTTACTATTGGTTTTTCCTAGATTGGGTTTCCATGCTAAATCTTTGTGTCAAGTGTGTTGATGAATCTTTCATATTTCATGTTAACAATTTTACAATTTGATTTTATAGTAACCTACAAGTTTTAGTAACAAGCTTGGATGCATGCACAGATATGAATGTTTTATGAATTCACTAATCAGAGTGAAAAGTTTTATTTGTACATCTAGACATTGAATAACTGATTCACACACACACACCCCCCCCTCATTTATTCTAAAGAATTTTAACAATTGGTATTAGATCCATTTGCTAAAAAGAACTAGTTTGAAGGTGCTAGAAGCACAAAGATCAAGATGCCCAAAATAGAAGTATTGAAGCTTAAAAATGATAACTTTCTTGCATGGAAAAGTCTAATAAGTTGCCTTTTGGAGGAAGAGGAGATCATGCACAATCTACCATCTCAATGGAACATGTTGATCCTACTGGAGTTCCAACTACTAAAGATATGAAGAAGAAGAAAGAACACAGTTGGGCAATGATGGAGATTGCCTCTACCCTAAGCTTTGCAAAATTTGATAACATCAATGGATACCACACTACAAAGAAAATGTGGGATGCATTGAAAACCATATACAGAGGACACAAAAATGTTCAATGAGCCTAGTCTGAAAGCCTTAGAGGTAAATTTGATGACATGAGAATGGAAGAAGGTGAGAATATTGCTCAATATGTTGCTAGATTAAAATAAGTTGTTAGTGCAATAAGAGGAGCCATTGGTCATATAGATCATGATATTATTTTGAGAAAAGTCTTAAGAACACTACTTCATGTCTATGCTATTAGACTATTTGTAATCCAAGAATTGAGATGTATTCCAGGAAATAACCTAACTCTTGAAGGTCTAGTAGGTAGACTCACTACTTTTGAGCTATCTAACTTTGACAATTACAAATGAGACAGTCTTAAATATGTTTCAAGGCTAAGTTTTTATTGAAAGATTCTAATGAGAAGAAGCTAAAGAATAAAAGAAAGATAAAACATGTATCTAGTGATAGTGATACAGATGAAGAAGATGTTGAACAACTGGAAGCACTAGTGGCAAGAAGATTCCATAGAGAAAAAGGAAATTTCAAGGGTAAGTTACCTATCATTTGTTTTAATTGCAATGAGATTGGTCATATTGTTGCTAGATGTCCTAAAAATAAAAAATATAAAGGAAGTGATAAGAACAAAGGTAGAAGAAATGATGATAGCAAGAAGTACAGAAAAAATAGAAAGAAGTGCTACATTGCTGAAGAGGATGATTCTAATAAAAGGAAAAGGTTCCATCAAAATTGTAGATAAAATCTCACGTTGTTAGAAATAGATAATACTAAGGAGGGGGGGGTGAATTAGTATTTTTAATCTTTTTACCCACAACTGAATATTATTAATTACTTTATCATGTGCATAAGAAAATGAACTAATAGTGCAAAATAGTGTAAACAACCATACAGAAAGAGAGATCATGACAACATATTTTGTTAACTAGGGAAACCCTGGCCAAGGGAAAACCTCGGTAGGGATGAAACTTACTAGATGATTCACTATATAAAGAATCTAGTTAAGGATATTGACCCTATTAGGAGTCTATGAAGAATGTATAGTGTCTTGAGTCCTTGTTAGGAGACTAGGCCTTGTTAGAAGCCTCAACCCTATTAGGAGTTTCTTCAACCCTGTTAGGAGTCGATGGATCACATACAAATGTTTGCAAGAAGAGCCCATTTCTCTAACATGCAACTATACAATAAGTTCTTCAAGAAATAGGTGTACATACAATACTAAGTAGTTTGTTATACTTCATAAATCTTCTGATTGATGATTCTTAACATGAAAAACTGCACTCATATTATTCTACATCATATCTTTGCATCATATAGAAAAGTGTCACATTCACTTGTTACTCGCATTTCACAAGATCATATCGACTTCACATTCACTGATCACTAAATCATCATTCACTTTCGCACTTGCTTTTTCAAATTTTTACTTCGCAAATAAATTTCTTTACTTATACAAAAAAAATTGGTAAATGCTTCCTTAGTCAACTCATATAACATCATTAGAGTTAGCTCAACAAGAATTCATAACTCAAAATAACAACTCAAATTGTTAAACTCATTCTGTTGATATGCTATGTTATGTGTTGTGTCATGACTAAATCACTAATTACTTCATAACTCAAACTCGGTTGACTATATGGACATGTGAACTGGTATACATCATCATTATGATTTCGTGCATCTCTAGTTAATTGAGCAAGAGAATATTCCAAGGGAATATTTTTCTATCATCAAAATTGTCCTACTATTGTAACATTGTCTGATACTTAGACAATTTTCTTTTGCAACTGAATAAGGCTAATCTGCAAAAAAAATATGTCATAAATGGCAATGATAAGTTACATTATCTGATTGATTGAACATATTTCCAACAATATCCCCCTTTGGAATTGATGGCAACATTTTGGGAATATTGGCTAGGTCCCAAACATGTTGTCATGCTAATCAAAACAAATAGCCATAACATAAAAAATCTAAAAACATTTTTATTCATGTTATGAAAGATTACATCACTTATAACTTCCCATTACAACTTATTGCTCCCCCTTACATATACACAATACAATTTCTTATAGTTTTCCCTATATCTCCCCCTTTGGCATCAATGACAAAGGTATCAAAAGATTGTCAAAATCTGGTAGCTGCATATCCAAACTTGGAAAAACAATCACTGAAATTGGTCTTCAACTACTCAAATTGTTTCTTCCAATTGTCCTTTAGTGCTTTAGATACATTGATAAGTGCACATAAAGCATATGTTGGCAATTATGCTTTGTTCAAGTCTGTAGCCACAAACTTGTCATATGAAGATTTTGCAGACAAGCATTCTTCTAATTGATTTTCCAACAAAGTTTTCTTAGGGAAAAAGTTTTCTTCTTCTCCACTTGTGTTTCCCTTATATTGTCATGAAGTAGTTGTATTATATGTTTAATGGTGTCTAGTTGTTTATTCTACTTCAAAAAGTTGTTAGTGACTATCTGAAGCTCAATCACTTTCTCCTTGATTTGATCATCATATTCTTTCAAATAAATGTATGCTAAGTTACACTTAGCATATGCCTATTTTCCTTCCTCTGTGCACTACCTTAGTACTTTAATACATATATTCAGAGTTTCTATATCATTTCTCATGTTAGTGCACATGGTGTTTAGAAGCTTACCATCGTTCTTAGTCTATGCTTGAATGGTAGCCACATTCATGAGTGTAGAGAAATCATCATCAAAAGCCTTGCACAAAATTGCTATGCACTATTGAATATCAGCTAGGGTGTCAAAAATGCTTACTACCTTTTCTATTTTATCCAAAACTATGGTCAAGGTCTTCTCAATTGACTTGACTGATTTCTTCTTTTCAAGAAATTTTCTCAAAGAAGATATAAGGTTCTTTACCTCATCTTCTTCATTAGATAGAGCTAGAGGTAATGTTGTTGTCGTTTGAGTAGGAGTAGTGGAAGTTCCTACTACTACTGCTATTTTTTGAGGAGGAAGAGTGAAATTTCCTATTGCTATTGCTATTTTTGATAAAGGCACACATGAGGTACCTACTTAGTACTAGTTTCCATCTTTTGTGTAGCTTCTTTAGTAGTCTCTTGATCCTCTTCTTCATTAGAGCTACTATAATCTACAATATTGCCAACAATACTGGCACCAAAATCCTTGAATGGATCCTCTAATTTTTCAACAGTCACTTTGGTATTGTCTACTTGCATAGAGTGATTGCTAATGGTGATGTGAGGAGGAGAGCTTGGTGCAGCTATTGGTTTAGAACTATGAGGATGACTGCAAGCTGTAGGACTATCTTCCTTTGTTTGTGCACTTTCCTCAGGTGTCTAGCTTGCCTCTTCTGGCTGCACACTTACTTCAGGCTTTTGGCTTGCCTCTCCTATCTGCGCACTATCTCTAGGCATCTAGCTTGCCTCCTTAGTCTGTGCACTTTCCTTAGGCATAGTGGATATGAAAGAAACTATTGCCTCTTGAGTTTCTTTATTAATTTCCTCATAATTTCCTCCCATAATAAGAATGGATCTTTTCTTATGCCTTATTAAAGGTGCTATACCTTTCAAAATTTATTTTATATCTTCTTCACTATTTACAGATCATAACTTTCTCACCATGTTTATTCTTATCCATTTATCCTCTTCTACAACTCTAATCTTCCTATTTAGCAATCTATTATACAAATCTTTAGGTATTTACCCTTTTATAGTATCAAACCACTTATCTTTCAAAATCATGTTTCTAACTACAACATTTTCTAGCTATCTCCTATCCATGTTATTATACAAGTCATAGTATTTATTTAACTATACAAAATTGTTATCATTAATGATTTGCATGTTAAGGTTTTCTACCTTTGGCTTCCATGTTTTGCGTCCTGTTGATGTCTTGGCTTCTTGATCAGCTACTTCAACTGGTCTATCACTAGTCTCTTCCTCATACTCGGGTGAGTTAATATGTAGATTTTTTCTCCTTTTTCTTGGGGCACTGATGGTCTGCTTTACTCTCCTTGTAGATTTCCTTGATGCAGATTTTTCCTCTATCTTTAATGGTTTTCTTGGGGGTTACTACTATGCAAGTACTACATAAGGCATAGAAGGAGTCTGCACACTTGTTTGGGGAACTGTGACTTCTTCAATAGGTCTTGCCACTACAATGGGTGTAGGGGATAAGAGATCAGTTTGACCACTAGCCTTCATGTCCATAATAATTCCCTTTACCTCACCAAATTATTTCCTTATCATTCTTGATTCTTTCAAGATAGAATCAATAACTTTCTCCACCTTTTTCTTGGATTCCATCATTACTTGACTAGTTTTCACTTCTCTCATTTTCTCTGTATATGTTCCCCATCTAGGACTATTAGAATCAATTTCAGAGTGAAGGATTATCTATGCATACCCTTCAATCAAGTCCTTGCTCATCTCATGTCCCATAGGTTCAATAAATTTCACCCAAATAACTACTACCTCCATGCATGTGAAATATGTCTGAATCATGAAACATAATTAATCCTTATACTTTTCTACTAGCATAGGAGGTATTCTATACCTTTTCTTCATTTCAACTTGAAAGGACTTCATTATTATGTCCAAATCATTGTCTCTGACTATTTCAAGTCATGACCTATAGGCTTGAGTGATTTATTGCATTGTGCACTCATTTTCATTCCATACTGTGATACTAGGAAACTTCTTGATAGCATAGAAAAATATGTTGGTTAGAAGGGATTCAGATCTGAAAATTGCACTTCTTGATTTCTTGATTCTTGAGATATTGTCCAATAATTGTGTTCTAACAATGTTGCACATATTAACTTCTTTGCTTCTTACTGCCACGTAAGCTGGATGTTGAAATCCTATAGGGATTGAATCAATTCCTTATCCATGATTATACTTATAACCCAAAATCTTGCAAATAAGTCTCACTCCATCATCTTGGATTGAGTTGACTTTCATGTTCCTCTTGTCAAAATATGTGTTGAAATTTGCCTCAACAAGTTTGTACACATTTTTGATGTTTACTAGATTGCTGCCCTAATTGCTCAATCATTGGACCTTGTGAATTAGGTCATTCTCAATGCAAATGATAGAATCTCCCAGCCATAGAAGATCATCATGTAATCTACTAAGAATTATCCTTGTCCATTCATTATTATCAAAATCCATGTATAACATATGCTTAACTAGGTTAAGACGTTCCAAAAATTTATGTTTAGGTTTTAATGATAAATCATTGTTGCACATCTTCTCCAAATCCTTGTGAATCTTTGATCACCTATGCTTTCAATCTTACAGTAAATATAACCTTTGATATCTTCTATGTGAAGAACATTTTCCAGAACTTGTGAAAATTCTCCAATAGGATCATCAAGTAAAGAAATAAGTGGGTGTTTCTTGAAATTATACCTAGGCCTATTGCTTACATTATAAACTTCTTTCCTTGCCATTCTTGAAGGATTATGCTCAATAATTTAAAAAATACCTCAATTTTGTGTACTAGGGTTTCCAACGACTTTGTGTACTTGTAGGGCTCTTAAATTCTCCAAATCTCACTTCAATCTTGCACTCAAACTTTGCACAAGAAAATGATATATGTAAGTCAGTTCGCATCCTTTAAATCTTTCACAATCTGTACTATGCAATAAATAGATATCTACCACTAGTTTGGTATATTGTCTCTATGCATTATAGAGTTTAATCATTTCGTATATCCTCATCCTAATCATATCAAGCAATGTGCACTTCACTATAGACTTCTCTCAATATCTACTACCTACTATCAACTATGCAACTCTTGATACTTTCTCTAGCATTAGTTATCAAGAACTAATACTATGTTCCACTAAGAATGCTTAATTCTGGTGAGAAGAGTTAGAGACAATAAGTGACTTCATCATCTTGTAAGGTGCATTTTCTATATTTATGTGAGAGCTTTATAGTTCTATTTCCTTCACAAATGATTCCTTCAATTCATTTGTCTTCTCTTTTACTTCATTTCTTCTATTGTTCCTTCTGTAATTTTGATTCCTATTTAGGTCTCTTATATCCATTCTACAAAACCTCCTTTGTGTCCAAATTTATTACATAACTGACATATAGGTACATCTCCTATCTATTCATTCGACTTGTCATTAGGTGTTCTGTGATTCCTTGCAATGTGTCCTAGATTGTTGCATCTATAGTAAACAATCTATCTACTTTCTCCACTTTCATTACTATGAGATCTTCTTTTGTTTCCTACATTGTTAGAGTTCATCTGCATCCTACTATTGGCATTATCATTATTAAATTTAGGGTTTTTTACAATCTACTACATAATGACCATATCCATGACAATTATGAAAATAAAATTTTCAAATAGGTTTGAAAGACTTACCTTCTTAATTGACTTCAGTGTCTTCAGGTTCATCACACTAGGCAAAGGATTCCTTTCTTTTGTTATTCATGTCTTGATCAGATTCTTTAACTTTTTTAGAGTGAGCAACATTCACTTTGTCTTTAGATGTATCATCTATCTTGATTAGGTCCTTATTAACTTCAGGAGTAACATGTTCTTTTTTTCATTAGATTTCTTTGTGGATTGACCAAGAAAGAATCCAAGTCCAATTTTATCATAATTGGGTCTTTGCGCACATATTTTTTCTTCAATTTTATCACTATTGGTATATAATTTTTCAAGTTGCTATTTGGTTTGCACCAACTCAGCTTTCACAATGGTGTTGTATTTCTCTAATTCTACATGTTCTAACTTAATAGATTCTAGTTCTAATGTTACCTTGCTTAACTGGGATCTCAGATCTACATTTTCAGCTTTTATTTTGAAGTCAATCTTACCTCAGTTTTCTTAAGACTCGGCCTAACTTCAACTATGTTTAACTCATGTTTTAGGATCTTAGTTTCTTTCTTCAGATCTTCAATGTCATCATCAATGGTCTAATTAGTAGGTCCTTTCTATTTTAGGTCATCTTTTTTGTCCTTCAGTTCACCAATATAGGCTTTTGCATCCTTGTATCAATCTTTGAGGCCATCTCTTTTATCAATAAGAAGATCAATTTGTTCAAGTGCTTCTTCAAGATTTTTATTTAATTGTTCATTATGCGGTGGTGAATCAGTATTTTCAATATTTTTACCCACAACTGAATATTATTAATTACTTTATCATGTGCATAAGAAAATAAACTAATAGTTTAGAAAAGTGTAAACAACCATATGCAAAAAGAGATATCATGACACAATATTTTGTTAACTAGGGTAACCTTGGCCAAGGGAAAACCCCGATGGGGATGAAAACCACTAGATGATTCACTATATAAAGAATTTGGTTAAGGATATTGACCCTGTTAGGAGTCTATGGAGCATGTATAGTGTCTTGAGTCCCTATTAGGAGACTAGGCCTTGTTAGAAGCCTCAACCATGTTAGAGTTGCTTAAACCCTGTTAGGAGTTGGTGGATCACATACAAAATGTGTGCAAGAAGAGCCCACTTCCCTAACATGCAACTATACAATAAGTTCTTCAAGAAATAGGTATACATACAATACTAAGTAGTTTGTTGTACTTCACAAATCTTCTGATTGATGATTCCTCACACAAGAGCAACTATGCACATATTATTTTGCATCATATAGAAAAGTATCACATTCACTTGTTACTTGCATTTCACAAGATCATATCAACTTTACATTTACTGACCGCTTGTTACTTGCTTTTTCACACTTTTACTTCACTAATAAAGTTCTTTACTTATACAAAACATTTTGGTAAATTCTTTCTTAGTCAGCTCATATAACATCATTAGAGTTGGCTCAACAAGAATTCATAACTCAAACTATTAAACTCATTCATGTTGATATGCTCTATTCTACATTGTGTCATGATTATGTCAGTAATTACTTCATAACTTGAAATTGGTTGACTATACGAACATGTACACTAGTATATATCATCATTATGATGTCATGCATCTCTAGTCAACTATGCAAGAGAATATTCCAAGGGAATATTTTGCTATCATTAAAACTATCCTATTGCTGTAACACTATCAGATACTTAGACAAATTTCTTCTACAACTGAATGAGGCTAATCTACAAAAAAAATATGTTGCCATAAATGAAAACCATAACTTACCTTATCTGATTGATTGGACATATTTCCAACACATGTGACAATGCTTACTATGTTGAAGGACTAAATTATAATTTTTTGAGTGTGTCACAACTAAACAATTTGGGAGGCAAACTTGAATTTGGAAACAAGACTGCTTAGATAAATAACACAAATGGTGAATTGATAGGGAAAGGAGATCACACTAGAAAAAATCTATTTTACCTTGATATAGAGGATGGTGCATATCTTGTTGAGAAAATTGATGGTGTATGGATATGGCACAAAAGGTTATGTTATATGCACTTCGGTAACTAGATTAGTATCAGTAACATGAAGAAAGTTAGAGGTTTGCCCAAGTTGGAAAGGCCTAATAATGTGATTGTAAATAATGTCAGCTAGGAAAAATGACAATTTCAAGTTTCAAAAGAAAAAATTATACCTCTAAAGAGATACTAGAGATTGTTCATATTGAATTGTGTGGACCAATTGAAGTTCAAAACTACAAGGGAGACATAATGTTATTCATAGATGATTATTCTAGAATGATGAAAATCATGTTTCTAAAAAAAAATCTGATGCTTTACAAATGTTTAAGTGGTTCTTGGCAAGAGTTGAGAATCAAACAGGTAAAAGTCTAAAATGTTTGAGATCATATAGAGGAGGAGAATTTACATCAAACAAGTTTAAAATGTTCTATAATGATAGAGGAATCAAAAGACAAACATTTGCACCTAGAACCCCTCCATAAAGTGGAATTGCTGAAAGAAGAAATAGGTCACTAATGGACTATGCTAGGACACTTATGATGGAAAAGAATGTTTCTCTAAAATATTGGAGAGAAGTTGTAAGCACAGTTTTCTATACCCTAAACCATGTGCAAATCAAGAAAGGTATTCATTAAACACATTTTGAACTATGGTATGTATACTCACCCAACGTAAAATACTTTAAGGTATTTGGAAGTACATGTTACATTCTTAAAGATGTTAGAAGTGGTAAGTTTGATACAAAAAGTGAAGAAGATATATTCCTTGGCTATTCCAAAAGAAGTAAAGCCTACAAGTGTTTGAATACTAACACTGACAAAATTGTGGAAAGTGCAAATGTGAATTTTGATGAATATATAGAAATACATGATGTTGAACCTATGAAAAAGATAGAAGAATACAAATAATTTGTATACTTCTATGAAGGAATGCTTGCTAAAGAAGAAGTTGCAAATCAAGTTAAAAACCAACACCAAATTTTAGTAACTACTAAGTCACATCTTGTGAATGCCAAACTAAATTCAAGAATTGACTTGCATTTAGATGCTGAGTTACAGAATGAATGAACTACATATTCTAATTATGAGGATAGTGTACATGAAAGAGATACTAAGATACCTAATAGAAATATACATAGTGACTCTGTAGCTAAAAGACAAACTAAAGAAACAAGAACTGAGACAAGATTGTCCAAATATGTCAAAAAACATCATCTTATTGATAAAATCATTGGAAAAAAAGATGTTAGGCCAATAACAAGAAATAAATTGAGAAGTGAATCTTGTTTGCTGAGCATGAAAGAACCTAAGACAATAAAAGACGCATTAGAAGATAATGACTAGTGCAAATACATGGAAGAAGAGATTGAGTAGATAGAGAAAAATAAAACATGGAGTCTAGTTTCTAGACCAGAAGAAAAAAATGTGATTCGCACCAAGTGGTTATTTAGAAATAAGCTAGATGAAAATGGTGAAATCACAAGGAATAAAGAAAGACTAGTTTGCAAAGGATATGCACAAGAGGAAGGAATTGACTATGGAGAAACATATTACACTAGTGCAAGATTAGAAGGAGTAAGAACTCTACTTGCTTATGCTATATACAAAAGATTCAAAGTCTATTAGATGGATGCCAAATCTACATTTCTGAATGGCATATTGGAAGAAGAAGTCTACATAGACCACACACAAGTATTTGTTGATGATAATAATAAGAATATGTTATTTAGAATGCACAAAGCTCTTTATGGTTTGAAACAAGCACCAAAAGAATGGTATGAAAGACTTTGTAAGTATCTTGTGAAGACTGGATTTGAAAGAACTAATGGTAACAAAAATCTATATATAAAGATAGAAAAAGGTAAAGGTATTATGTTATCTAAATTTTTTGTTGATGATATAATATTTGGAGGACAAAATGCTTTAGGTTAGGATTTCACAAAAGAGATGAAACATGAATTTGAAATTTACATGTTTGGAGAGATCAAATTCTTTGTGGGATCACAAGTATATTAGCTGAAGTATGGCATATTTATCACTCAGTTAAATTACATCAAGGAAATATTAAATTTTTTTGGATAGGAAGATTCAAACCAGTAAGTACACGTATGATAACAAGACACAAACTATCAAAGAATGATGATTTTGCTGAAGTAAATCAAATATTGTAAAGGTCATGATTGAAAAACTACAATATGTTGTACATAGCAAACTTGATATTGTATTATTTGTAGGGATAGTTGCAAGATTCTCTGCAAATCCCAGTAAGAATCATTTAATAGTTGTAAAAAGAATAATGAGATACTTGAAAGGAATAGAAGAGTTTGGTGTATACTATAAGAAGAATGAGAAGTTTGATTTGAGAACCTACACTAATGCTGACTGGGCTAGAAACATAGATGATAGAAAGAGCACCAAGGGAAGAGCACTTTTCTTAGTCAAGAGACTAGTTACATGGATTAGTAAGAAACAAATTTGTACCTCACAGTCTACCACTGAAGCTAAATATGTTGCTACTACTATAAACTACACAAACATTGTATGGATCAAGAATCTACTCAAATGAATGAGGGAAGAAATAACAGAACAAGTGATACTTTATTACGATAACTCAAGTGCTATTAATATATTAAAGAATTTAGTGATGCATGCTAAGACAAAGCACATTGCAATCAAGTATCATTATTTGAGAGAGATGGTTCAAGATAAAGAGATGAACATGGAGTATGTCAAAACAAAGGAACAAATTGTTGATATCTTCACAGAACCATGACCTAAGGATGCACATGAATATCTAACAGGTAAATTACGGGTGATAACCCTATCAAAGGCTATACAAGTAACATGAGGACTAACTTGTATCAAACAAGTTGATTTCCAAAATTCACAAATTGATGTAGAGGATCTTACTTTAGGTATTTCCTGAAGTAATTAAACTATTGAAATTCCAAATCAGTCATAAGAAATGTGACAGAGGGAGAAACTAGAGATACTACAAAGTTCTATATCTGCATGATAAGATGGCATGTCTTTGGCATTGTTGTCAAAGAGGGAGAAAGAACATTAAACTAATCATCATTCAAAGAGGGAGAAAGAGCTACAAGAGCTATTCTACTAATCAGAAGGGAGAAAGTATATCGAAGGAAGATATCAAGAGATTGCTATCTAAGAGGAGTTAATTTATGATGGTTCAAAAGGAGAACTCTTAATCTACCTAGCAAGAGGGAGTCATAAGAAAGAATTTTTTAACCTAATTAGAAGATGGAAATTGCTAATAGAGGGAGAAAGTTTGATACAAATTTTCTTTTCAGTATTGTCTTATTGTTTTAACTTAGTTAGTTTGGTCAAACAAATTGTTTTACCATTTAGGTGACTTGGTTGATTAGTTTGGTTTTCCATCAATGTCAAAGAGGGAGATTGTTGAGATCTGATTGAAAAGATGATTGCTAAAAGATATTATTGAATAGGGAGATTTTTGAAGCAAAAAATGTGTTTCAATCATTGTTTTGTCACTGATGTCAATCCTACTATTTTTTGGTAAGTTAATTGCTTATAAAATTCAAATACTATCACTTAG
The DNA here is from genome assembly GCA_028749045.1 of Cupressus sempervirens. Classification (NCBI taxonomy): domain Eukaryota; kingdom Viridiplantae; phylum Streptophyta; class Pinopsida; order Cupressales; family Cupressaceae; genus Cupressus; species Cupressus sempervirens. Next base: position 796,320,452 of record CM053792.1, read on the forward strand.
TTGATTGTTGAAGAGGATTTGATCAATAAGATGTAACAATAGCACTTAGAGAAAAGGTTGAGTTATGATTATGTAATGAAGTACAAGGATCAGTTAAGACAGTGATGAAATGATGTATTGATAACCTACTTAAGGTTACAAAGACTCATTACACTTAGAAACTTTATAAGAAAAAGTTGTAAAATGATTATCTACCAGACTTGACCTAATTGATAGTAGGTGTCGAGCAAAGTTAGTGCAAACCAAAAAGAAAATCAGTTGGAGCTGAGTAAAAGAAAATTCTAGTGTATGCCAAGTAAAACAGTTGATGCCAAGCAACATAGTATGTGTAAAGTATCAGTAAACTTTAGTTTTAGCTAAGTGAATTCATAGTTAATCCCAAAAAATGCAGTATCTCTTGAGCATCAAAAGATTGATAATGTTGAGCTAGTGCATTATTAGAAAGATCAAAGATTCATCAAATCTGACCTGGAAAGTCTATTTTCATGAAATCTATGAACCATTTAGAAGATAAGGTTCATGAGCTAATGGCATAGAATTTGAGGTAAACCATTTCTAGGTGAATTCAAATAGATTCTAGAAGAAGTCTCTAGAAGAAAGATGGAATATGGGGTAGATACATTTTATCCTACTTAATCTATCAAAACCCTATAATGGACAATGGAAAATGACAAAGTATCTTAATTTCCTATTTATAGGAATGTCTGGTCATGAAGTAAGAGAGGAGAAGGTCAAAAATATAAGGAAAGAAGGAAGATAGGAAGTCAAGGATTCTACTTCATCAAGTGGCCAAAAAGGTGACCGCATTGGCATGCTAAGCAAGAAGGCTTAAGGAGATATATGCTTGAAGGGTGAAAAAGCTGTCAAAACCAAAAAGTATGAAAGCCAAGAAAAATTGAGGAATAAACAGTGATCTATAATCTACATGATAAGTTGTAGGCTATATCAAATCAAAGCTCTATTGTTACTCTCTAACAATTGTATCATTTCAAGGTAAAATCCTTTGGATTAAGGTTGACCTAACAATCATTTGAAAATCCTTTAACAGTGTAGCATTCCAAGTGAATGGCCTAAAATCCTCTAATAAGGCTCACTTCTAATAGGGTGATTGAAATCTCTTAATCGGATTACATTTAATAGTGTGTGTTGTAACCTTTACTAGGGTTGGCCTTTCATAGGGCATCACTTTAGAAAAGTGAAAATGAGTGGCATGTTACTAGTAGTTTTTTCCAAATTGGGTTTCCAAATTAAATCATTATGTCAAGTGGGTTGATGAATCTTTCATATTTCATGTTTACATTTCTACAATTTGATTTAACAGTAACCTTCAAGTTTTAGTAACAAGCTTGAATGCATGCACAGATATGAGTGTTTTATGAATTCACTAATCCAAGTGAAAAGTTTTATTTGTATATCTAGACCTTGAATAACTAATTCATCCCCCCCAATTATTCTAAAGAGTTCTAACAATTACTATCAGAGTCATCTACTAACTTGAGGACTAGTTTGAAGGTACTAGAAGCACAAAGATCAAGATGTCCAAAAGAAAAGTACCCAAGCTTAATAGAGACAACTTTCCTACATGGAAAAGTCTACTGAAGATGCATCTTGGAGGAATAGGGGATCGTGCACAATCTACCATCTTAGTGGAACATGTTGAATTGATATGATGAAGAAGAAAGAACACAATCAAGCAATATTGGAAATTGCCTCTACGCTAAGCTATGTAGAGTTTGATGACATCAAAGGATGCAACACTACAAAGAAAATGTGGGATTCCTTGCACACCATTTATGGAGGAGACAAAAATGGTCAAAGAGCCAAGTTTGAAAGCCTCAGAGGTAAATTTGATGACATGAGAATGGAAGAAGGTGAGAATATTGCTCAATATGCTGCAAGAATAGAAGAAGATGTTAGTACAATAAGAGGAACCATTGGTCATATAGATGGTGATATTGTTTTAAGAAAATTCTTAAGAATACTACTGCCTGTCTATGCTATTAGGGTATTTGTAATCCAAGAATTGAGATGTATTCTAGGAAATAACCTAACTCTTGAAGGTCTAGTAGGTAGACTCACTGCTTTTGAGCTATCTAACTTTGACAATTACAAACTAGAGAGTCTTGAATCTACTTTCAAGGCTAAGTTGTTATTGAAAGATTTTGATGAGAAGAAGCAAAAGAAGAAATGAAAGATAAAACATGTTTCTAGTGATAGTGGTATAGATGAAGAAGATGTTAAAAAATTGGAAGCACTACTGGCAAGAAGATTCCATAGAGGAAAAAGCAAGTTCAAAGGTAAGTTATCTATCATTTGTTTTAATTGCAATGAGATTGGTCATATTGCTGCTAGATGTCCTGAAAAGAAAAATTACAGAGGAAGTGATAAGTAGAAAAGGTAGAACAAATGAAGATAGCAAGAAGTACAAAGACAAAGGGAAGAAGTGCTACATTGCTAAAGAGGATGATTCTGATGAACATGATGATAAAATAGTTTATGTTGTAAGGGAAGGTGAATCTGATGAAGATGAGGTGACTGCTCCTATGACTTGTGTGAACAAAAATGATAGATGGATCATTGACAATGGATGCACACATCACATGATAAGAGATAAATGTAATTTTGTTACCTTAAACTATTATGATAGAAATAGTGTTAGATTTGGTACTCCATGTCTGATAAAAGGAAAAGCTTTCATCAAACTTATAAATAAAATATCACGTGACAATGCCTACTATGTTGAAGGAATAAATTATAATCTATTGAGTGTGTCACAACTAAACAATTTGGGATGCAAGGTTGAATTTGGAAATAATACTGCTAAGATATATGACACAAATGGGAAATTGATAGGAAAAGGAGATCAAACTAGAAGCAATCTATTTTACCTTGATAAAGAGTATGCTAATTATCTTGTTGTGAAATTTGATGATGTATGGATATGTCATAAAAGGTTATGTCATGTTAACTTTGATAACTTGATTAGTATCAGTAATATGAAGAAAGTTAGAGGTTTTCCCAAGTTGAAAAAGCCTAATAATGTGGTATATAAACAATGTCAGCTAGGCAGAATGAAAAAGTCAAGTTTCAAAAGCAAAACTTATACCTCTAAAGAGATACTAGAGATTGTTCATACTAACTTATATGAACCAATTGAAGTACAAAGATAGATGGGAGACAAGTTCACAATGTTATTTGTAGATGATTATTCTAGAATAATGACATTCATATTTTGACAAAAAAATCTAAAAAATTTCAAATGTTTAAGTGGTTCTTGGCAAGAGTTGATAAAGAAATAGGTAAAAGTCTGAATTGTTTGAGATTGTATAGAGTAGGAGAATTCACACCAAATGAATTTGAAATGTTCTGTAATAAGAAAGGAATCAAAAGATACACATCTGCACCTAGAACCTCTCCACAAAATGGAATTTCTAAAAGAAGAAATAGGTCTATAATGGACTGTGCCAGGACACTTTTGATGCAAAAGAATGTTTCTCTAAAATATTGCAGAGAAGTTGTAAGCACAACTATCTATACCCTATACCATGTGCAAATCAAGAAAGATACTCATTCAACACCTTTGGAACTATGGTATGGATAATCACCCAATGTAAAGTACTTTAATGTATCTGGGAGCAAATGTTACATTCTTAAAGATGTTAGAAATGGTAAGTTTGATACAAAAAGTGAAGAACGTATATTCCTTGGCTACTTGGCAAGAAGTAAAGCATACAAATGTTTGAATACTAAAATTAACAAAATTGTGGAAAGTGAAAATGTGAATTTGGATGAATAAATAGAAATACATGATGTTGAACCTATGAAAAATCTTGAAGAATACAAATCATTTGTATACTTCTATGAAGGAAAGACTAGTGAAGAAGAAGCTGCAAATCAAGTTGAAAACCAACAACAAATTTAAGTAATTGTTGAGTCACATCCTGTGAATGTTGAATTCAAGAACTAAGCTACATTTAGATGTCGAGTTATAGAATGAAGGAGCTACACATTCTAATTTTGAGGGTAGTGTACATGAAAGAAATGCTAAGATAGTGACTCCATAGCTGAAATACAAACTGAAGAAATAAGAACTGAGTGATTATTGTCAAAATATTTCAGAAAACATCATCCTGTTAATCAAATTATTGGAAAAAAAGATGCTAGACCACTGATAAGAAATAAATTGGGAAGTGAATCTTGTTTGTTGAGCATTAAGGAATCTAAGATAGTAAAAGATGCATTAGAAGATAATGACTAGTGCAAAGCCATGGAAGAAGAGATTGAGCAAATAGAGAAAAAAAAAACTTGGAGTCTAGTTCCTAGACTAGAAGATAAAAATGTGATTGGCATGAATTGGATATTTAGAAATAAGCTAGATGAAAATGGTAAAATCACAAGGAATAAAGCAAGACTGGTTTGCAAAGGATATGTACAAGAGGAAGGAATTGACTATGGAGAAACATTTTCCCCTAATGCAAGATTGGAAGGAGTAAGAAATCTATTTGCTTATGATGCATACAAAGGATTCAAATTCTATCAAATGGATGTTAAATCTACATTTCTGAATAGCATGCTAGATGAAGAAGTCTATGTAGAACATCCAAAAGGATTTTTTTATGATAACAATAAGAATATGGTATGTAGACTACACAAAGCTGTTTGTGGTTTGAAGAAAGCATGAAGAACATGGTATGAATGACTTCATAAGTATCTTGTCAAGATTATATTTGAAAGAACTGATGATAACAACAATCTGTACATAAAGATAGAAAAGGTAAAGGTTTTCTATTATCTAAAATTTTTGTTGATGATATAATATTTGGAGGACAAGATACTTTATGTAAGGATTTTGCAAAAAAGATGAAACATGAATTTGAAACGTCAATGTTTGGAGAGATCAAAGTCTTTGTGGGATTGCAAGTATATCAACTAAATTATGGCATATTTATCACTCAATCAAAGTACATCAAGGAAATATTGAAAACTTATGGATTGGAAGATTCAAAACTAGTAAGTACACCTATGATAATAGGACACAAACTATCAAAGAATGGTGATTCTATTGAAGTAAATCAAACATTGTACAGGTCTATTACTGGAAAACTATAATATGTTGTATGTGGCAAACCTAATATTACATTATCTATACTGATGGTTGCAAGATTCTTAGCAAATCCCATTGTGAATCATTTAATGGTTATGAAAATAATAATGAGATACTCAAAAGGAATAGAAATGTTTGTGTGATACTACAAGAAGAATGAGAAGTTTGATTTGAGAGCCTACACTAATGCTGACTGGGCTAGAAACATAGATGACATAAAGAGCAGTAGTGGAGGAGAACTTTTCTTAGGCAAGAGACTAGTTACATGGACTAGTAAGAAACAAAGTTGTACCTCATAGTCTATCACTAAAACTAAATATGTTGTTGTCATTATAAACTGCACAAAAATTTTGTGGATCAAGCAGCTACTGAAAGGAATGAGGGAATAAATAATAGAACTAGTGATACTTTATTGTTATAACAAAAGTGCTATTAATATATTAAAGAATTTAGTGATGCACACTAAGACAAAGAACATTTCAATAAAGTATCATTACCTGAGAGAGCTAGTTCAATATAAAGAGGTGAAGATGGAGTATGTCAACACAAAGGAACAAATTGTTGATATCTTCACAAAAACATTACCTAAGGATGCACATGAATATCTAAGAGGTAAATTAGGGGTCATAGCCCTATCAAAGGCTATCTAAGTAACATGAGGACTACCTTGCATCAAACAAGTTGATTTCCAAATGTCACAAATTGATGCAAATGATCTTGCTTTAGGTGTTGCTTGGAGTAATCAAACTATTAAAATTCCAAATTAGTTACAAGAAAGGTGACAGAGGGAGAAATTGGGGATACTGCAAAGTTCTATATCTACATGATAAGATGGTATGTCTTTGGCATTATTGCCAAAGAGAGAGAAAGAGCTACAAGAGTAAACTAAGGAGAAAGAGTTGCATGAGCTATTCTACTCATCAAAAAGGAGAAAGTATGTCAGAGGAAGATATCAAGAGATTGCTATCTAAGAGGGAGTTAATTGCTAACGTTGTAGAAGAAGGAGAACTCTTAATCTACCTAGCAAGAGGGAGTTACAAGAAGAAACTAGGAGGGAGTCATAAGAAAGAATTTTGTAACCTAATTAGAAGATGGAAGTTGTTGATAGAGGGAGAAATTTTGATACAAGTTTTCTTTTTGGTATTGTCTTACTATTTTAACTTAGTTTTGTCAAAAAATGGTTTTTACCACTCATGTGACTTGGTTGATTAGAGGGAGATTGTTGAGATCTTATTGAAAAAATTACTGCTAAAAGAGATTATTGAAACAGGGAGATTGTTGAAGCAAAAAATGTGTGTCAATCATTTTTTTTTCATTGATGTCAAACCTACTATTTGATGGTAAGATGATTTCTTATATAGTTCAAATACTATCACTTAGTTGATTGATGAAGAAGATTTGATCAATAAGATGTAACAATAGCACCTAGAGAAAAGGATGAGTTATGATTGTGCAATGAAGTGTAAGGATCAGTTAAGATAGTGATGAAATGATGTATTGATAACCTACTTAAGGTTACAAAGACTAGTTACACTTAGAAACTTTAGAAGAACAAGTTGCACAAAGATTGTCTACCAAGCTTGATTGAGTTGATAATAAGTGTTGAGAAAAGTTAGTGTAAGCCGAGCAAAAAATTAGTTGGATCCAAGAAAAACAAAATTGTAGTGTATACAGAGTGTAGTGTATACAGAGTAAAATAGTTGATGCCAAGAAATACAGTATGTGTTAAGCATTAGTAATCTTTAGTTGAAGCCAAGTGAATTCACATTTGATGCCAAGCAATGTAGTATGTGTTGAACATTGGAAGACTAATAATGTTGAGCTGCTAGATTATTAGAAAGATCAAAGATTCATTGAATCTGACATAACAAGTCTATTTTCTTGAAGTCGGTGAACCAAGTGGAAGATAAGGTTGATGAGCTGGTGGCATAGAATTTGAGGTAAACCATTTCTAGGTGAATTCAAATGGAGCCTAGAAGAAGTCTCTAGAAGAAAGATGGAATATGAGGTAGATACATTATATCCTATTTAATCCATCCAAACCCTAAAATGGAAGATGGAAATTAACAAAGTATCTTAATTTCCTATCTATAGGAATGTTTGGTCATGAAGTAAGAGAGGAGTAGGTCAGAAAGACAAGGAAATAATAGAGAAAAGAAGGAAGTTAGGAATTCAAGGACTCTACTTCATCAAGTGACCAAAAAGGTGATTGCATTGATGTACTAAGCAAGAAGGCTTAAGGGAAATATATGCATGGAGAGTAAACAAGCTGTCAAAACTGAAAAGTATGAAATCCAAGCAAAATTGAGGAGTGAATAGTGATCTGTAATCTATAAGATAAGTTGTAACTTGTATCAGATCAAAGCTCTACTATTACTCTCTAACAATTGTATTAGTTCAGGGTAAAATCCTTTGGATTAACGTTGACCTAATAGTCATTTAAAAATGCTTTAATAGGTTGGCATTCCAAGTGAATGGCCTAAAGTCCTCTAACAAGACTCACTTCTAATAGGGTGATTCAAATCCCTTAACTGGGTCACATTTAATAGTGTGAGTTATAACCTTTAACAAGGTTGACCTTTCACAAGGCATCACTTTAGAAGAGTGAAAAGGAGTAGCATGTTGCTGGTGGTTTTTCCCAAATTCAATTTCCACATTAAATCATTGTGTGAAGTGTGCTAATGAATCTTTCATATTTCATGTTTACATTTCTGCAATTTGATTTAACAGTAACTTGCAAGTTTTAGTAACAAGCTTGGATGCATGCACATAGATGAGTGTTTTATGAATTCACTAATCCAACTAAAAAGTTTTATTTGTACATCTAGACCTAGAATAACTGATTCACCCCCCCTATCAGTTATTCTAAAGAATTCTAACATTTTGAATCTCTGGGTTAGCCCCCACTTTTGGCTACTTTTATTTTTTTTTAAATATTATTTTATAACAATAACAATGTAGCTAAAATCTGAAATATTTTAAGCTAAATAAAGTATAGATAGAATCACAAAGGGTAAGGCATATAGTTCTTGTATAAGTTGAATTCAGATATGCTTTTGAAAGAAAAAGTAACTGATTTGACTTCATCACTTAATCATCCTAAATAAGACAGATAAAAAGAATTTTTTATAAGACAAATAAGTATTTAAGTATTTTAAATGAAATTTAAGGCAATAGGAACTTCTCTATGTGGACATGATTGATGACATAAAATTTAAAATTTAAACAAAAAACTAAAATACTTTACTTGAAAACTCTCAATCCTTAATCACATTGCAATATTGATATTTTACAACAACCTCTTCCTCGTTCATACTATAACATTATTGGAAACCACAGAATGAATAATTATTATGCTGACATTGATATCAAACCTATTGGTGAGATATTTTTCTACTTGATCTAAGTGGCATATCTATTTGATTGATGAGGAGGATTAGTGTTGAACGGGCACCAATATCGACCGAGTGACAGTGTATGTGCTGAGAAATAAGTTATATATTGACTAAGTATTGTAGTGATGGCTAAGTGTTAGAATACTGGCCAAGGAATGAAATTTTAAATTGTTTGTGAGGAATCATAATTTTTAGCTAACCAAGTTGATTTCTTTGGATTTGGAAAGAATGTTGAAGATAAGGATTGATGAGTCTGATTATTTAATTCTAGGAAAGGATTAGGTAATGATGTAAGAGATGGATTCAAAGAGAAGTTTTTAGTAAAGGAGAGATAAATAGAATGGTGATTAGATACATTGAATCTGATGGATTCAATCGCAAACCCTAAGATTTGCAATGTTGATTAAGTAGAAAAAGATCAAAAATACCTATTTAAGGATGTACAAAGATGAACTTTCTATATATGTGTGTGTGTGTGTGTGTGTGTGTATACAAAGAAACTTTTCACATGAATTTCCAAAGAGTTAGAGCTATTACTGATGTTGTTGATTGGTGAATCTATGTGAAAGTGAAGGGTGATTACTTGAAGGGTTTCCAAGAGAATCAAAGACTAAGATGACAATGGAGGCTAGATAGTGAGTTAGTACATGGGAGATGAATAGAGATCTCTACATGAAAAGTGATTTGTACTTAATAGATCAAAATTACTATTACTTTCTAAACATTTTGAATAGTATTTGAAATCCTTTAATCAAGGTTGATATAACAGACATAAAGACCTAACAGTCTATGTAAATCCTTTAACTAGGTGATATTCTAATATTATAATAGGTTGATTAAATCTTTTAAAAAGGTTATATTTAAAAGTTTGTATTGTAGCCTTTGGCAAGGTTGGCTCCTAATAGAGCTCACTTCAGAAGAGTGAAAATTGGTGACATGTTGCTAATTATTGCTCCCAAAGTGGATTTCCACATTAAATTATGGTGTCAAACAAGTGTGGATATGATTATGATGTTTTACATATTAATGTTTACATTTTGCAAATCTATTATTTTAGAATAATGGATAGCTGGGTAAAAGCACAAACCCGTGTCACCTTTTTACAAAGGAAATGCCTAACAAAAGTATAATTGTTCACCTTCAATGACGTAAAACTAGCATTATTATTTAGAATTTGAAAATAAAGTAAACTAATGAAATGTGTAGAAATGGATGAAGTTTAGAATTATAATTTTTAATAATTATTTAGAATAAAAACTGATATATTTTCCTATTTTTTAATGATAACTTTTTAGTTGCTGAAAAATGTTGGAAATTAGGGGTCTAGTTCCCACCACAAAACTACATGGAAATAAACTTATTTCCCTTTGATCTCATTTTATGTTATAGATAACATGTGTTGCTAGAAAAATCAAAAATAAATTTGGTTTTAGACCTATATTTTCTCCTTTATAACGATTCAAACTTCAACTTATTCAATTTGATAGTTTTCATCTCCCACCACATTTTTTCAAAATAATTCTATTCCAACCAAAAGAAAACTTATAGATTCTGAAACAAGATTCTCTACTCTAGAAAGTCATATAATTTTCATTTTTTATTGATTTGATTTAATATTTTTTTCTTTCTCAAAATTCACATCTTCTTGAGTGTTAAAATACGTACTTGTGGAATTTTTTAATTACAAAATACCATATCTAATTAAAACACCATGAACTTTATATGTGCATATTCTTGAATTTGAGCTCTATAAAATGGTATTTACATGTTATTAAAAAACATCATAAAATATAGTAAGAGTTATTGAAATGTTAGTTTTATGAAATAATTGTATTTCTTTAATAATTGGATATTAAGTAGTATAAAACATGCATTTAAAAAAAAAATTCAATTGGAAAAGTGTGAGACCATATATAACTTAGCTAGAATAAATTTATCAAGGTTATATATTTGAAAAAAATTGAGTTTTAGATAGAAATACTCAAATTTAGTCATTTTGATAAGTTAGCCTAAAAGGTGACACAGATTTGTACTTTTACCCAACTATCTAATGTTATTGAAAGTTTACATCTACTTAGGGATTGAGCTATGAAAAGCTAGGATTAGTTTTTTTTTTAAATGTCTATTTGTTCAATTGATAAATCTAGACCTTGGATAATTGATTCACCCCCTCCCACTCCACCCCTCCACCCCGTCTCATTTATTCTAAATATTCTTATACAGCATGATTTTTTCAAAAACTCACATTCATTTGCAGCTCCAAATATTCTATTGAAATTCATCTCGTCAACAAAAAGATGCAATCTTCATCAAACAATATGGCTCTTTTAGCCAAAAACTTCCCTTCCTTAAAACAAATAATCGTATTTTCTTGGTAGCTAATCTCCTCTCATTTATCCTTATCCTCCTCTTTCTCTCCCTTCAAATACATTGTTTTTATCTTTCTAAAAAATTGCACCTTCTAATAAGAATTGATGTTTCCATAATAGTCCATCACTCAAATGTCTTACTTGTCCAGTACAGTATTATTCTAATATATCTCATGTATCCCCGTGAGATGAAAACTCATATTCTAATTTCTTTCCAAATATGTGTTATTACTAATTGAGTTACATAGATATTTAACAGATAATAATTATAAAAATGACATTATTATGAGAGAAGAGGCCATAGCAATAATGACACATTACAATTAATAATATGGATGCATTATTCATTTAATAACATACATAATATCAATAACATGAAAACCATTTAGTATTAACACTATAATGTTATATAAATGTCAAATGGTAAAACATTACACCATGTTGATATTGTATTGATATAAATATTGAAAAACAATAGTCGACATAGTTATTACTTAGTGTATATATATATATATCTTTATTTTTTTATTTTTATTTTTATTTATATAACATCAAAATTATTATTCTAACAAATTTTTCCTAGCCATCCAAACATATTGTAACGCCATTAACATTCTACATATTATTATTTTTAAGTACATTATTTGATGCTAATATCATTAGTAGCATTAATGATGATTCTAATAGTGTGTCTCTTAATATAGGATGGAAGTTAAAATACCATTACTCTACTAACACAGGTATGAAACCCCTTTTAATGTCATCATTTCAATTATTAGATTAAAATTATATCATCTCTATTGGTTTTTACTCCAATATGATAATGTTAATAATTGTATTACAATCAATATGATTATCTCTAAAATTAGTTTTGATTATTAACTTCCACTTAATAGTGTCATAGTAATGGTCATTATATTAACACTAATAGTGTTATTGTAATTATTAGTATTACTATTATTACCTTGATGATGAACCTCAATAAAAAAATATAACAATCCAATTTACCCTAACAATAAGAATTTTCCTAACCCCAAAGCTACTCACCCAAATTCCAATATAAGTCCTAAATATGAAAAAATACATTTTTAGTAGTAGATGCATTACAAATCATCCTTTCAATGAAATAAATGTGTTGAAATAAATAATGGAAATATCTATTATTAATTTTTATCACCTCATTTGTTCCTAAAATTCCCTTAGTTTTGTTGTTGATAGACCCCATATTTTTTTCAATTATACATCAGTTGATCTAACAATTTATTTTTAGACACTATTTTTCTCTACAATAGAAGTCCAAAAGATTTCTCAAAATATGTAGTGTCAAGAAACTAAGGTTTGTGGTTTCATACTATAGGATGGATTTTTTTTGTTTTTTTTCTTGGATATAAGGAAAAGGGGGTACATGAAATCCAAGAATGTGACCAAATACTAACCCATCATTGAGAAGTGAGGCAAAAGAGGTATCTCATACATAAGGTGTGATTTTTGGAATTATTAAATTGTATTGATAAAAATTACATGTGTGATTAGCTCTATATGATCTAGAGTTATTAGTATAAGTAAGGAATATATTACTAGTAGAAATCTATATTATCATTATTACATATATCAAGAATTTCATATATAATTTTAGATCTTCAACATTCAAATATTCATAATTTCTATTAGGCATCTATGTTTCTAAGTAATCTTTATTACAAATAATATTACATGGGTACAATATTAAAGCTTGAAATACAATATTTTATCATGCAATCTTATATAAAAACCTCTTCAATGACATGTATTTTTTTTATTGGAGATACTATTGCAAAAAAAGTAAATTTATATATGGATTTTAGAAAAGAAATCATAGGAGGATAGAGGTAATGGACATGGTAGGGAAAATGTCACCTTAAGCTAGCTCATCACCTAGAGATTATGATTAGATGAGAACCAACTATATGCATCCCTATAAACCCAAGGCATGATGTGTTCATACCTAAGAGAAGAGTGGGATTGAATTATTTTTCCTGAAATAGAAGAAGGGATTTTGTAGCATTATTATCCTTCCAAATAGTGACTGGGAAGGAGGGTACATGATTTGTCAAACACTTGAGGATGCATTAGACACGCTCAAACGATACATGGACATTTAGAGGAAAGGACTATCATGATTAGACATATTCATGTTGTTTTTTTCCACAGTAATAGAGGAGGCATTAGACACTCTTCGAGGATATGTGCAGTCTTTGAACAAAGGTGTCTCATTTAGACAACCAAAGGAAGCATTAAAAACATTCATAGTACATAGAATTTTTTTGAGGAAGCATGTCTCATTATATAGGGAAGGTGGGAACACTCATTTTATAAAGAATACTTCAGGGTTTGTCACCAGGAGATCCATTGATGTTATTGTTTTAGTCTTTATCGAGTGATCTAGGAAGATTATCGAAAGAACACTATCAAAGTTTCTAAAGGCTTTTGCTCATTTCGCTTGAAAATTGCACTCTTGTTTAGAATAATGTAATAGTAGGGCATGGGATTGTTTAGAGATTACATTAAATTATTTATATTTAGTTTAAATTAATTACAAAAATACTTAGTTGGTTGTTAGTTTCTAGGAAGTTACATTCTCATAGATAGTTTATAATAGAAATGAAAGGTTTTATAAGTCTTATGAATTTAATGGAAAATTATTTGAAAAAATAATGTCAAATACAAATATGTTATTGTTTATGATCATCTTTATTTTCATATGGTATCAAAGAAAAAATAGGTCTTGAATTTGTGTTATATGTAGCATTATGAGAAGGAAATTAGAAATGATGGCTTGATGCTCTACATGAAGTATACGACTACTGTAATACTATGGCTTCATTTTATGGAGAATAGTGATGGTGCACTAATAGATCTCAGGAAGACACTTTAAAAAAATTTCAATGTGCATTAACTATTTGAAAAAATGCCACAAGAGAGACATTGTTTAATTTTGCAGTGATTGTTATACATATATAAAGACCTATTTTTTGAACTAGTGACTACTCCATGACTTAAGAGCTAGCCCTACTACCCTAAATTTGTGGAGAAAATTTGATTAATTTTGGCATTTGAGGATTGTATACATTAAAAGGCCAATAAATTGATAAATAGTGCATATACATGGTGATAGAAAAAAATAACTATACTACATGATGAAATTGGAGTTTTAGACACTTCACTCATTTATTCACTAAAATAAATCTATTAAAGTGTTTAGGGTAAAAGGGAGATGCTTTAATAGGATTGCAAATCTCCACTTTTTTGGTCCACAAAGCCATTCAATTATGTATTTGAGGTAAAGTTAGAAGTCTCCGAATATGATTCCTATTTATAATCCAAATTAGATTAGCTAGGACCCAATGAAGGAAGGGTGACAATTCTAGATAGGAATTATAAAGGAGAATGAAATATAAGGAAATGTACTTTTTCCCTTATAGGACAATGTGTGTAAAATTGAACTGATTGTTTAAATATTGTAGATCAAGATTCTAAATATATGGAATCATCCTAATTAAGATATAGATCTAGGATAAATATATGAAGGGAAATAAAATATAAAAGACTCGCCTTAAAATATATATTAGAAGATGTATTTAAACTCTAAAACTTATGGATCCAAACCTATTTTTGAATATCTAGCTAAGGATTATTGAATGAAATGACAAAAGAAACAAAACCCATAAATCATTTGTTGAGAAAAACAACAAGGTCTATATACAATTGGAGGGTTGATTCCCATTAGGTTGACATTGTTGGAATTCTTTAGAATAACTAAGAGCAAGGGTAAACTAGTTGTTCAAGGTCCAAATGTTTAAATAAAACTTTTCATAGCTTATTCAACCCATAAAAAATTCATATCTATGCATGCATCGACAAGATTATGTAATCACTAAAAACTTGTAGGTTACTGTCAAATCAATTTGCAGAAATGTAAAGCATGAAACATAATAGATTCATCAACACACTTGACACAATGATTTACATGGAAACCCAATTTGGGAAAAACCACCAGTAACATGCTACTTCTTTTCACTCTTCTAAAGTGATGCCCTATGAAAGGCCAACCCTATTAAAGGTTACAATAAGCACTATTAAATGTGACCCGAGTAAAGGATTTCAATCACCTTGTTAGGAGTCAGCCTTGTTAGAGGACTTCAAGCCAATCACTTGGAATGCCACCTAGCTAAAGGATTTACAAATGACTATTGGGTCAACCTTAATCCAAAGGATTTTCCCTAGACTTATACAATTGTTAGAGAGTAAAAGTATATCTTTTGATATAATACAAAATACAACTTTTCTTACAGATTATAGTACTCTATTTAGTCCTCAATTTTGCTTGGCCTTTATCCTTTGTAGTTCTAATTTCTTGTTTACCCTTCAAGCTCTCATCTTCTTAAGCCTTCTTTCTTAGAATGCCAATGCAGTCACCTTTTAGGTTACTTGATGAAGCAGAGTCCTTGACTTCCTATCTTCTTTGAATTCTCCCATCCAACTCTCTCCTCTCTATTTGCTTCATGACCAAACATTCCTATAAATAGGAAATTAAGATACTTTATTTCTTTTTTTCCATTCTCCATTTTAGGGTTTGGATGGATTAGGTAGGATAGAATGTATCTACCACATATTCCATCTTTCTTCTAGAAACTTCTTATAGAATCCATTTGAATTTTCTTTAAAATAGTTTACCTCAAATTATGTGCCACCAGTTCAGCATCCTTATCTTCTTCTTGGTTCACAAAATTCAAGAGAACAAACTTTTTGGCTCAAATTCAGTGAATCTTCAATCTATTAAATAATATAGTAGCTTGAAATTATCAACCTTTTGATGCTTGGCACATACTGCGTTGCTCGACATCAACTATGTAATCACTCAGCATCAAATAAAGTTTACTGATACTTGGCATCAACTAAAGTTTACTCAACATCTACTAGAATTTTCTTTTACTTAGCTCCAACTAACTTTTTGCTCGGCTTACACTATCTTTTCTCAGCACCTACTAACTACTTGGTCAAGCTTGGCAGACAAACTTTGTGTAACTTGTTATTCTAAAGTTTCTAACTATAACTAGCCTTTGTAACCTTAAGAATATTATCAATACATCATGTCATCATTGTCTTAACTAATCCTTGTACTTCACTACATAATCAAAACTTAGCCTTTCCTCTAGGTTTTATTGTTACCTCTTATTGATCAAATCCTCTTCATTAATACTCTAAGTGATAGTACTTGAATCTTATAAGCAATTGTCTTACCAGCAAAGAGCAAGTTTGACATTGGTGACAAAACAATGATTGAAACACATAGTCTTCTTCAACAATCTTCCTTTTTCAATAATCTTTCTCAGCAATGATCTTTTCAATCAGATTTCAACAGTCTCCCTCTTTGGCATTGATGGCAAACAAAATTGATCAACTAAGTCAATCGAATGATGAACATGTTGAAGCTGACTAGGATAAAATAGTAAAATAATACCAAATAGAAAACTTGTATCAAAATTTCTACCTCTATTAGTTCAACAACTTCCGTCTTCTAATTAGGTTACAAAACTCCTTCCTATAACTCCCTCTAATCTCCTTCTTGTATCTCCCTCTTACTAGGTGGATTTGGATTTCTTCCATTATCTCCCTATTTTTCTCTATCTCCCTCAACATACATGTGTTTTCTTCTGATCAACAACATCAAAAATTATCTCCCTCTAAGACCAATAACATTAGCTACCTCTTTGATAACAATCTCTTGATATCTTCTTTTGATATACTTTCTTTGATGATGATCAATAAAATGTTCTTTTCTCCTTTTTAATTAGGAGAATATCTCCCTATCCTTAATAGGCTCTTGATCAGTAGAATGTCTCCCTCTTTGAAAAAAATGCCAAAGACATATCATCTTTTCATCTTAACATGCAGATATATGCTTTTGTAGTTTCTTTAGTTTCTCCCTCTATCACCTTGCTTATGACTATTTCGAAATTTTAGCACTTTAATTACTTCAGCCAACTCCTCAAGTAAGATCATTTGCATCAATGTGTAACATATGAATATCAACTTATTTGATGCAGGGCAATCCTCTTGTTACTTAGATAGCCTTTGATAGGGGTATTATCCCTAATTTACCTCTTAGATAGTCATGAGCATCCATAGGTAATGGTTTTGTGAAGATATCAGCAATTTGCTCCTTTGCATTAACATATTCCATCTTCACCTCTTTATCTTGAACTAATTCTCTCAAGTAATGGTACTTGATTGCAATGTGCTTTGTCTTCGTGTGCATCACTGGATTCTTTAATATATTGATAGCACTTGTATTATCATAATAAAATATCACTGACTCTGTGATCTCTTCTGTCATTCCTCTAAGAATGTACTTGATCCATACAATGTTTATGAAATTTATAGTAGCAACAACATATTCAACTTCAGCAGTAGATTGTGAAGTACAACTTTGTTTCTTACTAGTCCGTGTAACTAGTCTCTTGCCTAAGAAAAGTGCTCCTTCACTAGTGCTTTTTATGTCATCTATGTTTCTAGCCCAGTTAGCATTAGTCTAATCTCTCAAGTCAAAAAATTTATTCTTCTTGTAGTATAGACCAAAATCTTATGTTCCTTTCAACTATCTCATTATTCTCTTTATAGCCATTAAATGATTCTCCCTAAGATTTGCAAAGAATATTGCAACTATCCCTATAGACAATACAATATTAGGTCTGTTATGTACACCATGTTGCAATTTTCTAGTCATAGACTTGTACATTGTTTGGTGCACTTCAACAGAATCATCATTCTTTGACAATTTGTGTTCAGTCACCATAGATGTACTTACTAGTTTGGAATCCTCCAATCCAAAAGTTTTCAATATTTCCTTGACATACTTTGATTGAGTGACGTATATACCATGTTTCAGCTGATATACTTGCAATCCCAGAAAATAATTGATCTCTCAAAACATAGACATTTAAAATTCATGCTTCATCTGATTTGCAAAATCCTTACCTAAAGCATCTTGACCTCTAAATATTATATCATCAACAAATATTTCAGATAACAAAATACCTTTTCCTTTTTCTATTTTAATATATAAATTGTTGTTATCATTAGTCCTTTTAAATTCAATCTTCACAAGATACTTATGAAGTCTCTCATACCATGCTCTTAGTGCTTGTTTCAAACCATATAGAGCATTGTGCAGTCTACATACCATGCTTTTATTGTTAACATCAAAAAAACCTTCTGGTTGTTCTATGTAAAATTCTTCCTCTAATATGCCATTGAGAAATACAAATTTAATATCTGTCAGATAAACTTTAAAACCTTTGTATGCAGCATAAGCAAGTAGAGTTTTCACTCCTAATTTGGCAATAGGGGCAAATGTCTCTCCATAGTCAATTTCTTCTTCTTGTGCATATCCCTTGCAAACTAATCTTTCTTTGTTCCTTGTGAATTCAACATTTTCATCTAGCTTATTTCTAAATACCCACTTGGTACCATTCACTTTTTTGTCTTCTGGTCTAGGAACTAGACTCCATGTTTTTTTCTTCTCAAATTGTTCAATCTCTTCTTCCATGGCATTGTACCTGTCCAAATATTCTAATGCATCTTTTACTAATTTGGGCTCCTTCATGAAGAACAAACATGATTCACTTCTTAATCTATTTCTTATCATTGGTCTAGAATCTTTATCTCTAATGATTTGAGCAACAGGATGATGTCTTTTAACATATTTGGACAATCTTGTCTTAGGTCTTGTTTGTTCATTCTATCTTTCAGCTTTAGAATCACTATGTACATCTTTGTCAAGTATTTTAGCATCTCTTTCATGTACACTAACTTCAAAATCAGAATGTGCATCTACCTTTTTTATTAATTTGGCATCTGAATGCAACTCGGTTCTTGAATGCATCTAAGCACTCATAGGATGTGACTCGAAAGTCACTCTAACTTGTTGTTGATTTGTATCTTGATTTGCAACATCTTCTTTAGTAGGGATTCCTTCATAAAAGTATAAAAATGATTTGTATTCTTCTGACCTTTTCATAGATTTATCCTCATGTACTTCTATATATTCATCAAAGTTCACATTTTCACTTTCCACAATTTTGTTAGTGTTAGTATTCAAATACTTATAAGCTTTACTTCTTGTGGAGTATCCTGGAATACACTTTCTTCACTTTTTGTACCAAGTTTACCATTCCTAACATTTTTAAGAAGGTGACACTTGCTTACAAATATGTTAAAGTATTTTGCCTTGGGGGGTAAAAGTACAAAGTTGTGTCACTTTTTGTGTTGACTTATTAGAATAACTAAATTTGAGTATTTCTATCTAAAAATATACTTTTTTAAAACATATGATCTAGACAAGTACATTCTAGCTAAGCTATATATGGTATAACACATTTCCAATTGGAAATGTTTATTAGGTGCATGTTTTATACTAGTTTGTATCCAATTACTAAAGAAATAAAATTATTTCAAAAAAGTGGCATTTCAATATCTCTAACAATTTTTTATAATTATTTTTTAATAATATATAAACATTGTTTTATAGTGCTTAGAGTCAAGAATATTCTCATATAGAGTTTATAGTGTTTTAATTAGATATAGTATATTGTAATTAGAAAATTCTACAACCATGTATTTTAACACTTGAAAAGATGTCAGTTTCGAGAAAGAAAAAAATATTAGATCATATCAAAAAAATTTGTACTTGTAGCTTCTCTCCAATATTTCAGAGCAACATTCTTCTCCATCATGACTATTCTAGCATAGTCCATTATAGACCTATTTCTTGTTTCAGCAATCCCATTTTGTGAAAGGGTTTTGGGTGCAGATGTCTGTATTTACATTCCTCTATCATTAGAGAACATCTCAAACTCATTTGATGTGAATTCTCTTCCTTTCTTAGATCTCAAACATTTCAAATTTTTACCTATTTCCTTCTCAACTCTTGCTAAGTACCACTTAAACATTTGAAAAGAATAAGATTTCTATTTCAAAATCATGGTTGTCATCATTCTAGAATAATCATCAACAAATAACATTATGTACTTATCTTTATTGTAGCTTTGCACTTCAATTAGTCCACACAAGTTAGTATGAACAATCTTTAGTATTTCTTTAGAGGTATAAATTTTACTCTTAAAACTTGACTTTTTCATTTTGCCTAGTTGACATTGTTTGCACACTACATTATAAGGCTTCTTTAACTTAGGCAAACCTCTAACTTTCTTCATGTTACTGATACTAATCAAGTTATCAAAATTAACATGACATAGCCTTTTTTTCCTTAGACATACATTATCAAATTTTACAATAAGACAAGTAGCATCCTCTATATCAAGATAGAATAGATTACTTCTAGTTTGATCACTTCTTCCAATTAGATTCCCATTTGTTTCATATATCTTAGCAATCTTGTTTTCAAATTCAGCCTTGCATCCCAAATTGTTTAGTTGTGACACACTCAACAAATTATAGTTTAGTCCTTCAACATAGTAAGCATTGCCACATGAAATCTTATTTGTGAGCTCAATAGAACCTTTTCCCTTTATCAAACATGGTGCATCATTACCAAGTCTTACACTATTTCTATCATAACAATTTATGGTAATGAATTTACTTTTTTGTGGAATCATATGATGTGAGAATCCACTATCAATGATCTTTCTATCATTTTTCCTCACACAAGTAATAAGTGTAGTTGCCTCATCTTTATTAGATTTTTCCTTCATTGCAACATACACCACTTCATCATCATGTTCATCAGAATCATCCCTTGTTTCCTCTTTCGAAATGTAGCATGACTTCTTGCCTTTTTCTTTGTAATCTTTGTTGTCACCTTCTCTTCTACTTTTGTACTTTTCATCGCCTTTGTAGTTCTTCTTCTTTGGACATTTAGCAACAATATGACCAATCTCATTGCAATTGAAGCAAAAGATAGGTAACTTACCTTTACCTCTGTGGAATCTTCTTGCTAGTAGTGCTTCTAGTTGTTCAACATCTTCCTCATCTGTATCACTATCACTAGACACATATTTTATCTTTCTCTTCTTCTTCTACTTCTTCTCATTAGAATCCTTCAATAACAAATTTTCTTTGAAAGCAGATTCAAGACTCTCATGTTTGTAATTGTCATAGTTAGATAGCTCAAAAGTAGTGAGCTTACCTACAAAACCTTCAAAGGTTACATCATTTCTTGGAATACATCTCAATTCTTGAATTGCATAAACTCTAATTGCATAAATAGGTAGTAGTGTTCTCAAGACTTTTCTTAGCATAGTATCATCATCTATCTGACTAGTAGCTCCTTTTATTAGACTGAAAACTTATTTTATCCTAGCAATATATTGAGCAATATTCTCACCTGCTTCCATTCTCATATCATCAAAATTACCTTTGAGATTCTCAAATTTGGCTCTTTGAACATTTTTGTATCCTCCATAGATAGTTTGTAGTGCATCCCACATTTTCTTTATAGTGTCACAGCCTTTGATATCATCAAATTTTGCATAGCTTAGGGAAAAGGCAATCTCCAACATCACTTGATTGTGTTCTTTCTTCTTCTTCATATCTTCAGGATTTAGGTTCCAGTTTGATCCAACTAAGATGGTAGATTGCACATGATCTCCAAGTCCTCCAAGGTGTAGCATCATCAAACTTTTCCATGCAGGAAAGTTATCTCTATTAAACTTGGGTACATCTCTTTTTGACATCTTGATCTTTATGCTTCTAGTACCTTCAAACTAGTCCTCTTAAGAAAATGACTCTAATACCAATTGTTGAAATTCTTTAGAATAACTGAGAGGGAGGGTGAATTAGTTATTCAAGGTTTGGATGTATAAATAAAACTTTTTACAACTTAGTGAACCCATAAAACATTCATATCTATGCATGCATCCATAGGATTATGCAATCACTAAAAACTTGTATGTTATTATCAAATCAATTTGCAGAAATGTAAAGTATGAAACATAATAGATTCATCAACACACTTGACATAATGGTTTACATGGAAACCCAATTTCAGAAAAGCAACCAATAACATGCTACTTATTTTTACTCTTCTAAAGTGATACCATGTGAATGGCCAACCCTATTAAAGGTTACAATACACACTATTAAATATGGCCCAGTTAAAGGATCTCAATCACCCTATTAGGAGTGAGCCTTGTTAGAGGATTTTAGGCCATTCACTTGGAATGCAACCTGGTTAAAGGATTTACAAATAATTTTTACATCAACCTTAATCCAAAGGATTTACCCTAGATTGATACAATTGTTAGAGAGCAATAGTAGATCTTTTGATCTGATACAATTTACAAATTTTCTTGTAGATTGTAGATCTTTGTTCAGTCCTCAATTTTTTTTGGCCTTTACACTTTACAATTCTGATAGCTTGTTCACCCTTCAAGCAATCATCTTCTTAAGCCTTCTTGCTTAGCATGCCAATACAGTCACCTTTTAGGTCCCTGGATGAAGTAGATTCCTTGACTTCCTATCTTCTTTGAATTCTCACATCTACCTCTCTCCTCTCTATTTTCTTCATGACTAGGCATTCCTATAAATAGGTAATTAAGATACTTTGTTGCTTATTTTCCATCATCCATTTTAGGGTTTGGATGGATTAGGTAGGATACAATGTATCTACACCATATTCCATCTTTTTTCTAGAAAATTCTTCTAGAATCCATTTGAATTCTCCTAAAGATGGTTTACCTCAAATTCTATAACACCTGCTCATCATCCTTATCTTCCTCCTGGTTCAAACAATTTAAGAAAACAAACTTGTTGGCTTAGATTCAATGAATTTTTTATCTTTTAAATAATGCAACAGCTCTACATTATCAAATTTCTAATGCTTGGCACATACGACATCGCTCGGCATCAACTATGTAATCACTCGACATCAACTAAAGTTTATTGATGCTAGACATCAACTAAACTTTACTTAGCATCAACTATTTTTCTTAGCATCCACTAGAATTTGATTTTACTCAGCTTCAACTAACTTTCTACTCAACTTTTATTATCTTTGCTTGGCACCTACTAAATACTCGGTCAAGCTTGGAAGACAAACTTTGTGTAACTTGTTCTTCTAAAGTTTCTAGGTGTTACCAGCCATTATAACCTTAAGTATATTATCAAAACATCATGTCATCATTGTCTTATCTAATCCTTGTACTTCATTACATAATCATAACTCAACCTTTTCTCTAGGTTATATTGTTACCTCTTATTGATCAAATCCTCTTCATTAATCAACTAAGTGATAGTACTTGAATCTTATAAGTAAGTGTCTTACCATCAAATAGCAGGTTTGACATCGGTGATAGAACAATGACTGAAACATATAGTCTTCTTCAACAATCTCCCTTTTTCAATAATCTTTCTCAACAATGATCTTTTCAATCAGATCTCAATAGACATTTTCATAAAATTTAGAAAAAATAAGAGGAGGGTGGGGGTGAAGTGGTTATCCAAGGTCCAACTATACTAATTGAACAAAAAAATACTTAAACAATTTTAGATCTTTTCATTTCATTTCTTGATCTCTACTAAATACTATTAGTTACCTTAGGTAGTTGTCCACTATTTTAAAATAGTAGAGCTACAGAATGTAAATATTAATTAGTAAAACATAGTAATCACATCTACACAAGTTTGAAACTAGGATTTAACATGGAAACCCGATTTGGGAAGAATTGATAGCAACATGTCAAAAATTTTACCTCTTCTGAAGTGAGCCCTATTAGGAGCCAACCTTGTTAAAGGTTATAATACACAATATTAAATTTGACCTTGTTAAAAGATTTAGTCACTATTTTAGGAGTAGTCTTGTTAGAGGACTTTAAAACATTCCATTAGAATGTCACCTAGTTACAAGATTTACATAGATAATTAGGTCCTTATGATTGTTAGGTCAAACATGATTAAACAATTTCAAATACTATTTATAATGGTTAGAAAGTAGCAACATGTTTGATCTAATAAGTACAACTCTTTTTGTATGTATAAATTTGTGTTCAACTCTCATGTATTGATTCACTATCTGGCATCCGTTATCATCTCAATATTTGATTTTCTTTCCAATCCCTCAAGAAATCACACTTCACTTCTTCTCAAATCGATTAACTCTTTGGAAATTCATGCAAAAAATTTCTCTGCATACACACACACACACATACACACACACATATAGAAAGTTTGCCTCTGTATGGTGCAGGAGCACCTAGGCATAAGGTGAAACCCTAACTCAATTTTTAATTTTTAAATGGTTTAACCAACCATTTAGTGAATAAGGACTATATTTAAAGTCCCAAGGTAATTTTAAGATGTGTGGTTAGGTAAGGTTCAAGTTTGAGAGAATTTTTAACTAGGTCATGATAGGCATAAATCTGGTAAAATTGCTCCATAACGCAAAACATGAAAAAAATATTGAAATATGGAAAAAGGTGTGTAATAGAGGTCCTTAGGTGTTTTAGGTTATTTCATAGGTGTTGGACAAAAACTGGACAAGTTTGGATGAATAGATTGTAAAATTACAGAAGTTGTCAAAAAAATTCATTGACAACTTTGCATTTTTTGCAAACTTGCAATTGGCAATTTTTGCACTTTTTGGGGAAGGAAAAAAATAGATAGTTATTGGTTGAATAAAAGGCCAAGGTGGATGGGAGAACCTATTTAAAAACCTTCCAACTCATTTATAAGGGTTGGTTGAATCACTTGTACGAACAATTAATGAGTTAAGCAAGATTGTTGATAGGAAACAAACTTTTTCTAGATTGATTTGTTGGATTGGTGTTCTTTATGTTATTGATGGAATATTTTACATTATAACCTTGTTTTGAATTTTTATTTGGTTTTTTTATCTGAAGTAGTCATCTTGCGAGGTTTTGAAAATTACTTAGTTTTTGCTTTTAGTTTTTGCTTACTTGTCCAATTTTGTGCAACCAACAACAAAATGGCTATAGCTTAATTTTCCATTGTCAAAAGACTATGAACCTTAGAAATAAAGTAATAGACTCTAAAAATAACATAAATATAAATTTTGGTTAGTGTGGGAATTAGATTACCATTTTTATAATCGAGCCCTATGCAAGCAAATAAAGTCTTGGCAAGGGGCAATGAAGCTTGTATTTCAGTTTTAGAATGAATAGAGGATTGGAACATGTCAATATTGGCTGGGAAATGTAAGATTAAGGTATAAAAGGTCCAAAAATAGGAGGAGGAGGTTTGATGTAGAGTCTTGAGCATTTGGTAAGTATTTTGTCATCGTTTCCCTTGAAACTCTCAAAATAAGGATTTCTAAAGCCATATTACACGAACACCATGGAGGCTTGAAACTAAGAAAATATTCAAGCCCTCGTTGATATAGAAAACTGTCTAGTATACTTCAATAGGCCTTATTAACCATATTTTCAAGTTATTGTAAGTTCCTTGTTTCTAGGAGGGCTAATAAGGGCTCTTAGGGCTACAAGGACAAACAAAGCATTTTGGAGTTGTGGGTATGTTAGACCTATCCATAGGAGATAAATGATGTAAAAAGTGTCAAGAACCATACATGGGTTGTATAAAGTTGACTTTGACCCTCTAAATGCATTTGGTGGAGTTTTGGCTTATTAGGTCCAAAGATGCATAGTTAGGGTTGTCGAGTGAGAAGGGGTAAAACCTAAGTTGATTGATGAGTTTATTGGAGAGAGGGGATTGTAAGATATTACTCTAGGTTGGGGTTGGAATAATGACCCTAATTAGGTTGGGAGTAGCCTTGGTAGAGAAGAAAATCTCTAAGGGAAGAAGCTCCCCATCAAAGTAGTATTAGAGCCATATGATTGAGGCTTGTGGTGGTATGTTGTATTCAACTGAATTAGTTAGTTCCTAAAAGATGGTTACCAATGTAGAGCTAGATAAGGAGGTAGATGAGTAGAAGAAGCTCATGGAGGAGAAAACTAGGCTTCTTGATGAGGCCATGGAACAGATGAAAGACAAGTCGAAAGAAATGAAAGATACATCCCTAGCAAGGGAAGATGAAGACACTAGTAAAGGCATAGAGAAGGTGGACTTGGAGGATGAAATAACTGAACCTGACCCTCCACTTTCTAAACAAGAACCATTCCTCAAATCTATCAAGGAACTTGGAGGAAAGAATCTTGAGAATGTTCACTATTTCATGGAAAGATAGATGCAGAGGATTGAGAGTATTGAGAAATACTTTGAATGTGAGGGGACAATAGAGGCTCAAAAGGTAAGGTTTGGAAATTCAAGGTTGAAAGGGCATGTACTCACTTGGTAGAGGTTTGTACAGCAAGAAAAAGAGACAGAAGGGAATAAACCAATAGCTAATTGGAAGCCTATGGTACCAAAGATAAAGGAGACCTATTTGCCAAAAGATTATGAGATTCAAATACACAAGTAGATGCAAAATCTCAAGCAGAAGGATCTTGGTGTAACTACCCACACTAAAGAATTCCAAAAACTTTCTCTAAGGTCAAGCATATAAGACATAGTGAGAATCAAGGTGGAAAGGTACTTAAATCTCCTCAAGTGCTCTATCTAGGATGAAATGAGCTTGTTTAGTCTCACCACATTGAAAATTTGTTTCTAGATGGCTAGGAAGGTGGAATAAAAGTTGAGGAAGAAGTCACTCAAGCTCCAAAGGTAGAAGTAGAGGTAGAGATTTTAGAGGAGGTTCTAGTGGTAGAAACAATGATTAGAAAGGTGATGGAGACTCCATGTGGACTAAACAATCTAGTGATACAATCAAAGGGGAGGCTCTAATAGAGGAAGAGGTTCTAATAATGGTGGCAGAGGTAGATATAAGAGTAGTAGTAGAGGCTCACACTTTAGTAACATGAAATGTTACTACTATTATAAGTTGGGGCATCCTACCTATAGATATCTAAAGAAGGCATCAACATCTTATGGAGAAAAGAAGATAACTTATGTCTAAGAGGAAGATAGTTAGAAAATAGGGGAGGTGTACCTTTAAATAAAGAAGGGGGAGAATCTCATGTTGAGAAGAGTCTTGGTCAAAGATCCAATGAAGGACAAACCCAAATAGAGTAGAGTACTTTTTAGAACCACATGAAAGATACTTGGAAAAGTATGCAAGGTGATCATAGATTTAGGGTCTACAAATGATGTGATGTCAGAGGAGGTAGTACAAAATCTTGGCTTACCAAAGATTCCCCATTTGTGTCCTTATAGGGTGACTTGGTTGAACAAGGCATAGAATATATTAGTAAGCGAACAAGTATGGGTAGAAATCACTACTAAGAAGTATCAAGATATGATATTATGTGATGTGCTACCTATGGATGCTTGCTATTTTCTGTTAGGGAGGCCTTGGCAATATGAAAGAGAGGAAATGCATCACGGGAAGGAAAACAATTTTTTTTTTCAAGAAAGATGGAGTCACCTATACAATCTAGTCATTGATGGAAGAAGATAAGGTAGAGAAGGCTATTGCTAAGACATTTTTAATGAGTGGAAAATAATTCCTCAAGGACTTGAAGGAAGGTGAAGGAGTAGGATATGCCATCATGGTGAAGCCAAAGGAGGAGAAGACATTAGTACCACCTATACCTACAAATATGCAAGACCTATTGGATCAGTTTAAGGAAATTATTTGTGACAGAGCACCACCAACACTACCCCAAAAGAGAGCCATAATTCATCAAGTTGAATTTGTAACAATTCCATCACTTCCTAACAAGGATGCCTACAAAATGAAACCAAAAAAATGAAGGAGATAGCAAGACAAGTTCAAGAATTTATTGATTAAGGGTTGATTAGGAAGAGCATCAGTCCATGTGAAATATAAGTTATCTTAGTGCCTAAAAAAGGATGTAAGTGGAAGATGTTTACTAATTCTAGAGAAATCAATAGAATCATAATTAGGTATAGATTTCCAATTCCTAGAATAGAGTCCACCTAATGGACTGTCTTGGAGGAGCTAGATACTTTCCTAAAAATGATCTCAAGACTGGCTATTATCATATTAAGATGAAGGAGGGCGTTGAATGGAACTTTGTATTTAGGGCTATTGAGAGTCTCTATGAGTGGTTGGTAATGCCATTTGGCCTTAACAATGCACCAAGTACCTTCATGAGAGTCATGAATGAAGTCTTGAAGGACTATATAGGGTTTTTTGTTTTTGTATATTTAGATGAGATCCTCATCTTTAGAAAGAGAAAGGAGGATCACATGAAGCACCTAGAAATGGTGTTGAGGAAAATTTGAGAGGAAAAGTTGACAGTGAACCTTGAGAAAAGTGATTTCATGAAAGAAGAACTAGTGTATTTGGGTTTTATTGTGTCCCAAGGAAATTTGAAAATGGAAAAGGGTAAGATAGAGGCAATATTGAGTTGGCCTACTCCTAAATCTACTATTGAGGTCATAATTTTTTATGGCCTACCATAGTTCTACAGGAAGTTTGTGTGGAGATTTAGTGAGATTTTTGCACCCATGAATGACACCATTAAGGGAGGCATGAAGACCAAGTTCATATAGACCAAGGCTATAGATGAAAGTTTTGAAAAATTGAAGAAGTGGGTGGAAATCTAACTAGTATTGGTTTCTCATAGCTTTGAGAAGTCATTTGTGGTACACTGTGATGCTAGTAACATAGCAGTTGGGGCAATCCTAAGCCAAGAGGGAAAGCCTGTGGCATTTTTCAGTGAGAGGCTTTATGAAGCCAAAACAAGGTATTCAACATATGACTTGGAGCTCTATGCACTTGTTCAAGCCCTTAAGAAGTGGAGGCATTACCTATTGCATAAGGATTTTGTTATCTTTACTGACAACCAAGCACTAAATTTCATCAATTCCCATGAGAAGGTTAGTTTATGGCACATCAAATGGATGGACTTCTTCCAGTCCTACAATCTGACTATCAAACATAAGAAGGGCACCAATAGAAAGGTGGGAGATGCTTTGACCAGGAGGTTGTTGATAATACAAGAGGTCAAGTTATAGAGTATCAGACTAGAAGGATTCAAGGACATGTATGAGGAGGATACTTTTTTTTAGAGGCCTAAAAGGTATGTAATAACTTTAAAAATCATTTCCATAGTAACTTTTTTAGTACACATTGCAATGTGGGTTATTGTTTAAGGGTCAAAAGTTGTGCATCCCAAGGGGATTTATAAAGGGAAAATCTTATACAAGAGAAGCACAATGGAATCATGAGTGGGCATTTTGGCTTTAATAGGACTCTAGACGTAGTGGAAAGGTTTCATTACTAGCCCAAGACAAAAAGCGGTGTAAGAAGTTATGTGGAACAGTTTGGTATATGTCAGAAGGAAAATGGTGCTTCATCCAATGCAGGACTCTAACAACCTCTACCCATCCCCAATAGGCCTTGGGAATGCATCAACATTGATTTTGTAGTGGGCCTACCTAGGACTAAGATAGGGTTAGGTACTATGTCTATCGTAATTGATAGGTTTAGGAACATGAGCCATTAGATCCCATGCAAAAAAACACATGATGCAAGTAATATAGCTAATTTATTTTTCAAGGAGGTTTTCAGAATACATGGCTTAGTAAGAAGCATAGTTGTAGATGGAGATGTCAAGTTTATGGGTCATTTTTGGAAGACCCTATGGAGAATATTGGGTAAAAAATTATCTCATAGTTCTACCTACCATCCCCAAATAGACGGATAGAGAGAGGTCATCAATAGGTTCCTAGGAAACCTCTTAAGGTGTATCACCAAGTAGTATGAGAAGAGTTTGAGGAGAAAGTGATACCTCAAGAAGAATTTTCTTACAATGATAGAAAGAACATGATAATAGGGTAAAAGCCTATTCCAAATAGTGTATGGAACACATCCAAGGGATATAATGGAGTTGATGGAATTACTCTCCCATGGCATCATCTGTGGGCATCCTGATGACTTTTCTTTGTCTATGAAAGAGCTACCTAATCAAGTTAAGAAGACCTTGATGGATTCAAATTAGAAATTAAAGGAGAATAAAGATGAAGAGAGGAGAGAGCTACACTTCCAAGTGGGATATTTGGCCATGGTGTTCTTGAATAAGGCTAGGCTATAGAAAGGCATCCCTAGTAAGTTGCCAATGAAAAGAATTGGGAAATGCAAAGTGCTAGAGAAGTAAGGGTCCAATGCTTACAAGGTTGATCTACCAAGTGACATGTTTATCTCTCACATTTTCAATGTCAAATACTTGATACACTACAAGGGTCTAGATGTGGATGAAAAGGGTATTAGGTACAGCTAAAAAAGGATATATTAGACCTACAAGTACCAAAAAGAAGGCAACAAAAAGTGGACAAAATACTTGATTCTAGATTGAAAAAGAGCACTAGAAATAAGGTGTACAAAGAACATCTAGTGAAATGGAGGGGTACTCATGAAGTTGAATCAACTGGGGTGGCTGAGAGTGATTTCAAGAAGTATGGCATCAACAAGGAATTCCTCTACATGTACCTTAAGCTTCTTCTTGCAAGGGGAGAATGGTGCAGGAGCACCTAGGGGTAAGGTGAAACCCTAACCCAAATTTTGGTTTTTAAATGTTCTAACCAATCATTTAGTGAATAGGGACTAAATCTAAATTCACAAGGTAATTTTAGGATGTGTGGTTAGGTAAGGTTTATGTTTGAGACAAGTGTTAACCAACTAGGTCTTGATAGGCATAAATTTGATAAAATTGCTCCATAAGGCATAACATGAAAAAATGCTTGAAATAGGTAAAAAGTTATGTAATGGAGGTCCTTATTTTTTTTAGGTTCATTTTATAGGTGTTAGAACCAAACTTGACATGTTCAAAGGAATAGATTGCAAAATTACAAAAGTTGTCAAAATTGCTCATTGAAAACTTTACAATCTTCGCAAAATTGCAATTGGCAATTTTCACACATTTTGGGGAAGGAGAAAAATAAGTAGTTATGGCTCTAACCAAATTCCAAGTTGGATGGTATAACCTATTTAAACACCTTCCAACTCATTTCTAAGGGTTGGTTGGATCACTTGTATGAACAGTTAAGGAGTTAAGCAAGATTGCTGACAAGAAACATGTTTTTTTGGAGGATTGATTGATTTTTTGGATTTTTGTGCTTCTTTTCATGATGGAATAGTTTCTTGCAAAAAAATTTTGAATTTTTATTTGGTTTTTTTATCAAAATTAGTCATCTTGTGAGGGTTTGAAAACTACTTAATTTTTTCTTACTGGTTGTTAAGTTTTGTGCAACCAACAATAAAATTGTTATAGATTGATTTTTCATGGTCAAAACATTATGACCCTTGGGAATAAAGTAATAGCCATTATAAATAATGTAAATGTTAATTTTTTATATTTTTGGGAGTCAGATAACATCTTTTACAAGGAATCCCTAGGCAAGCAAATCAAGGCTTGGCAAAGTGCAATGAAACTTGTAGTTGAGTTTGAGAATACACAGAGGATTGGCTCATGCCAGTCTTGGATGGGAAATGGTGGAGTCAGGTATAAAGTGTCCACAAATATTAGGATGAGGTTTGATGCAAATTCCTAAGCATTCAGTGAGTGTTTTGTCATCATTTCCCTTGAATCCATCAAAATAAGTTTGTATTATGAAGCCATACTATATAGACACTATGGAGGCTTGAAACCAAGTAAATATTCAAGTCCTAGCTGATATGGAAAAATGTATAGTAGAATTAAATAGGCCTTATTAAGTACATTTTCATGTTATTTTAAGTTCCTTATTTCTAGGAGGGCTAATAGGGGGTCTTAGGGCTACAAGGACAAACAAAGCATTTTGGAGTTATGGGTATGTTGGACCTATCCAAAGGATGTAGAATTATATAAATAGTTTCAAAAAATATAGGGGGGTGATATAAATTTTATTTTGACCCTCTAAATGCATTTGGTGGATTTTAGGCTTATTAGGTCTAAAGATGCATAGTTAGGGTTGTGGAGTGAGAAGAGGTCAAACATAAGTTGATTGGTGAGTTTCTTGGAGAGAGAGGATTGGAAAAGAGTCCTCTAGATTTAGATTTTAATAGTGACCATAAGTAGGTAATGATTACCCTTGGTAGGGCATAAAATCTCTAAGGGAAGAAGCTCCCCATCACTGTACCTCCTTAAATAGGTAGTTCTAATCTTTTATCTCTTAAACACCACGGTAGATCTTAGGGTTCATGATTTAATCCATTAAATATATTGAATCAAATCATCATTATTTTTATCTCTTATTTTTTATAAACTTCTCTTAGAATCAATCTCTCGGGTCATTTATCTAATCCTCTCCTAGAATTAAATGATCCAAGTCATCAATCATTATCTTCAATACACTTTCCATATCCCAAGAAATGAACTTAGTCGGCTAGAAATTATAGTTCTTTTCAAATAGTTAAAATGATATTACTTGGCCAACACTATGTTTTGATACTTTGGTCATCACAAAATTACTCAGTCCTTATAAAAAAATTCAACAAATACATTGTCCCTCAATTGATACTGATGCTTGATCAACACTAACTTTTATTAGCACTTACTATGACTCAATTGATACTAATATCACTTAGCATATGCATCAAAATTCTTTAGTCTTTTAACTAGTTATTGGTCAAGCCTATACATTTGATCTATCTTTGTTGACACTTTCGAGTCTTGTATATTACTATCTTCTCCTCTTGTAACATGATTTAACCAATCAATACATCTTATCAAAGTCCAATTAATCAAGTGTTAATTTGATGTTTCCTTTTCATAACTCAACCTTTCCTTTAGGTGTTTTCTTTATGAGTAGCTTCTCAAATCCTCTTCATCAATCAAATAGATATGACAATTCCAATTAGTTTACCATCAACATCAATATTTTGGCCTTTCTTTGATGCAATTCAACTCTATATAACCTAAATTGTTTAATTGTGAAGCACTTAACAAATTATAGTTAAGTCCTTCAACCCAATAAACATTGTCACATTTGATCTTATCAACTAGTTGAATTGACCCTTTACCTTTGACAAGACATGGAACATCATTGCCAAATTTAACACAGATAGCCTTGTATGGTCAAATTTCCTCACATTTACTTCTATCACCAGTCATGTGATAATAGAAACCACTATCAATTATATATCTATCACTTTTATTCACATAAGAGATTAAATTATTTTTCTCATCTTCATTGTAATCATCTTTCATAGAAACATAGACTACCTCTTCATCATTATTTCTAGACTCAGTATCTACTTCTTCTCCAACAATATAACACAATTTCTTACCTTTGTCCTTGTAGCCCTTATTTTTCTTGAAGTCTTGGTCATCTCTTCTTCCTTTGTACTTTATGTACTTCCTTTCATCCTTATCTTCTGTGTCAGGAGACCTTGTTGCAATATGACCAACCTTATTGCATGAAAAATAGATTATGGGGATTTGACCTTTGTATTCTCCTTTGCCTCCTCAAGTTCATCGAGTTAATCATCAAAAGTATCACTGTCACTTTTTGCATGTTTTCCATTTCCTTTCTTGCTAAGAATCAGTTATTATTTAAAAGCATATTCGATAGTAGTAGGAGTGTAATTATCAAAGTTAGACATCTCAAAAGTAGTAAGCCTACCAGATAGACCTTCTAGGGTAAGGGAATTTCTTAGAGTACATCTCAATTCCTATATAGAAGAAACCCTAAGTGCATAAATAGGAAGTAGAGTTCTCAATACCTTGCTCATTATTGTTCTATCTAATACTATATTATGTTCTAACCTTCTATCATTCTCATTTCATCAAACTTACCTCTAAGACTTTCTAATTTGGCTCTTAATACATTATTGTCTCCTCCATAGATAGTCTTCACTTTATCCCATATTTCCTTTGAATTCATTCTTTCTTTTAGATAATCAAACTCAACATAGGTTGCCTAGCTGAAGTAATCTCCAACATTGATTGATTGTGTTCTTTCTTTTCTTTCATTTGTTGAGCAGTAGGGGGGACTATTGTTATGTCCACATATGCATTGTCCAGGAAATACAATACAACCACTAGTAGAATTTTGGCAAATAAATGACCACGTGACTAAAAAAATTAGTAACAACAATAATTTTTTTTGTCATGCTACTAAAAGTGACTAAATTCTAGTAATATTTTACAATTTCTAAGTGAGTAAATAAATCACTAATTTGATCATTAGATAAAATCATAAGCTTAGACAATGATTATTGACAAAATATATCATTAAATAAATGATTAAACATTTGATCACTAATAATTTGTCTCCCAAACAAGTGACTAAATGTATTATCAATTATTATTTTAACCATATTAATACATTCTTTTAAGTCTTTTTTGTAACTTTTATTACTTATTGATGGAATCGTTGACCTTTTAAGACATCATTGTCAAAAGGCTTCCTCAAATGTCCTCTCAACTAATATTGAACAAGAAATTAACACAAAATCACCCTAATCTAAAGTGAAACTCCTCAAAATCTATCTATGAATTTTGAAAGAAAATAAAAACCTTGCATGTATCCAAAAGAAAACTCCAAGTCTATCTTTTCAAATCAAAAAGATTAATTATCAATTAACTATTTAATAATCTCAACTTATAATATCTATTTATAACATAATTTGTTTATAATAAAAATAATGGGGGAGATTTGAAGCATCAAGAGATAACATAGGGTGATGGATGAAATTCTTAATTGAATTTGTGAATGTCTTTATTCTTTTTTTTTTTCCACAATGAAGGTTTTTTGCTAGAATAAAAGAAAAATAAATTATTTGTTTCTACATTATTTCATTTTCTAAAATAAAAATTTTAATAATTACTGTACACTATGATAAATTAATTTAATTTACTTATAAAATTATATCTAATATAGACCTAATACATTATACATTCAATATTAGTTGAATAAAGTGATATTTGGTACCTAGTTTTAAAATGACTAAGTGATTAAGTGATGACTGAGTGCCATAATTTTTTAATTTCCAAGAAACAATATTTTGAATGAGTAAGAAGAATCATGATTTATGACCAACTGGATTGGTTTCTTAAGACATGGAAACTGTGATGAAGATAAGATTGATAAGTTTGACTATTTAATTCAAGGTGAGGATTAGGTATGATCAAATTTGGTAGATGAGAAGTTTCTAGAAAAGAAGGAAGATGGATAGATACAATGAACCTAATCAACTAGATCATAAACCCTAAGATCTACAATGATCATGAAAAATGACAAAGAAAAAATTTCTTGTTTAGGTAGGCATAGAGTTAATGAGAACGAATGTGAGTGAGATTGTGAGAGTGAAGCAAGAGAAAGGAAATACATGCACAGATGTTGCTAAAGTTGATAAGTGAATCTGAATAGAAGGCTTAAGTTTATTGAAAGGATAAGATTGAGTGCTTGAAGGGTTGCCAAGTGAGTTAATAGAAAGAGTTAACAAGGGGAAGATTATTAGTAAATCAGCCCATGAAATGAACAATGATCTGAACCTACAAAAATGAGTTGTAATCATAAAGATTTAAACCATATTTTTTTCTTTCTAATCATTGTAAATAGTTTGTGGTTGAACTCCTTTAAATCAAATTTTGGCCTAATAATTATTGAAGGACTTAATATTTAGCTTGTGTAAATCCTTTAGCAAGGTGACATTCTAAATGGAAGGATCAAAGTCCCCTGGTAAGGTCACTCATAATAGGGTGATTAAATCCTCTAACCAAGTCGCATTTAATCCTATGTATTGTAACCTTGAATAGGGTTGGCTCCTAATAGAGCTCAATTTCAAAGAGTCAAAAAGTGGTGACATAATACTAGTGGTTTTTCCAAATTGGGCTTCTACATAAAATCCTAGTGTAAAACTTGTGTTGAATATTTTATGGTGTTTCATATTTACATGTTTTACATTCAACAAAATATGTTATAATAGGATAGTAATCTATTAGTAATTTTTGTTATCAGTATTCAATTGAGACTAATCTATAGAAAGATAAGTGAAACATTGAATGTTTAATGTTTAATTGTTCAAATGGTAGTTGCGGACCTTGAGTAGTTGATTCACCCCCCGCCCACCTCTCAATTATTCTAAACATTCTAACAGTCAATTCTTCTCATTTTGACCTATTTAAAGTGATAGAAATAATCTCTGGCTATTCAAAAGGAACTCCATCATGAGAGATTATTTACAAGGATATCCCTATTCCTTTTATTTGCCTCCATTTATCAATATCCGTCCTAACTATAATCAGGTTGTTACATCATTACACTTGTATTTTTTGGTTGAATTTATATCAATTCGTATATTTTATGATAAGTAAAATTATTTAAATAAATTTAAATTAAAACGGTAACAAAATAACCATTGTCTGGAAATATTGGGAACGACCTACCTTTAGTCCTTTTAATTTTGGGAGAATTTTACGATTGTTCATTCAAGATTATTTTAACTGATTAGATAAAACACTAAGATTTCCATTTTTATTGTGTTCCTTGGTTGATAAATTAATGTATGAAATTTATTTAAATCTTGAATTGACAATTTAATTTTGATTTATCAATTTTTTTACCACGCATAGTGATTTGGGTGTTAGATGTGATATTTTAGCCAAATTTGATGCTTTAATTTGGCGATTAGAACTGGAGGATCATCTTTGAAGAAATAAATTAGGTTCTAGATGTGTTTGGTATTTCATCTTCTTTCAATAAAAAATGGTCTAACATGAGTTTACCATTTCCCATGCTTCTTGGTAGGGTAGTGTCTTCAAAATCACAACGTCCCTAACTACAAAATTGTAAAATAAAAAATGGAAATATAGGTCTAAGAATCTAAAATGATAGAGATAAATCTAAAATATTCTAAAATATAAAGTGTAACAAGATGTATAGACATTATTCAGTACATGATGATTATTATATTTTAAATTTATAACTTTGAGACATACCATATTTTAGATGCCATATAAAACCAATAAAAAAATATTATCTTTTCCTGGGATTTGCACTATATACACCATCAACATCCATCTAAATTGTAACAATTCTTGGTCTAAAAATAGTACTCATGATTTATAGTAGACAACTCATTATCATCTCTCTTTAGTGGTGTTGGAAGATTATCTTGGGTACTAGCATTAAAACTTGTTGTACCAATAGTCTCAATTGGAGTGCATGAACAATAAACTTGATAAGTTTTTCCTTTTGTGATACATAGTCACGATGTAATTGGTTTAAACTTGTTGTGTGTCCATCTAGACATAGGCAAAATCCTACTACCAAATAAATTCCATTGTAATATTTTTTTTGTGTCAAACAAGCAACCAAGTAATAAAAAATTATGTGTTTCTTTGATTAGAAAATGAAAAGAAAAAAATTTTACTTTTGCAAGATTATGGTCACACATTTTAGGTGGTTGCAACTAGTATGTATGTTGACCATGACTATCTATGTCTAAGAACATAATTTGAAAAGATTCTATAACATATCTAGTTGCATGACATACACCATGTTAGAGACATAAGAGAAATATCTAAGGAAGTGGCTACAAATAGCATGCTACATGTACTTTGACAAAACTAGTCATATGGTTAAAAATTGTCAAAATAAACATTCTGTACAATACTATTGTGCAAGCAAAAATTGAATATCTAATATTCAAGTCACCCCAATAATTATCTAGATTCCTAATTAATGCCATCAAATAAATTTTTCAATCAACATAAATCTCTAAGAATATTTTAATAAAATTCAGTGAGAATTAAAAAACAAATTAATTTGATTCAAAAATATATGTTGACTGAAATGAAATAAAAAACTTCAAGTTTACCCAAACCACCCAATTGTCCATTCTAGACTTTCTCAAAAGTTCTTTGATATACTTACATTATAGAAATCACATAAACATTTCAGATAAAACCTATAAGATGCATCATGAAGAAGACTGATGATAGCCAAAAAGATTTTTTATTTACTTTTAGAAGAAAACCACTCTAGTGCTCTAGTGATGCAAAGAGAAAATAAAAGCATTTTTCAACTGAATTTATTGTCATGGATTTGACAAAATAAAGGCCAACCATATGTAGTCGGTTATAAACTCCTATGAAACATAAATTTTTCAATCTGTTCTTGTAACAATAACCCAATTTCCAATCAGCTTTACATGTCATATTCTTGATCTTATTCAAACACATTTAATTCGAAGTACCAACTTTCAACAACCAAAGCCTGAACATCCAAAATTAGAAACTTAAAAAATTAAATCTTCTCTATAGTTTCTAAAAACAATACCATTTTCAGGCAATATGCAATCTTAAAACTGTGCATGCATAATCTATTGGGAATTAGTTTTCATGTACTTAAATAGAGCCTACATTTTAAATTTAAAACAGCTCTCTTTCTTATGTCTCACTTATCAAAGGAATCCTTGACCACATAAAATAAAGAATTAATGGCCCTTAAAATCTTCTCATAAGATCATAGTATTAATTCCTTTCATACACCAACATTTCCTTGATGTTAAAAATCTTCATGAATGCCTTTAATGAGGAAACTTAGAAGAACTAATTATGAATTAGTTTTCCTTCTTTAGAAGCCCCAAATTTAATAGCATAAAACCATGACCACAATATAGACAAAGGCTCAATAAAAACTAAATATTAATTTTGAAATAAAATATTTTTTGATTCAAACTAAAAACTATGAGATCTTGAACCCTTACAAATTGAAAGCATTCTTGATTTTAACTACATAACATATGATATGAAAAATATAATACAACAGTGTTTCCTATAGCTTTAGGAGGTCGCATATGAAATATAGAAATCTTATCAATTTTACATGAAGAGTCTTCTAATAAATTAGAATGAAGAACACCATAACTGCCTAAACAAACTAAAAATTACAAAAGCCCTTAAAAAATGTAGAGATAATATTTTTTGTTCTACTCTAATTCAAATTTAAATAGCATATAGGCCTCCTTCCTCTAAACCAAATAGGAATTTCAATGCATCCAAATTTTATGTGTTAGAATAATCCCACCTAAACACAAATCATCATATTCAAACCTTCAAAATCTATCAATGAAACACTTGTTTCCCTTTCCAATAACTTTACTTTTAAAAATCTACAGTATAGTGTAAATAGCATGGGTTGAGAAAATATTATATGACATACAAAAACTAATTTTTCCCAAAACATTGCATGGAAGAATGAAAATGCTTCTAATATATGATTAGTAGTTGAAAGTCTTTTTTTAAACAAGGTAACAACTTGTTGTTTTTGGAGCTTCTTGATTTCCTTCTTTAGATAAGATAGCAAGAAAGGTGTAATTATCATTTGAGGGTTAATATCATGAACCTGTAACAAAAATATAAATCTGAGCTGAAGCCTATAGAACATAGTGAAAAATAGAATTGCATGAAGCATATGAATGGAAAAATTTCTTACCAATAAGCATGTCCAAAGATTTTACATCCATTCATTTGCAAGAAATGCCAATTTTATCTCTAACACAAGCTCCAATAATTTTAATAGGAGGTGGTACCCATTTTGTGAGCCTAATCAATCAAAGATAAGTGGATACATCTTAGATCTAAATTGAATATACTGGAAACTTTTGATGCCTTAATAAATGAACAATAGAAATTAACTTTTTCCAAAAAAAAAATGTATATTCATTTAGAATTTTTCAATAAAAAAGATGAGATATGTACTGGAATTCCTATGAAATGATATTGAGACCTAATTTCAAGAATTTAGACTTCCTATGCCACTAGTTAATTTTTGCAAAACTAATATACATTGTTATTTATTTATTACAATCTATTATTGATATTTGTATGGCATTTAAACCAAAAAAGAGCAACATTACAAGTTGTCAGAAAATGTAGAAGATCATAAGCACCCTTTAATACTTCCAACCATTTCATGTGGGTATTTTCTCTTAACCCTATTGATGAAGATTCAATAGAAGTCCTTAGACGGTCCATCTGCATAATGAAAAATAATATTTTTAAATTCAACTAGTAAATTTTCCCTTTCAATTGAATGCAATGAGAGGTTATAACATCTCTTAAATTATTGCAGGATGTGACCTCACCTAACAGGGTGTTCCAAGGCCATAATAAGTTGTAATAGTTACATCTAGTAAATAATTAACATTTACATATGTATATGAGCATGTATTATTTCTTAAGGGGAAGGAAGACTACTCTTCATCACAAATGCCTCAATGATTTCACCACTTCACCTCATCCCATTTGACTAACACTAACATAATTAGGGCCCATTTCGCTGCAGGAATAGCAATAGGAGAATAGGAATAGCTATTCTAGAATATGTATTTTGGAATAGAAAATGAGGCTACATATTCTTGTTCTCTGTTTGGTTCAGCCAATATTTGATGGGGAATTTGTGGACCGCAAAATTTATGTTTTCTAAAATAAATAAAAGTGGAATAGGAATACATATTCCAATAACACATATTTGGGATAAATTGCAAAACCTCATTTTTGGGCTAAAATTAGAATACGTATTCCTATTTTACTTTGTATTCCAATTCTGATTTGGCACATCAAAATGAAGAATTCAAAATTTTAAGAATTTACATATGCCTATTCTGCTTGTATTCCCATTGCCAAACGAGCCCTTATTGAAATTGGGTGATCGAATATGAGGACTAGGTCAAGGGACTTGAAAGTGCATATGAGGTAATCTGACGCAATACACTTTCATCAAATATTATGTAAAATTCTTAGAAATAAACAACATAGAAAAAAATCAATTACTTAGATTTCCCTATTCTTTATAATATTATACTCTAATAGGTTAAAAGTTCTTCTACTAAGTTTCTTGTGAATTATGGTATTTTATCCTTAAAAAATAACTTCAATTAGTTTTATTACTTATTAATGTCTTATCATTAAAAATTAATAAACTTCATATATCTTATTCTTGACCCTTTTTGTAGTTGGTAAAGATTTTTTTGGTGGTGTTTACCATATTACTACTTGTTGTAAATGCAATTCATCGAGAATAGGTAGTAGTAGTAGAAGAATGAATGGTCACATTCAAGTGACATTCTCTTTGGAAAATTATTAGTTTAGAGGAAGCGGCTACCATAAAACTAGTTACAAATATATCACATAATGTTGTAATTTTATTAGACAAGATATAAAATAAATTTATAATAATAAAGGTAACAAGCCATATGT
Source organism: Cupressus sempervirens (assembly GCA_028749045.1). Lineage (NCBI taxonomy): Eukaryota > Viridiplantae > Streptophyta > Pinopsida > Cupressales > Cupressaceae > Cupressus > Cupressus sempervirens. The sequence continues at coordinate 796,361,487 of CM053792.1, forward strand.
AATGAATTTGACAATCAAAACATTCTTTTGATATTTATATTATGCATTTCAAAACATTACTATTCTTTAAGGGTGCTAGTTCAATGGAAGAGCACCTTATTTACAAGTAGGAGGATGGTGGTTTGATACCATCATGCCCTAATATGATTCAATAACCTACCAAATAAATTAGCAAATCAAATGCCAAATATACTATCAAATCAACTACCAAATATAGTATGAAATTAACTACCAAATATACTACAGAATCAACTACCAAATATACTATCAAATAAACTACTATTATATAAAAATCAACTACCAAATAAACTACTATTAAATAACAATCAACAACCAAATCAATGATCAAATTAATGATTTAAATAGTTTATTCATAAATTTAGTTGCTAGATTAATGACTGGCAATAAGCTACAAATGCTTACGTGATCAAAATTGATCATATGTCTACAATTTTGCATATTTGATCTACTCATATATTTGTCAACTTTTTCCATGCTAAATTTTTTTCATTCTCCAATATTGGTACCTCTCTTTTGTATGCCACAATATTTATCTTTGAGTAGGTTCAAACTTCTCTCTAAATGAACCAATGCTCTACTACTAATTGATAGAATTGTTGGGGGGGGGGGGGGGAGTGAAATAGTTATCCAAGGTTGAAATGTACCAATTGAACAAACAAACACTTGAACAATTTTAGATCCTATCATTTCACTGCTTAATCTCTACTATATAGACTATTAGTAACATTATCTAATTATCCATTGTTCTAAAATAACAAACTTTTTGAATGTAAACATTAATTAGTAAAACATCATAATAATATCCACACAAGTTTGACACTAGGATTTAATGTGGAAGCCCAATTTTGGAAAAACCTACTAGCAACATGTCACTGATTTTTCACTCTTCTGAAGTGAGACATGTTAGGAGCCAACCTTGTTAAAGGTTAAAATGTTGAAAATGAGAATAGAGTAACTGAGAGGGGGAGGGGGTGAATCAATTACTTCAAAAAAAATTCACAGTCCCTAAGATGTCTGAATATCTCCTTGATCTGATTAATATGAAATGTTGAAACTTGATAATGTAGCAAATGACAAATATTAAGAACTGATATGTTATCATGCACAAAGTGATTTAGCAATTAAGAACACAAGAGACACTAGATTTAACGTGGAAATGCAATATGGGAAAAACCACCAATGTAATTAGATACTATTTTTCACTCTTCTGAAGTGAGCCCTATTAGGAGCCAACCCTGTTAAAGGTTACAAAAACACACTGTTAGGTGTGACCCTGTTAAAGGATTTAATCACCCTGTTAGGAATGGCCTTGCTGGAGGTCTTTAGAACAATTCAATTGAACTGTCACCTTGTTAGAGGATTTATTGAATGGTTGTTAAACCAACTCTGTTAAGAGATTTTGAATTCACTGTTACAATGGTTAGAAAGCAACAATGAAGTGACCTGATATAAAGTACAACTTATCTTTGCTGATTATAGATCTCTATTATGCTTGACTGGATCCTCACTGATCAAATACAACTTTACAGCTCCTTTAACACATCTAATCCTTCATCAAACTTTACTCAGCATTCGCCTTATCATTTCATACTATAATTTGCATTCATAACTTCTTTTTCACAATCTCACACTTTAATTCATAACTTGAATGACCATATATACCTTTCATATTATCTTAGTCAGCTTGAATCACTGACTAAACAAACAATTACAATAGTCAGCTAGAAGTAATTAATTTGCAAATCTCTATACTAGCCGACTTTGCACGGTAAACTTTGTTCAAAAAATAATTCCTGCGTTAATCGACTGAGCTCAATTAATATAGCAAACTTTGTGACAATCCTTCAATCGTCGGGAGAACTCGGTAAGTACTGAGTTTCCTGAGATAACCAAGTGAGCTCGATGGAAACTATCCTTTGGAGACTGAGTGAAGCTCGGTTAACATTGTCTTCTCCATAATTCCTTTGATGACCGAGTAAGCTCGGTGGAAACTTCCCTTTGGAGACCGAGTGAAGCTCGGTTAACACTGACTTCCTCATTTCCTTCATTGACCAAGTGAGCTTGGTGATCACTTTCTTTCACCTTTCCTTTGTTGACTGAGTTAGCTCGGTTAATACTATCTTCCACATTTCTCTCGATGATCGAGTGAGCTCGGTTGACACTGTAGATTACATTGCAGACTGTCTAATCTTGGTGAATTTGAGAGTAATGACTGATATGACATTTGTGTGACATCAAGGACAATATTATCAACAATCTCCCTCTTTGGCATTGATGGTAACACAACATGTCATAACAGAATGAAATTTTGAAAACAAGTCCAACAAGATAACAGACTTCTCCCTCTTTCAATAATCTCCCTCTGTTAAGGGACTTCGTGGAAAACTTTTTAGATCTCAAAAATTTCAGAAGGATATGACAGTAAATCTCTCCCTGTTTGACAACACATGCCACAGAAAATAGAAGTTAAGTGAATTGTAGTGTACCTTTAGTACTGATTCATATGCAATGATTTTTTATTGAACTGCATCAACAGATGGATCTTCAATCTTATATGTGTTGATGCATCACTAGAACTTAGTTTAGTGGACTTCAGATAGGGGAATGACCCCTAACTTACCTCTGAGATACAAAAATGCATCCTTAGGTAAAGGCTTTGTGAATATGTCAGCAATTTGTTCCTTTGTATGGACATATTCTAGTCTGATCTCCTTGTCTTGCACCAATTCTCTGACAAAATGATATTTTATTGCAATATGCTTGGTCTTCAAATGCATCACTGGATTCTTAGATATGTTGATTGCACCAGTATTGTCACAGAACATGACAACTGGTTCTTTCATCTCCATCTTCATTCCTTGCAATAACTGCTTAAACCAAACAATATTTGAATAGTTTACTACTGCAGCAACATACTCTACCTCTGCTGTAGATTGGAATGTACAATTTTGCTTTTTGCTTGTCCAAGAAACCAATATTTTTCCAAGAAAGAATGCTCCTCCACTTGTGTTTTTTCTGTCATCAAGGTTTCCTGCCCAATCAACATCGATAAACACTTTCAAATCAAAATTTCCTCCAAATTTGTACCATAGGCCATAATCTTCAGTTCCTTTCAAATATCTCATTATTCTTTTGATTGTCATCAGGTGAGTTTCTCTTGGCTTTGCTAAAAATCTTGCAACAATGTCAACTGCAAGGGCAATATCTGGCCTGGTATGAACTACGTATTGCAATTTTCCAATCATAGATCTATACAATGTTTGATCTACCTCTTTGGATTCATCATCTTTGGTAAGTTTCAATCTAGTACACATAGGAGTCCCAATAGGTTTACAGTCCTCCATACCAAACTTTTTCAATATCTCCTTGATGTATTTAGATTGAGTGATGTAGATTCCATTCTTATTTCATTGAATTTGTAGACCAACAAAGAATTTTATTTCACCAAACATAGACATTTCAAATTCCTTTTTCATTTGTTTTGAAAATTCTTTGCAAAGATCATCATGCCCTGTGAAGACAGTATCATCTACAAATATTTCTGCCAAGACAATCTTATTATCTAGTCCTTCCTTTATATACAAGCTACTATTATCATTAGTTCTTTGAAAACCAATCTGAATAAGATAGTTATGCAATCTTTCATACCATGCTCTAGGGGCTTGTTTTAGACCATACAGTGCCTTGTGTAATTTGCAGACCATGTTCTTTTTATCTGGATCAACAAAGTGTTCAGGTTGTTCAATGTAAACCTCTTCATCCAGTATTCCATTGAGGAATGCTGACTTGACATCCATCTGATAAACCTTGAATCCTTTGTGAGTACCATATGCAAGTAAGGTTCTGACTCCTTCCAATCTTGTAACAATCTATGCCTTCTTCTTGAGAGTATCCTTTGCATACCAATCTGGCTTTGTTTCTAGATACTTTACCATCTTCAGTCAACCTGTTTCTGAATACCCACTTGGTTCCAATTACATTCTTATTTTTAGGCCTGGGTACTAGAGTCCATGTCTTGTTCTTCTCTATCTATTCTATTTCCTCGTTCATTGCCTCAATCCAACTATCATTTGTCAATGCATCTTTAATGCTTCTTGGTTCAAAATCAGCAAGTAAACAAGTATTTTTTAGCTTGCTTCTTGTCAAGGTTCCTTCAGACTTTTCTCCAATGATCTGATCTGGTGCATGATGTCTTTTGACATATTTAGCTAATACAGGTTCTTTGCCTCTTGAATGAGTTTCATTTCTATCTCCTTGTGCTTCAATTTTAGGCTATTTTGGCTCGATAAGAATTGGCTCGAGCACTTAAGACTCAGTAGATACTTGCTCGGTAATGTCTGAATATTGATGTGGCTTGGTTTGAACTTTTTGGAACTCGGTTACTGATGACTCGAGAGTTGAGGATTCTTGAGTGAACAGTATGCTTGGTATAGTATCTGGTTCAATGTAAACAAATCTTCTATAATCTTCAGGTACCTTTTTTGTTTCTTCCTCAAATTTGTCTGCAAACTCATCAACTTTCACATGTGCACTTTCTATGACTTTGTGAGTGGATAGATTTAAACATCTATATGCTTTGCTTTTGCAAGAATATCCTAAAAATATTCCTTCATCACCTTTTACATCAATTTTTTTTTTTCTAGATTCTTTCAAAATATAACATTTGCTTCCAAATACTTTCAGATAACTTACATTGGGTTTGTATCCATACCATAATTCATAGGGAGTTTTGAATGAGTCCTTCTTCAACTGTACTCGGTTTAGGGCATGAACTGTAGTGCTGATGGCTTCCTTCCAGTATTTGATAGCAATGTTCTTTTCTATCATCAAGGTTCTTGCACAATCCATGATGGATCTATTTCTTCTTTCAGCTATTCCATTTTGTTCAGGGGTTCCTGGTGCTGAGACCTATCTTTTAATACCTTTTTCAATGCAGAAGTTGTTGAATTCATGTGAGATGAATTCACCACCTCTGTCTAACCTTAAGCATTTTAGTCTTTTTCCTGTTTCTTTTTCTACTCTTGCCAAATACCATTTGAATTTCTCAAATGCTTCTGATTTATTCCTTAGATACATGACAGTCATCATTCTTGAGTAGTCATCAACAAAAAGAATGAAAAACTTTTCTCCGGTATAGCTTTCTATTCCAATGGGTCCACATAAATCAGTATGCACAATTTCTAATATATCTTCAGACTGATAGTTCTTACTTTTGAAACTAGTCTTTCCCATTTTACCAATCTGACAATTCTTGCATAGACCAACCTCAGGTTTCTTAATGTTAGGAATTCCTCTCACTTTCTTGAATTTGCTTATTTTTACCATATTATCAAAATTGACATGACACAACCTCTTATGCCATAACCAACTTTCTTCAATTTGAGCAATAAAACATGAGCATTCACCAAGTTCTAGATAAAACAAGTTACCTTTAGTTTGGGTGCCAAATCCTATCAGCTTTCCTTGCTCATTCAACAGTCTTGCCTTTCCATGCATGAATTCCACCTTGAATCCAGTATTGAGTAACTATGCCACACTTAGCAAATTATGTTTAAGACCTTCAACCCAATAGGCATTATTACATACAAGTTCTTTGGTTAGACAGATTCTTCCTCTTCCTTTTATGAAACAAGGTTCATTATTACCAAACCTTACACTGCCACCATCGTAGTCTTCAAACTGATCAACCTTAGTTTTATCACCAGTCATATGATGTGAGCAACCACTGTCTATAATCCATGTATCATTCTTACTTATATGAGAAAGAAGTTCCATTTTATCTTCCTCATCGCTATCAGAATCATCATTAATGGCAATATAAACAATTTCATCCTCACTATTATCAGAATCTTTAGAATTTTCAGCCATGAAGCATGATTTCTTACCTTTGTTCTTGGATGATTTGAAATCTTTCTTGCCATTCCATTTCTTTTCATCATGGTTTTTCTTGTTTGGACACCTTGCTGCAATATGACCAATTTCTTCACAAGAAAAAAAAATTAGGGGAACTTTACCTTTGTATTTTCCTCTGCCTCTAGAATATTTCTTTGCTAGTAGAGCTTCAATCACTTTGAGGTCACTGTCTGAACTTTGGCTTGATTCATTTTCACTTTTTGATTGAAATTCCTTCTCTCTCTTTTTTTTCTCCTTGAGTGAGAGCTTGGCTTGAAATGCTGATTCAATGTTCTTGGAAGCTGGAACATAGTTGTCAAAGTTATCTAGTTCAAATGCAGTTAGTCTTCCAACTATGGCCTCAAGATTTATCTGATGATTTGCTTCACACTTTCTTTCCTGAATTGCAAAAAATTTGATTACATAAATGGGAAGCAAGGTTCTGAGAACTTTGCTTATAACTATTTCTCCTTTGATATCACCTCCAGATGCTCTGATTGCACTCACACATGCTTTAACTCTTTCAACATACTTTGCAATGTTTTCATCCTCTCTCATCCTCATTTGATCAAATTGTCCTCTTAGACTTTCTGCTTTTGCTCTTCTCACATTATCATCTCCTCCATAGATTTATTTTAGCTTGTTACACATCTCAAAGGCATTTTTGTAGTCCTTAATGTCATCAAATTCTTCATAACTGAGAGTGGATGCTATGTCTATCATCATATTGTTGTGAGTCTTCTTTTCAGCAATGTCATTGACAAACAATGTGCCAGGAGGTTCTTCATATTTTTCTTCAAGGTATTTTAGTCCAGTATCACCAACAGTAGCAAGATGAAGTCTCATCAATCCTTGCCATGTGGAGAAGTTATCTCTGTTGAGTTTTGGAATTTCTCTTTTGTAAGACATCTTGATCTTTGGTTTAGATCCTTGAAATCTCTTCTTGCAAGCACCAAATGCTTTGATACCAATTGTTGGAAATGAGAATAGAGTAACTGAGAGGGGGAGGGGGTGAATCAGTTACTTCTAAAAAATTCACAGTCCCTAAGATGTCTAAATATCTCCTTGATCTGATTAATATGAAATGCTGAAACTTGATAATGCAGCAAATGAAAAATATTAAGAACTGATATGTTATCATGCACAAAGCGATTTAGCAATTAAGAACACAAGAGACACTAGATTTAACATGGAAACCCAATATGGGAAAAACCACCAATGTAATTAGATACTATTTTTCACTCTTCTGAAGTGAGCCCTATTAGGAGCCAACCCTGTTAAAGGTTACAAAAACACACTATTAGGTGTGACCCTGTTAAAGGATTTAATCACCCTATTAGGAGTGGCCTCGCTAGAGGTCTTTAGAACAATTCAACTAAACTGTCACCTTGTTAGAGTATTTATTGAATGGTTGTTAAACCAACTCTGTTAAGAGATTTTGAATTCACTGTTACAATGGTTAGAAAGCAACAATGAAGTGACCTGATATAAAGTACAACTTATCTTTGCTGATTAGAGATCTTTGTTATGCTTGGCTGGATCCTCACTGATCAAATGCAACTTTACAACTCCTTTAACACATCTGATCCTTCATCAGACTTTTCTCAACATTCACCTTATCATTTCATACTATAATTCACATTCATAACTTCTTTTTCACAATCTCACACTTTAATTCATAACTTGAATGACCATATATACCTTTCATATTATCTTAGTCGGCTCGAATCACTGACTAAACAAACAATTACAACAGTCAGCTAGAAGTAATTAATTTGCAAATCCCTATACTGGCTGACTCTACACGATAAACTTTGTTCAAAAAATAATTCTTGCATTAATCGACTGAGCTCGGTTAATACAGCAAACTTCGTGACAATCCTTCAATCGTCGGGAGAACTCGGTAAGTACTGAGTTTCCTGAGATAACCAAGTGAGCTCAATGAAAACTATCCTTTGGAGACTGAGTGAAGCTTGGTTAACACTGTCTTCTCCATAATTCCTTTGATGATCGAGTGAGCTCGATGGAAACTTCCCTTTGGAGACTGAGTGAAGCTCGGTTAACACTGACTTCCTCATTTCCTTCGTTGACTGAGTGAGCTCGATGATCACTGTCTTTCACCTTTCCTTTGTTGACCGAGTTAGCTCGGTTAATACTGTCTTCCACATTTCTCTCGATGATCGAGTGAGCTTGATTGACACTGTAGATTGCATTGCAGACTGTCTGAGCTTGGTGAATTTGAGACTAATGACTGATATGACATTTGTGTGACATCAAGGACAATATTATCAACACACAATACACACTATTAAATGTGACCTTTTTAAAGGATTTAATCACCTTGTTAAGAGTGGCCTTGTTAGAGAACTTTAGAATATTCCATTAGAATGTCACTTGGTTAAATGATTTACATAGATGGTTAGGTCCTTATGACTATTAGGTCAACCTTAATTAAAGAATTTTAAATACTATTCACAATGATTAGAAAGTAACAGTAGGTTTTATGTACTAGGTGGAACTCACTTTATATGTACATATATTTGTTCATCCTTCATGAATTGATTCACTATATGGCCTCCATTATCATCTCAATCTTTGATTCTCTTGGTAACCCTTCAAGCAATAACACTTCACTTCTTGTCAACTTGATTAAGCCTTCTACATAGATTCACAAGTCAATAACATCAACAACAAATCTAACACTCTAGAACTTGTTCACTTGTAAATAGCGTCCCTTCTTATACATATAGATATAGAAATTTTTCCTCTATACCTTGTTAAATAGGTAATTCTAATCTTTTTCCACTTAAACAATGTCATAGATCTTATGGTTTATGGTTCGATCTATCAAATACAATGAATCTGGTTGCTAGTCTGTTTATCTCTTCTTTACTAGAAACTTCTCTTATAATCCATATCTTAGGTCATTTACCTAATCCTCTCCTAGAATTGAATGATCCAACTCATCAATCCTTATCTCCAACATGCTTTCCATATCCCAAGAAATCAACTTAGTTGGCTAGAAATTATGATTCCTTGCAAACAGTTAAAATGTTATTCCTTGGTCAACACTATGTTCTAACACTCAATCATCACTAAATTACTCAATCAATATAAAATTTCTTGCTCGAGATATACACTGTAACTCAATCAATACTGATGCTCGATCAACACTAACTTTTCTCAACACTTATTGTGGCTCAATTGAAACTAGAATCACTTGGCATATACATAAAAAATATTTAATCTTCTATTCTATTACCAGTCAAGTCTATACATATTTTTCTATTTTTGTTTACACTTTCAAGTCTTGTACATTAATGTCTTCTCCTCTTGTAATATGATTTAAACAATCAATACAACTTGTCAAAGTCCAACTAATCAAGTATCCATTTGTAGTTTCTTTTTCATAAATAAACTTTTCCTCTAGGTTATTTTGTTATGAGGATCTTCTCAAATCCTCTTCATCAATCAAATTGATATGACACTCAAATAGAAAATGTCTCACCAATAGGTTTGACATCAATGGCAACATAACAATATTTTCAATTGTAGTTTACAACAAACATGGTCCAGGGGCATTGTAGAAAAATTGAGCCAAATTTTCCAAGAATGTCTTAGGGAGTTATTTCCATGTATTAGCATACAAAATTCTACTATCTTGCTCCTATACACAAAAAATGAAGAGTTTTTTTTTGTTTGTTAGGCAAGGACTTGCCTTGGTCAAACCCTCGATTGAGGAATTAGCCTTTTAAATGATTAATGTAAATGTAAATGAGTGCAAACAAGATAAATGTTATGATTCACCTTTCTTCAAACCCTTTTCAATAAGGATTTTAATTTGGAGTGTATGATGGGTCTTGAAATAGGTAGAGGAATGTGTGGAATCTCCATAATTTTTAACATATCTACCATATTTCCATCATGATGCCATGGATGGTAGTGTGTATCAATGCAAAAGATAATGAATGATTCAATTTAGATATCCTCACTTGATGGCCAACAATAAGATACATCTTGAAGAGGAAATGCATTCAAAATAAATTCTTCAATGCTTGATTGAAATCTCCCTTACTTGAATGCTCAAACTCCTTGGATATCTTTGTTTTCTTTAGAAGGATATAAATTCTTGAGCTTTAGAAATGAAATTGAATTGCATGTTATGTTATGAAGATGAAGCCTCCAAGCCTTCACATATATGATTTTTTGGGTGGGAAAACAATACAAGCGGACTAGAGAGTGAGATTAAATTAATTAAACCCCGAAGGCTTTTTAGACTCTCAGGCCCACAATTTTTAGGGACAAGGCCAGTCTTGTTGACCTTACCCTAGACAAGGTCGACCTAGGTCAACCTAGTCCAATGTGGGTTAACCTAGGTCATCTTAGTACCAAAGAACTGGTAGGGTCCTAATAGAAAGCTTGGGTCAATATTAGAACAAATACAAAAAGAATATGGAAAGAAATAGGGAAAAGAGAGTACTAGGAATATGTCCATCCATGGTCTAGGAAAGACATAATGGAAAGTGGTGCTAAAAGGTCTTAAAAGAAAAGTACGTCCATTTTAAGATAGTATAAGAGGAAGTAATGTCAATATATTTTATTCAGTTTTATTACCTCATTTTCTCTAGAAAGTCCCTTGTTTTTTTTTTTTGATAGACCACTTATTTGGTCAATTATTTATTGTGTAAATAGGTAATTATTCATTGAGCATTATCTCTACATGAGATAAAATCTCAAAACTTTTCTTAAACTCTGTAGTCCAAGTAAATAAGATTGATATTTAAAAACTATAGGAATGATTGAATGTTATTATTTTTTGGATATAAGGAAAAGGTGGTAAAAGAAATCAAGCTACGTAACTGAGTAGCAATCCATCATTGAGAAGTCAGCCAAAGGAGGTATCTCATATATAAGGTACAATTTGTGGAATTATTATATTTTATTGATATGAAATATATGTTTGATCCTTTTTGTATGATTCGTAGGTATTTGTTTCACTAGTATATCTATTGTTATTTGAAATTAATATTTTCATTATTAGATAATAAAGCATTTCTTATATACTTTTAAGATCTTCAACATTCGAAGATCAAGTATATCATTATGGTATCCAATTGTGTGAATAATTTGTTATTGCTAAGAAATATTACATGGGTACAATATTACATCTTGAAATACAATATTTTATCATGAAATCTTATATAAAAAATTATTCAAAGAGGCAATCATACATATCAATTGTAATTTTTTCCACAATACTAGAGGAGATATTAGACACACTTATAGGAGATGTAGATTTTTGGAGGAAATGTGTATCATGTAGAGCACTAGTGGAGGCATTAGAAGTAGATGAAGGAGATGCCACATTTCAAAGGAAATGTGTCTCATTGTGTAAGGGAGGTGGGAGCACTCATGTTATGAAGATAACTTAAGGTTTTATCACTAGGTGATCTATTGATTTGATTTCTTTAGTCTTTCTTAAGTGAATAATGAGGATTAGTGAAGGAAGATTATCAAAGTTTCTAGAGGGTTGTGTTGTTTTCACTTCCAATTTCCGCTCTTGTTTAGATTAATGTATAAGGGAAGAATATTAGAATATTACATTAGATTGATTAAATTCAGTCTAGATTAATAAATAAATATTTACTTTGTTGCATTTTTTGAGAAGTTTCATTCTCATAGATAGTTTTTACTTGGAATGAAAGGATTTATAAGTCTTATGAATTCAAAGAAAAAATCATTGAATAAAAATCTCAAACACAATCTATTAAATTTAATGTTCTTTTGTTCTTTCAAATGTATATACCCTCATCATAGTAAATTTAGAATATGTTTCTTGAATTATAGTTGTAGAACCTTTTAATGTAGAAAGGAGTTAATGAATACTTTAAAAAATGCATGGATCTACGATTGTCACTCTAATATCTCTATAAGAATTTGTCTTAGGGAAAAATCACCCAAGATCAAGGAAATAAAGCACAAGCACAATAGTAGACCAAGAAGAGTATGATCAATATGAGAATATATTATCCCAAGCATGTACGTACACACTAGGAGAGCCTGTATATAAAGGCCTCTAAGATGCATCTAGAATGGTTCTAGAAAGAACTAGGAGATAAGTATGAAAGCTAAGCACATGTCCTCCATTGTGCATGAATTTACATGCATCAATAAGAGGATAAGCATGATGAGGTGTCTCATGTGTAGAGATGTTGTAGACACCATTTGCTCAAATGAAGTACTTACTCCTATGTTGTAGTAGCCATGTGCATAATTAGAGTGCTAACTCTTGTTTTGTCAACATGACAACTCACAAGAGTACGCATACTCCTAGGTGACTAAATACTAAATAATAAAATAATGCATTAACCTAAGTAAACTTAAGTAAAGTTTGAATTATAGAAAATACTTATTTACACCAACACCCCTGCTTAAGTGAAACTTATAGGAATGCACTTAAGCTCACAAAATCTAAGATGAAATGCATAATGGGTCCCAACTACTAGGCCATGTTAGGTACCCATGGACATAATGAAATGCAATCTCTCATAAAGTGGAGAAAGAGGGAAAACCTCATGGGAAAAACCCTCCCCAAAAAAAGAGATGAAAAGACAAGATGCATGGATCGATGGAGTAATCAAACACCCCCCCCCCCATTACGACATACATCAAGTATATACAAAAGAGAAATAAGAAAAAGACAAAACCCCATAAGAGGAAAAAGTCCCCCCATAAAAGAGAAGAAGTAGGAAACAAGGAAGTCCCCCCCCCCCCACAAATGTAGTGTGTCCATCAGTGATAGATGCTCTAATGTAGAAGGTAATCTATGAGTGTTGAATAATGTTCCTCCCCTTTGGAAGAAACAATGGCAGAGGTGCAAGTGAGATGCTTTCCCTATGTGTAGAAAGAATCCCAAAGATGTATGGTGTCTTTGAAACCTACTCAATTATCCCTATGTTGATGTCGATGGTCATTCCTTCCAATACTGCTAAAAGGAACGAGTGTAGTTCTAGTAAGGATGGATGTAGAACCTATCCCAAATAAAAATCTATATCCTCAAATGATAAAGAGACCTCCTGCAACTATTATGCATAATAATCCACAATCACATCAACCTATGAAGAGGGATCATGTAGAGAATGGATAGGAGGGTTAGAGTGAGCCTTGGCAACAACTAAAGAAGTATTTTCTTTGTCAAAGAGAAGATGGATATGATCAATGTTGTCTCCCAAATTTTTTATGTGTGAATCCATAAACAAACCTGAAATGTTTGTCAAGAAGTCATCCACTGATGCTGGAGCTAGAAGATGAGATGTACCCTATTGTGTTGGACCTATCATTGTGGAAATGGATGAAGTATTCACCTCAATAAAGAGAAGATGAATATCATTGATGATGTCTCCCACATCTTCAATGTGAGAATCCACAAAAAGCTCTGCAATGTCTAGAAGGAAGTTGTCCCATGAAGTTGAAGTAGGAAGATATGATGTTTCCTATTGCACTAAATTAGAAGCATTTGTGGTTGGAACTAGATTAGTAGTAGCAATAGGAGCATCAGGAGGTGGGATCTTAACTGGAGTTGGAGGTACCATAATAGGAGTGACTAGAGATAGAATGTCCTCATGAAATGGAGGGACTCAAGGATATCCATATACTTCCCAAAGAGCCATCCAAACATCATGAGGAAAACTTTCCAGTCTAAGAGGAGCAAAAGATTCCTTACTCATACTACTATATATAAATTGAATAAGAAGATGAAGATAATAAGCCCAATCTGGATGAGGTGGTAGTATCTTCGAGTAGATATAAGGAATCACTTCCTAATGTTATCTTAGATGATCAAGCATCAAAGCACTCCATTTTTTATAGTTCCTTGGTGTCAACTTCAGTCTTAAACCAAAGTGGCATAGGTGACAAGACTCCATGAGATCAATGTATGTATGTACCCCCCCCCCCCCCCCCCCCCCCAAATGTAGAAGTAATCAATCAACTCCCCCTAATGTATGATTTGGTACTTAGTGTGATAGCCACATGCCAATTTAGGGCCTATTTTTTAAAGTAGTATTTCTATTCACACGAAGTTATAATCTGATTGCAGATCTAGAAAATAGATTTAAAAATATGCACTTTAAAAAAAATGGAATTTTAATATGTGTCCAAATCAGCCCATACTAAGCATTTGAAGTGGTGAAAATTAGGATTTTCAATTTGAAATAAAAATTAGGAACAAAGATCTCAAACCACTTGCACCAATGTCTACATCATGAAATTCTACCTCAAAACATAAACATTTCTTGCAAAAAGGAGTCCATATGAGGAAGATATTGTTGTTTGAAAATTGCTTCTATAATTGGGAATATGCACCGAGTTGTGGTGCCAAAAATGTGCCAACTTTTTTTTTTATCTATTTTAAATAGCGCGTATGCACTATTAGTAAAATAAAAAAATTATATATGATGGGTTGCACACCCGTAGCCTATCATTTCCATTAGTGTTTTTGCCCTTTTGCTACTGAGCAGCACATACGTGGGTTGGAATTTCAACATTTTTACACCATCCATTGCCAATATGCCTCCTCGCTGATAAAATTTGAGATCACAAGCACACCCATGCCGACCCCGTATGTGATCTAAACTTAACTTTGCATTGTTTGATATGTTTTTCATATTGTTTTGTAGGGTTTTTACAATTTTCATTTAAATTTGTTTATTTATTTGGATTTCAATTGATTTTTTATCAGGAAATGTCCATAATCAACTAGCAAATCCTCAAGAATCTCAAAACCCTCAACAACCTCAAAACCAAAACCCTCCTCAAGAATAACAAAAAATTCCAAAACCTAAACCATTTGCAAGACCTCCACCAGGCACACAAGAAAATATAATAAATGAAATAGAGAGAGGAAAAACTAAATTAGAAGGTCTCATTGCTCGGTTGAAAGAATATGGACAAACCAATCCAATGAGGGCTCAATTGGCATCATCCCTCGAATCCATTAAGACCCAAATAGCCTTAGTTAGTGGTCAGTTAGATATTTGGAGGGTTAAGATGGATGAACAAAAAATATTTTATGCAAATAAATTGTCATATGGAGATGTAAAAAAAAAGGAAATACCAAAAGGTAGTATATGTGCATTATTTAGAAAACTCGATGAGAAAAATACTATTAGAGAGGGTACTAAATGATTCCCCATCCATTGGTGCATACACGATGCTATTAGAAATAATTTTTGGGATAGATGGTGGATGGTTTTTGATGCCCCTCCTTGCAACAATCATGAGGTCCCCATGTATTTTTTGAAGAAATTATATTATGAGTTTGTCATTGGGGAGATCCCCAATTATTTTGATATATTAGACTCCCAAGGTAGATGTGGGGGGTAATCATTTGAGAGGCCAGGAGCACGCCATGACCCTAATGTAGTTAGGGCATTGTGGTCAAGCCATAGTGCAAGCATGTGACTATTTCTTCAGTTCTGAAGGAACATGTAGAGGCCAGCGCTCTAGGGACAATTAATGCTTTGACGCAGACCCTCATCCATTCCATGAGCCCATTAGTTGAGGGGGAGCCTTCTATGCATCATGGTCACATGTGCACTTCATCCAGATCCCTATGCACATTTGGCACTCATACTGGAGATGGTGAGGATGATGAGCTTGTCACTGATTAGTTCCTGAATGACACATTTGGCATTGACACACAAGTAAATTACAATTATAATTTACTAATCTAATGACATTTCATATGTATAGTGAATGATTAATTAATTATCATCTATTGATATTGTTCAAAATTTAGGGTCAGAGTGTTGTCAAGCCTAGCAGTGATCCTCAAGGCCCATTTTTTGTCTCCTTCACGAGTCCAAAGGTATGTATCAATTTAATCATTTTAATACATACATACATACATACCTACATACATATATGTATGTATATTACGTAATCATATTAAGGATTGACAAAAAAAATTATGCATGTGCATTAGTTCTCCACAGGACCCTCAACCTTTACTACAGACTCAGAGCATAGACATCGTACCAGCTTTGTACAGGTACAATTTTTTCATGTTAATTTAATTCATTTGATTATATTTATTTCATGTTACATGTTACATGTAATGTGTATTGTATGACATGTAGCTCATGACGTCGGACACACCTCCTCATCTCCAACAGTGTGTTGATAGTGGAGTGGCCGTAGCTGTGGCTAGCTCATAGCCATTGACGGAGGTATGAAAGAATTTTCTTCATTTTAGTTGTTCTTTATAATAGTTAGTCTCAAAATTTATAATTTTATTTATAAGTGGTTATATTTATTGAATTGTTGTAGGGTCTCATCACTCTCGATCATCCACAAGCCTTCGAAGTGGACTTATAGAGTGACTATTTGATGGCGGTAAGAAAATAATTGATTTTGTGTTTACATATATTTGATTTCAACATATAATAAATATTGATTGATATCTACTTTCTTTGTATCAGCTGGAGTTGGAGAAGAGCCTCAACAAGAGGACGAGTGAGCGTGTCAGGAGGACCCCATCATCTCCACCATCTCCCTCCACACAATGAAAGAAGACGTCGAGAGATTTTTTTCCTTCCCCTCGTGGGAAGGAAAAGATATTGTTAATCTAGACATGTATATATAGGCATCAGTGGACATATTCGATACACATTTGATGTATATGGCATTCTATATTTGATGTATGACATTTATTTGATGTATGACATTATTCTACTTATGATATTATTGGTTAATATATGATATGTTTGTTCATATACGACATTATCAGTTATCATAATATATTATGTGTTTGTTAATGTACATGACATTATTGGTTATCATTTTATATTATATGTTTGTTCATGTATGACATTAAATTAGATATGTTCGTGTATGACATTAAATTAGATATGTGCATGTATGACATTAAATTAGATATGTTTATGTATGACATTAAATTCAATACTTAATCTATTCAAAACTTTGATAGAATATTGATTAACAATAAAATTTATCACTGTTTAAGCATAAGCTAATCATTTTCAATATGTCATCGTCATATGATTTATGATCTTGTTCATGTTTAAATTTTTCCTTCTCTATCATTTGTTTATCAATTTTAATTCAATACCTAATTAGTTTGAATTTTTGATACAATATTGATTGGTCATAAACTTTATTAGTCAAGATCAATTAGGACCTCCTAGAAATAAACTTTATTAGGCAATATTCGTGGACCTCCTAGCAATTGGTCACCTAAATGAGAACCTTGAGATTTATTACGAACTCCATGAAAGAAATCAGTAGCTTGAAATTACTCTATCCAACAAAATTAGATCAAAAGTTCTCTAAACATTTATGTTAAAAATAAGATAAAAATTTGATCACAAGTGGTCACAAAGTTTGTGTAGAAGAAAAAATCATTGTTACAAAAAGAATATAGACAAGAAGAAAAAACACAATTAGCTTGTTGAGCTTCAATATATAACCACCATTCTTTATCATCAATTAAAAAATGTCAGAGATAGTAGAGAAAAGATGGATTATTTGCAAAAAAAAATCATTTTAAAAATCATAAATGTAACTTAATCACTGATAGTTTTATGTGTTTTCATACAGTAATGATTGTAACATAATCACAAGTTGATTGAAATGTGTTGTTATTATTCTATAGTAACTAGATTAAGGTAAAAATAAAAGTTTAATAAATAGTTGTGATGTATAAGAAATACAGATATCTCACATGAGAGGGGGACGAATCTAAGATGACACATAAGATAGTTGTAAGAGGGAGCTATACTTGTTAACGAATTTTCAATGCATGTTATGGAAAATCATAGAGCATCTTTAAAAGGAAATAAAAAAGTATGACAAGTGGAAGGAACATGTTTTGTAGACTTGCATTCAAATTTGGGTGTCAATTTTCTAATGAAGGATTCAAGCACTGCAATTTGGTAGTTTTGGTTCATGTTATCCTTGTATCTCACTCTCTCTTATTCCCCCCCCCCCTCTTTATATTTCCTTACTCCTTTAGGATATCAGTTTTTGTGGCCTATCCAAAGTGATAGGGTCATTTTTGAACTCCTCCAAGGTGAGTACTTCTCCATTCAAGATCTTGCACCTTTTTGTTTTAGGGATACTAACCCTATTCCAAGCCAATAACTGTAACTCTTCACCAATGGCTCATCATACTTTTGTCTGCATCAGAAGGGGATAGAATGAGATTGGGGATGGGGTTTACCCAGCCACCCAGAGCTAACGGAGCAAACAGTTTGATCCCATGACAAAAGGTGAGAGAGATTTGGCAGTTGGCAACTTTGTACTAGCCAATACTGCAAGTTTCAGCATCACCTAAGATGGCATTGTAAAATAAAAATGGAGTGTGATCTCCAAAAAGTGAGAGAATTTATTGTAGATCTCCACAACATGGTCCCATAAGAACTAGAATCACATCCATACCTCACATGAGCTCCAAGATATGCCCCATCAAAGATCGCAGCCCTATGGCATTTAGTGACCCTTAGGGACATTCCGGTTCGGTGAGCTTGAGAATGTTTGAGCACTGAATGGGATGGGACAAGGTTGAGGATAGAATTTACCCAACCACCCAAAGCTAATAGAGCAAATAGTTTGATCTCATGACAAAAGGTGAAAAAGATTTGGTAGTTGGCAACTTTGTACTAGCCAATACTGCAAGTTTCAGAATCACTCGAGATGGCGTTGTAAAATGAAAATGGAGTTTGATCTCAAAAAAGTGAGAAAGGTTATTGTAGGTCTCCCCAACATAGTCCTATAGGAGCTAGAATCACATCCATACCTTAAATGATCTTCGAGATATGCCCCATCAAAGATCTCAGCCCTATGGCATTTAGTGACCCTTAGGGACATTTCGGTTCGGCGTGCCTGAGAACGTTCAAGCACTGAAGGGGATAGGATGAGGTTGGTGATAGGGTTTACCCAGCCACTCAAAGCTAACAGATCAGATAGTTCGATTCCACGATGAAAGGTGAGAGAGATTTGGTAGTTGGCAACTTTGTACTAGTCAACATTGGAAGTTTCAGCATCACCTAAGATGGCAATGTAAAATAAAAATGGATTTTGATCTCCAAAAAGTGAGAGAGGTTATTGTAGGTCTCTACACCACAGTCTTGTAGGAACTAGAATTGCATCCATACCTTACACGAGCTCTGAGATATGCCCCGTCAAAGATCGCAGCCCTATGGCATTTAGTGACCCTTAGGGACATTCTGGTTTGGCGTGTCCAAGAATGTTTGAGTGCTGAAGGGGATAGGATGAGGTTGAGAATAGGGTTTACCCGGCCACCCAGAGCTAATGGAGCAGATAGTTCGATCCCACAACCCTTTTTCCACTAAGTTGCAAATTTGAGCAACTTTTACAACTTTCAACAATGCAACTTTGTACAAAAAGTGCAATTTTTACATTTTTCACTTGATTCCAATTCTATGACTTAGAAAAATTTGGCAACAGTAAAACCTCAAAGGAATATAGGAATATAGATAGTTTTATGGTTATTTCCTAAAAGTTGCTAAATTGTTGCAAAAGTTGCTAATGCAACTTTGCAATTTTTGCACTTTTTTGAATTTCGACTAACCACCAACCTAAATGAATCCTA
Organism: Cupressus sempervirens; assembly: GCA_028749045.1. Lineage (NCBI taxonomy): Eukaryota > Viridiplantae > Streptophyta > Pinopsida > Cupressales > Cupressaceae > Cupressus > Cupressus sempervirens. Next base: position 796,381,033 of record CM053792.1, read on the forward strand.
ATCATTCCAAATGATTATTATAGACTCAAAACCACTAAAAAAACCTACAAAAGTGCAAAAAAGTGCAAAAAATTTCAAAATGCAAAAAGTTGCTAAAGAGCAATTTTTGCAAATAATAGTTTTCAAACTGAACATGAGGTTGTATGGTGTTCCAACCATCCAAATGGAAGTTATAACTACTTGAAGGCATGTACTTAAGATCCCCACACATAGAAAAGGTCATTATACGGATGGTGGACAGCATTGGTCAATAAAAAACTCAGATTTTATGCCTTTTTTACTATTTTTTCAATTATGTGAGGCCTATACATATTTTTGGTACAAGTCTTATACGGTTGGATAGAGGGTTGATTCAAGATTCCATTTCAATTGGTTTTAGGTCTTTATCTTGTATACAAAAAAATTTATATCAGTTTTAGTGTAGGTAGGTCAGATTTACTCCAAATTTGAGAGTTTTAGCAAGATGGAATCCTAGCTTGCAAACCCACCATGGGATTTCAATGTTACTTTTTGGAATACAAGTTAGGAGCTTGGGTTCTTTGAGATGGAAGATATTTAGGGCTTTAGGAGCATGGCATCTATTTTTACCAGCAAGCCCTAGACTGAACATAATCTTATGTATGGTCTAGATTTAACAGAAAAAGAAGGATCAGGCTCCTAAACTAACTAATCTGAACAAAGTGAAGGGTGTAAAAGAAAAAGTTTGATATATAGCAGAGATCCAAGGGGTTGAACCAATTTTTTGAACTCATTTGTTTATGTTTTCCTTGTAACCCAGCCTATACTAGCCATTTAGGACTGTGACACAAAGTGGGCATAACTTGATGTTGGAGTCAAGTTGTTGGTTAATCTTTTGGAATCTCTTAGGGGATGTTGAAGAGTATTTAAAAATGAAAAAACAGCAAGGGGTCCTTTTTATGGTTTTGGAGTTTGACCGTTAAAACTAGAAATTGCCCTAGTAGGAAGTGTTGGTAACAATTTTGAAATTTGATTGTTGAGTGTTGAGAAACCTCAAGTTTGAGATTCGTCTTGTTGGTTTGAGTCTATAATAACCATTTCCATCTGAAAAGTCAAGTGTTGAAACCATTTAAGATTTATTTTCCTTTGTAGTCCTATTGGTGGCAGGGAGTTCCTAAGTGTTGATCCAAGTTGTTTGAGTACCCTAAGTTTGAGGGTTGGGCTTCTGAAATAGAGTCCACTTGCAGGGTAGAGTCTCCCTATATTAGAATTCCATTGGATCCTTAGTCCTTGGTGTCTTCAATGAATTTATCTTCATAGAATGACCTTGGTGCCACTACACCATTAAGTGATGATGATGAACATGAGTAAAATTATGAGATTTGTGCCTACATGTTACAATGAAAAAGTCGTATCTATTTTGAAATTAAGAACTATAAAACAAGTTTCAAGAGAAGCTTGGGCTATGATGCAAGAGCATCAGATGCTTATCAAAGGCACATTGGAGGTCCAATTCATCACAAAGGTCATGGAGAATCTTCTAGAGTCGATTGGGGCAATCCTTCAACCAATCATGGAATTTGAAAGCATAAAAAAGTCATAATGTTGTATGATGTCTTGATGGATTTCAATGTTGGAAAAGTTGTAATTGAGCCATTGAATAGGATCTAGGGATTTCATAGGGTAGGAGAGTCCTTTGATAGGGTCCTATAGGTTATCATAACCTTAGCATGTCATTTAATAAGTTAAAAGATTTTAAAAGGTCTTTAAAAACATAGTTTAATAGTTTAAAAAATTAAATCTTGAATGTAACGGCTACATGGGCATTTTGGAGGGAAACTCCATAGTTTAAATTTTATGAAGGAATAGGAAGTGAAACTAGTTGGAGTTGGTTAAGGGGGTTAGTTTCTATCTCCCAAGTCTATAAATATTTGTTTTGTACAGACTGTAAACACAGATTGTACAGACTATCTCAGAAAAATAGAAGGAAAGTGCTTGGTTTCAAGAGTAATTTGAAGATCTCTTTACTTTTTGAGTGCTTTCACGTGTTGGAATGATTGGTAACATCTTATCAGACATGTTTTGAGATTCTTTACTCAGTTTAGTATTCAAACTTGAAGTTTTTTTCATCAAATTTCTATACTGTTGGTTGTAACAATCTTATTTCTAAGCATTTTGACAGTTTTTTGCATCTAATCATGGTCATTCCATCAAATGCTCACTGTTTCTTCATGGAATTCCATTTATCTAACTTCTAAAAATATTTCTAACCATGAAATGAAGATCTAACTTGAGATTGGTGGCCACCAAATCAAATAAAGTTGTGAAAACAAGGGTTATTTGGAGGGGACGGTCAATTAGGAAGAGATTTTCCTTAAGGAGGGTAGTTTTTGTGAGTTGATTTATGTTTATGGTGATAAAATGTAGATGTTTCAATTTTTAATTAGTCCAAGAAGGCTTGGCACGTGTGAGATTGGTGATGCCCTAGGAACAAGGGTTTTGAGAAGGTGAATTGGGGCTTTTGTGGTTAGAGAAACCATAGACTGAAATTGAGAGTGGATTTTTCTAATTGAAGTCATTTTAGGAGCCTATGCAAAGTTTGAAGTCCATACATTTATTATCTCTATATGTTGCTTTGTAAATGCACTATTGCTTCATTGATGAAAACAGGGGCAGTGTGTAGAATCTCAAATATTTTTTAAAGGAGTTGCATCTAAGTTGTACATATGTTTTAGAAAAGGATAAAGGGTATCTAGAAAGGTCATTTATTCAAGGAGTCATTTGAAAAAATCAAAATTTATCCATTATTTTGTCTTGCTATTGTCGTAGACTTGTGAAAATGCATTGACAACATTTGGGTGAATTATGCATTTTAGCGTGTAGGGTATGGAAACTAAAAGGTGTTGATGGGAACATGCTAGATAGGCTAGAAAAAACCTATTAAAGCCTAAAAACATCCTAGAGTTGATTGTTTGTCGGATTTTCCCATTAGGACTAAGAAGGGTCACTTGGCACATTGTTACAAATTTGCTCATTTTGGGTTGTTAATTGGATCCATCACCCTATCATCTACATCAGGCTGGGAGACTTTTTTTCTATGAGATGACTACTCTTGGTAATAAGCTACCCAATATTGAAACCATACTCAAATCCAATATTTATAAGGATAAGGAATCTGAACTTTTGAAAGATAGTAGCTATGCTAAGTGTACGAATTTGCTCAAGGCAAAAAATAAAAATGACAAGATCTAGTAGCTCAACTGATAACACAAATTTTCCAATTGTTGGCCAACACTGGTGCAGGAGCACCAAGGTCACAAGAAGGAGGCAAGATGAGCCATCCTTAGGTGGATTCAAAGAAAAATGGCCTTCTAAGGTAATTAAAACTTTTAATGAGTTTAATCATGGACATGTGATCTTATTTTGATCATAGATTGATCATATTATAATCAAAGCATTAATGTAAGCCTTAATGGCATTATTGAACCTACAAGGTACCTGGGGTCACTAGGAATGGATTTGGATTGATCCTAGGTTAGGGGTGGATATAAAAGAGCTTTAAAGGTATTGAATAATGTAATAAGGCTATCAAAGCCTCTAAAAGATGTAAAAGGCACTAAAAGTGCAATATTTTGTAAAATTGCCAACATTGGCAATATAAGCCAAAATGGGCTTAATCGAGTCATGTAAGGGGTCCAAAGAGAGGTTTCATTTGGTTTTGAGAGTCTAATTGAGTTTAAAACCTCATTCCCATGTGTCGGAGACAAGTTTGGATGGTCAAAATTGATTGATAATGTAAGAGTTTTGAAGTTTGAGCAATGAATGTATAGTTTTCCCTAAAAATTGAGTGCATAAAAAGGTGTATGTGATTGCTCCAAAGGTGGATTTAGTGTTTTCTCCAAAAAAAGAGTTTCATTTTATGTATGAATTCATCTAATATAACCAAATTGAAGGTTTTTCAACCATTTTTGGGGTTCTAGAGACGTTGCAAAGTAAGATTTCTAGAAAGCCCTAGGGTAAAGGGGCTAGAAAGTAGGCTTTTGTAAAAACCATTGTAAAGTTGATCATGAGACCAAAAAAATAGAATAATCCTTGCATTTGAGTCATCTCTTAAGACTTTTTTGGGTCATGGGAGTTCCAAAAGTCAAGGGATTTTGAGTTTCTTTGTAAATGGCCTTAAACTAGGCCTAGTTGGTAGACTAAAATAGCCAGTTTTGAGTGATATTTTACTAAACAAGTGTAGTTTGTTTTGGAGTATATTTTAGAGTGAGGAAAATGGTATTTTAATCACCTAATATTTTAGGAATTTCTATGGGAAATTTTGGAGAAAACAACAAATTAGTGACTCACAAGGGCTAGTTGGAACAAGCCTAGAAGAGGCAAATTTGAGAAAGTGTAAGAGATGAGTTGCTGAGAGTGTGCAAGGATTTGAAACATGTTAGATGGGATGTTTTGAGATGATCAAAGGTGTTCTGGTCATGGTATGAAGCCAAGGATGAGTTTTGGTATGTTGGAGGCACCAAGGTACACTAGGTGCATGGTGAACAATGTGAGTGTTTAGAAGACAAACTGAAGATTTGGGTTATAATCTCTTAGACATGGTTGTAGGAATATGTTAGCAAGTTATAGACCTCCTCTTGAACCCTAGTAGAGTCTAATTCCTTGGGTAGATTCCAAGAATACAAAAGAATCCCAAATTTGAGTTGTGGTTCCTAAGGGAATATAGGAGGGCTTTGCGTCAAACACACACACACTTGTTGCATAGTCATGGATATTGTGATCATTCATGAACTTGAAAAAAACCATGTTAGAAATAGTGTTGTGAAAAAGGACTACAAAATAGAGGGAAATGGCCATCAAATATGCATGATTTAAATAGACCTTTACTTCATAAATCACTTCAACTCAATCATTACGTTGTACAGACAACCTCATCATATGTCACTTGAAAAAACTGATCATGTACAAAATGAGGAAAAATTTCACAAAAGACAATCTTAAAATGTTACAATAGTATTAATCTCATGGAACACACATGGGATGAATATACATGATCAAGTATTAACCCTTTCCAACATTCCAACTTTATTATAACAATGAATCAAAGTCCAACAAATTGGAATGCAATGATTGCAAGTATTCTTGGGTATCTATTACAAGCTACCATGGTTTGGAAGAAAATTAAGAGTAAATTAGTCTTGTAGCCAGGAAAATGAGCTCAATACACACTTTTGAGATGGTCATCTCATGATGATCATGGATAAATCATTCAAAGCATACGTTGAACCTACCCAATATATACTTGCATCACTTAAATCACATTAAATGTTGGAAAAAAATCAATAAATATAATAAAATTTGTTAATATAACAACCATTTTATGGAAGACTAAATTGATTGTTTGTATACTTTTAATTCTCGTCAAATCCATCAATATACATTTTGTATCCTAAAATATCAAAATTTTGATTTCTTTTCAGTAGACCTAAATAGTCTTTTTGGTTCTCTCAACCTATACATCAATTGATCAACATTATCCTTAGAGAGAACTATATCTATCACTACCCCATTATCATCAGATCGAGACCTATTTTTCTTCTTACTTTTTAATGATTATGATCCTCTTCAATTCCAAGCATAAGATTATTAACATATAATGGTACTTGAACAAAGAACACTAATAAATATTGAGGATGTAAATTGATAATACCATTTTACAGATGATTTTGGCATCTCACCCTTTATCACTTATGCGTCAACTTTATTAGCCCTCTTCTTTGGTGACCTGCAAATGAAGAATTAGCATAGTAAAAAATCTAAGATAAGATTAATCCACTAAAATTAGAGAATGACAAAAATTGAATTTGGCTTGTCATTAAGAATTATCCATTTGTAGAAATCCTTGCTTTCTGAGTTATATGATAACCATTTCTTGATGAGTATTGAAAACTTCTCCCATTGTATCCTTGCTTTCGCCAGTTTGAAGTTTCTAGTTACATGCACACAATCATGACTTTACATCACAAAGCATTCACATTCTAACAATATTCATTTTCTTTCATTACATTTTGATCTAAACAAAAAATTCTAAACTTTCACTTATTCAAACGACTAATCTAAAAATGGGTCCTATTAAAGAATCTAATATAAATTCAAATAATGTATCTAGATTCTAAACAAGTCAAAATTAAATCTCATCACTTACACATCATAACAATATGGTCCACCTTAGTCATGTGGATAGTCTTGTGGAAGAGGTTGTAACATTGTATTTGGATCCAATTGATCACTCTTTCTCTCTCTCCCTCTCTCCCTATTCAATCTAATAAACCAACTGGATCTGCTCAACATTTTAATATCTCAAGTTTTGCCTCATGGTCTAACTTGTGAACTTTCCAAAGAATCTTATTATGTGGTTTTACACCATATTTTATCAAGTGGACATTTGATGTGACAACAAGGTTTGAATAATGAAGAATCTTCCTCTCTATTTGCCAATCCTCAAATAACCACAAGTTAGGGTTCTTCATAGAATATCGTCTAAACCATGTGCCTATTACAACCACTGCACCGACATGGTACTCTAAACCTTCACCATCTATAACTGAGTGATCCAATTTTTTTCTGGCTTCAACATAACAATATGAATAATAATTTGTCCCTTCTTTATTGTCTTCAGGTGCAATAACAGCAAAAACATGGCCTGTAGTGACAAATGTAAAAAATGCGGTCATTAATTCATAAAATACTTGGGTAAAAGTTATAAAGTTACATATTGAAATTACAAAGATATATAAATATATATATTACTAGGTTGCACTAGATATGACAAGCGGTCAAAGTCAATAGATGAATCCATCTCTACCATTTCCAGTGCTTATGGGGGACGATAGGTGTCAATTGGGTCCAAAGCCCATATATCCCATTTGTCCACCCTTTCAGTTGACTGACAGTCATCCCAATTTTCCTCTGCACATGATGGACAATAGCATGCCATTTTTTGTGTGTGGATACTCCATGAACCTACATCAGGGCTCCTAAAAGAGTGTAACTCACTAGATCCTATTAGTGTGCAACAATCCTGGTATGGTACAATGTTAGTATTATCTATCAATCAAAAAAATTTATGAACCGTAGACTCACCTTCCTTACCTAGACCCATTGTAGTGTTACACCATTGGACGATGAATTTTGCATCTATCAATATTGCTCCATCTTTGTACTTTAGTTCTTCATGAGCCAAGGCTCTTTTAATGCATGCACTTGCACCATCGTACTCTCCCTTACCATGACAGCCTCTATGAAATTCCACATATATTGAATTCTACACAACCTGTGCATCCTGCTCAACCAATAGAAAATTCATGCATTCTTGAATTGAGATGTGCAATTGTCTAACCAAATAATGTGTTGATGATATGTTATGCCCCTGTTAGCCAGATCTCCATAAAATAGTTGAAAACAACCATGTACAAACTCTGTAGAATGTGATCGATCATTGCTGATGTAAAAATGGTACTCCCTCAAAATCTTTCTGTCATCCTCTATGCTTGTAGGTGAATGCATGAATGTTATGTGAACAAATATGGAAACCTATTGAGAAGTATAATACTTTTCTTGCACCTCATTTTGTGGTTGTAGTGTGTAGTTCTCTGTGAAATCTACAACCAAAAAAATGGTATTCAGTGGAAACGTATCCTTGCACAACTTGAATTGCAAATCCAACCATCGAGCTCTATGGGTATGCTTTGCATACTCGTAAATAATTTTTTCACAAAAAATCTTCATGAACTCATACACTAGAATATTTTCAATGACTAAATCACATCTTTTGCCATGTTTCCCATCTTTTAGAGCATATGTCACTGTCTTAAATTTTTTGTAGTCTACTATTTCATTTCCAATTGCATGTGTACTATCCATATGTTGACAAGTTCATAAAAGTTGCAAAGAACCACAAAATAAGCACGTACCATCCAAGCATGATGTCTTGTAAAATTGTTGACCATCCCCTATTTCACATAAAATGTTAGATATGAATTCCCTTGAAGATCTTGGTGCCTCATTCATGTCACAATCCTGCAAAACAAACTAAGAATGCAAAACTATGCATATATGCCTAACAACATCAAAATGGTTAGAAAATTCAATATGTATCCTACAACAAGAAGTTATGCGTGTGTAATTTATCTTCACATAAAAAGGTTTACCCATCTCAAAAAATCTTTGACTTATTAAAATTTGAGGATACATACCAATAAATTTTGCAAAAAATTGTGTCTGAGTTGAGTCCAAAAAATGTTTTGCATGTGAGTCGCGATTTTGGCTACCAATCCTCCTTCTTACAACATCTCTTTGATTAGGGGAAACACGTGTGTTATTTTTTCAAAAATCTTTGATCAATGATTTCAAGGCTTCACTAATTTCTTTATCCTTTCACTGTAGTCTACCGCTAAATGTCCATAACTCATTTTTTCTTGGATCTTCTAATCTCGGACGCCTTAGCATGGCTCTCCTTAGAGTACCTCTACCAATTTTTAATGGTTTGCTTGTCTTTATCATGAGTCAAGCTTTCTTCATTTGGCTACTTGCTATTGTCAATGTAAGTACTCATCTTGTGATATTACTATCTTTGGTGCATGATTTAGAATCCACTTTATCATAAGCACTCATTAGATTGTTTACAATATTTTTTTCATTTGAATCATCCATCGTTCTTAGCCCAAGAATCTTCATGATAGGCCTAAATTTCAAATTTCTCATCATTTCAACAAATAATTGGCATTGACCTGTAATATTTAATTCTTCAAAAAATAATCTCCACATATGATTAACTTTTCTTTGACAAGCACGCTTGCTAATCTTGTCAGGCATTGATTTCAAAATGTTAGTATCAATATCAATAAAATATTTTGGTCTTCTAAAATGAATTATATAAGGTGTTATAATCTCTTCCATTCCCTCAATATTTTGAACATCAACATAAGGTCAAGTGTATTGCGTACCTTGAACCGAAGATGATGTACCTTGATAATAAGAAGCAAAAGATGGAATATCACCTACTTGATGTGTTGATGTTGTGCCTTCAACATGACATGATGGAGTGTGTATATCGCCGGATCTACAAATCAATTTCTCTTCAACATGAGAGGACAATATGACTTCAACATTGGAAGATGGTGTAGCGGACAATATGACTCCAACATTGGAAGATGGTGTAGCAGACGATATGACTCCAACATTGGAAGATGGTGTATTGGACAATATGACTCCAACATTGGAAGATGGTGTAGCGGACAATATGCCTACAACATTGGAAGATGGTGTAGCTTCACAATTCAATTGTCTTCTTGAGCATAACAATCTCATTCGTTCTCTTTGTCTTTCCAATTCTTCCTCTTTGTTTCTTTGTACTGGTGGTTCTTGATCCTCTTCAAAAGTCAATTCTTCATTATTGCTTTGCAATTTTCTTTGCTCACATAGTAATTTCATTTTATCTCTTTTAATTGCCAAATCTCTCTCTCTATCTTCATTTGTTTGAGTTTTTGGTTTCTTCCTTGCCATGATGATGATTTCTACATGTCAAATTATTCAAACATCTGAATTACTTAAAATGTGTAAATTAAAAATTATTCAAATACATATAAAAATTATAATTATTTGAATGAATACACAATATATATCAAACGACTTGTCAAATTTCTAACCATTTCGAAATAACATTTCATTTAAACATACAAATTTCAATGAATTCACTATATATTAAATAACATGTCAAATTATAATCAAATTTGTATCTATATATCAACAAACAATATTTAAAATAGATTGCACTAACCTTTTTTATACAAGGAATATTCAAAAAGTCTTTAAATCAAGTATCCAATGATTGAATTTGGTGTTTGCTAGCTTCCAAAAGTGTTGAAATAGTGTTTTCTATGTTGAAACCCATGATATCTATCAGAATAACAGAGTGCATAAAAAACCAAAAGTAGAGAATGGATGAAATAGGCCCCAAAGTTTCTTTTTGTCCATTTTTAGGTGATTTCACATAGTGCATATGCACTAAATCACATATGCACTAAAGTGCATACACACTATAAAGCACGTATGCACTATGTGGAAACACATCACTCTCCATCTTCCCTAATCTCTATCCTCCCTACTCTCTCTACCATCCCCTACCCTCTCTCTCTTGCTACTCTCTCTCCCCTCTCCCATCCCTTACACTCTCTGTCTCCCCTCTCCCATCCTTTACTCTCTCTCACTCTCCCTCTCCCACCACCTACTCTCTCTACCTCTCTCACCCTCTCTCCTCTCCCATTCCCTACTCTTTCGATCTCTCACACACATTCTTATCCCCCCACTCTCTTCTCTCTAATCCCCTACTCTCTACATCTGTCACACACACTCCCATCCCCCCATCTCTTTCTCTCTCCCTCTCCTACCACCTACTATCTCTCTCTCTCCCTCTCTACTCTCTCTCTCTCTCACATCCCTTACTCTCTCTCTCTTATCCCCTACTCCTCTCACGCTCTCCCATTCCCTAATCTCACTCCCTCTCTCCCATCCCGTACAAGCTCTCTCTTTTACCACCTACTCACTCTCACACTCTCTCCCCCATCCCCTAATCTATCTCTCTTACACACACACTCCCATCCCCCCTCTCTCCCTCTACCACTCCCTCTCCCACTACCTAATTTCTCTCCCCTATCCCCTACTCTCTCTCTCCTCTCCCATCCCCTACTCTCACACTCTCATACTCTCTCCCATCCCCTACTTTGTCTCTCTTACACACATTCCCATTCCCCCTCTCTCTCCCTCTCCCACCACCTACTTTCTCTCCCCCATCGTCATACTCTCTCTCTCTGCCATCCTCTACTCTCTCTCACACTCTCACACTCTCTCTCTTTCATAGACACACACACTCTTAAATCCCCCCACTCTCTTCTCTCCCATCCCCCCTATCTCTCCCCCTCTCCCTCTCCCACTCCCTCTCCCACTGCCTACTATCTCTCTCTCTCAAGTTCTCTCTCTCCCTCTCTACTCTCTCTCTCTCTCTCATCATGTATGAGCTCTCTCTGCCACCACCTACTCACTCTCACACTCTCTCCCATCCCCTACTCTGTCTCTCTTACACACACACTCCCATCCCCCCTCTCTCTCACACTCTCTCCCATCCACTACTTTGTCTCTCTTATACACACACTCCCATCCCCCCTCTCTCTCTCCCTCTCCCACTGCCTACTTTCTCTCCCCCATCATCATACTCTCTCTCTCTACCACCCCCCACTCTCTCACACACTCTCACACTCTCTCCCATCCCCTACTCGATCTCATACTCTCACACTCTCTCTATTTCATAGACACGCACACTCTTATCCCCCCACTCTTCTTCTCTCCCATCCCCTACTCTCTACATTTGTCACACACACTCCCATCCCCCCTATCTCTCTCTCGCTCCCTCTCCCACTCTCTCTCCTACCACCTACTATTTTTCTCTCTCAAGTTCTCTCTCTTCCTCTCTACTCTCTCTCTCTCCCATCCCTTACTCTCTCTCTCCCATCCCCTACTCTCTCTTACACTCTCCCATCCCCTAATCTCACTCTCTCTCTCTCACATCCCATACGAGCTCTCTCTGCCACCACCTACTCTCTCTCACTCTCACACTCTCTCCCATCTCCTACTCTGTCTCTCTTACACACACACTCCCATCCCCCTCTCTCTCTCTCCTCTCCCATCCCCTACTCTCTAGAATTGTCACACACACTCCCATCCCCCCTCTCTCTCCCTCTCCCACTCCCTCTTGTACTACCTATGTTATCTCTCTCTCTCAAGTACTCTCTCTCCCTCTCTACTTTCTCTCTCCCATCCCCTACTCTCACTCTCTCTCTTCCATCCCCTACTCTCTCTCACACTCTCTCCCATCCCCTACTCTCTCTCTCACCCCCATCCTATACAAGCTCTCTCTGCCACCTCCTACTCTCCCTCAAACTCTCACACTCTCTCCCATCCCCTACTTTATCTCTCTTATAAATAAATACACATTTCCATTCCCTCCCTCTCTCTCTCGCAATCCCTCTCCCACTACCTACTCTCTCCCATCCCCTACTCTATCTCTCTTACATACTTCCATTCCACCCCTCTCTCCCTCCCACTCCCTCTCCCACTGCCTACTATCTCTCTCTCTCTCACTCTCACTCTCTCCCTCTCTCTCCCATCCCTCTTCCATTGCCTACTCTCTCTATCTCTCTCTCCCCTCTCTCATTCCCTACTCTCTCTTTCACACACACACCCATCCCCCCTCTCTCCTCTCCCATCTCCTACTTTTTCTATCACTTGCTCTCCCTCTCCCACCACCTACTCTCTCTCTCTCTCTCTCTCTCTCTCTCTCTCTCTCTCTCTCTCTCCCTCTCTCTCTCTCTCTCTCGCTCTCTCTCTCTCTCTCTCTGCATCCCCCTACTCTCTCTTATATTTTCACACTCTCTCCTATCCCCTAGTATCTCTCCCTTTCTCTCTTACACACATTTCTATCCCCACTCTCTCTCTCCCTCTCCCATTGCCTACTCCCTCTTCCATCCCCTACTCTCTCTCAAGCTACTATATCTTCCCCCTCTCCCATTCCATACTCTCTCTCTCTTTTACACACATGCACTCCCATCCTCCTCTCTCTCGCTCTTCCTCTCCCACTCTGTCTCCCACCGCCTACTCTCTCTATCTCTTTGTCTCTCTCACACACACACATAGCCATTCCCCTGCCCCCCCCTCCACACCCAGCTCTCTTTTGGTCTTGTTTTGCAATTTAGGCCTCAATAGTGTATGTGCCCTATAGCATGCACACACTACTAAGAATTTAATGCTTCCAATAGCACGTGCACACTATAGCGCATGCACACTATAGGGACATGCATTATTGAAAGCTTTGCATTAAACCCAAGCCTAAGTCTTGGTTTTGCCTTGGAGATCGAACCCAAAGGTTTGGAGTTTATAAATAGGTCTGAGATGTGTTTTCCAACAAACATACCAAAAATGATTGATTTTTCTTGTGTGCTCCCCTTCAAGATTCCTCATGGTTGGGTATCGATAAGATCAAGTTACATAGCATTATAGGTCTCTATGTTAGCTATTTAACCATATAATTTATTTTTAATTTGAACTATTTCAAACCTTTCATCTATAATTTCTTTTGAATGTATGTTCATTTTTTGTCAAAAACCACCATGTACTAGTTGGGCTATAGATTTTAGCTCATTCATCGAATTTTGCAACAACTTAGTTTTTTAGAAACTAGACTCCATTCTACACACTTTGAAAAAAAAAAGTTTTGATTTTAGATTAGTTTTTAATTATTTCTAGGGGGAGCACACAGATATTTCACATTTTTGGGATGTGTCTAGTTAAAAAATTCATTAAAAAAAAATACGCATTATAAAATTACCCAAAAAATTTGGGATAAACTACATAGTGTTAAGTAACTTTTGACCAGAGCGATTAAAGAATTTCAAAAAAAAGTTAAAATTTTAGGGGGGTCACACTTTATACTGTGTTATGTTTTTTTAAATAAATAGTACCACTTTTTGTTGCCCCCTTTTTTGAGGACCTAAAACTAAACCATTTTGAAAAAAAATTAGTAGTTTAGAAACTAGATTCAAAGGACTACGACTTTTGTTTTTGTCATAGCTTAAAATTTTGAAGCGTAACTATCTTCAAATTTTTGGTGAAGTTCAAAATTTGCAGATTTCAAGAAAAAGGTGTCCACTTATACCCCCCTTTTGGCACCACAACTTGGTGCACTTACCCAATTATCTTTCCTGAATCACCGTCGGCACACCTCCAAAAATCAAAAGGCTCTAGATTTAGCCTCAGATGTCTGATTTTGATGAAAAAAAATTCAATTTGGGTATTTTCTGACCTTTTAAATGTGATGCAAATTTCTAATTTGCACTAGCAAACATCAATCTTCACCTGCAAAAATCTCTCCTACAGGCCTGACAGCCAATTTTTTGTAATGTTCTCATTATAAAATAAATAATAAATTAAATTTTTGTAATGGACTAGTTGATTTAGTCTATCCCAAACCCATTTTTATTATGTTTCTATAGTTTTTGTCATCATCAGCTATCTTTGTACACCCTCTGAAAGGTTTTCCCAATGAGTATTTAAGCATGGCTCATAGGAAGTCTGTGGGTATGCTTTGGATTATATTTCTTTGTACTACAAATTCATGTTGGAGTTATGGATTGTTTACCATTTTGGAAGTGAAAGATCTTCCCTATTTGGCTTGTGTAGTTTTGGTGGGATTCAACCCTCACCCTATTCCGTTGTTGCATGTATTTCTTTGCTCAAATCTAGCAAATCAGAGCACCATCTTTCGAAAATTATCACTTGCATTCAAATATCTATTATTGTGTGGTTTTTTCATCAAGATCTATTTGTGTTTGTGTATGAACGAAAGTTTATTCTATTTTGGTTCTCAATACCTATGCATGTGGCTTCCTTATTTATGTATTCCTCATACTTGACCATACAGCCCCCATCCTTCAACCATCCATATCATTATACGGCTTATACCTTTCCTATCACTGTATGGCTTACTACTGTACGGCTTCCAATTCACCCGTACAATTTTCAAAACACCATCATACAGTTGCTTACTCTCTTGTATGGCCAGCAAGTACAATCCATACAGACTAAAGAGATTCCTTGTCGTATGCTACACCCTTCCACTATACGTAAGATATATCACTGTCACTGTACAACCTTTTCTAGTCACCATACATCCCTTCTAGAAACACCGTATGGAATTTCTCTGTGCATTGTGTATGGACTTCTTGGGTATCATAATCCATACTTTCCCACCCCACTCCACTATACAAATATCCCCAATTGCACTACCAAGCTATTCTATCCACATCGTATGAACTTCTAAGCTCATCTTTGCCTTTTATCTGACCCTTCTATACTGGGGAACATTACAGTGGTATCAGAGTGCTTCGATCCTACTAGCCCGTGGATAATGAATGAGAGTTTATCGCTAGAAGAGAAGGACACATTTTGTTGATTGAATGGCTGACGAATAGGAACCAAATGCTACCAAACTTGTGGTACAACTGAGGGAAATTTTCATGAATCAAGCATAGATCACTGATACATAGTGACTTATGGAAGAAACTCTCAAGAAGTTGGTGGACAACAAAATATCTGGAGAACAAAATGGTCACAGTGTGGACTTAGTGTTAGGTAAATCAAACCCTCAGCTAGGATTCTCTCTACCTTCCATGCTAACTTTTCCACCATGGATTGAGGTACAACATGGAGGGAGACAACCAATTTTCAAAGAGATGAGAGAAGACTGGAAGGATGCAAACCTTGAAGAAGATATATCCTACAAAGATTGTGCAAATCTAAGAATGAGACATTCGGGAGGCAGAAACAAAGGATACTTTAATGATGACCTTAGAATAAAGTTGAGTAAGGTAAATCTATCTCCATTTGATGGATCTAGTTCCATATCTATGCAAGCATGGGTAATGAAAGCCGATACCTACTTCTAGCTGAATCCTATGCCAGACGAAGAAGCAATCAAATTTTTCCTATTGCACTTGGAGAGAGTTGTGCATGAATGGTGACACCATGACACCATCACATTAGGGCATGATAAAATAAATACTTATGCAAAATTCACAAAGAAATTGATAGAATGATTTGATGGTAAAGATCCAAATCTCAACTTCAAAGATTTGGCACAACTAAGACAATCTGGATCAGTCAATCAATTCATTACAGAATTTCAAAAACTCTTTCTTTTGGTCACAAACATTTATGAAGGGAGGCAGGTAGTGCTCTTCATGGATAGACTATCAGAACCTCTGAAATGTTGGGTAAAGGGGTTCAATCCTACCACCTTGTCAAAAGAAATCAATAAAACACAGAGTATGGGATCGTCTTCGACATCATCCTCTCGAAGTTACTCACATTCAAAACTGATGATGTTTTTTAGGGACAAACCTCCACCCAAGAATCTATCATTGGATGAAGCTACCAAACAATAACTTCAAAGGAATAAATTGTGTTTCAATTGCAAGGGACCTTGTGAGCCTAGCCACCAATTGTGAGCCTAGCCACCAATGCCTCAAAAAGGAGAAGATCGATTACATTGAGGTCATGTTCGATGATGAGGATGATCAAGAATAACTGCCAACCAAAGATAACCAACCCCATAATGACACCAACATCAGTTTGAATCATACTAAGAGAATTGTTGCCTTGGTGCAATGCAAAGGAACCATTGCATTGGTTGGCAGCCTGCAGTGCATAGTTTTTCATGTATGAGGTACCCTTCAAGGACAAAGGGTTACAGTGATTTTGGATAGCAGAGCTACTCTAAAATTCATAAACTCATCCCTGATAAAATGAAGAAGTCTACCTATGGAGGCACATGCAAGCTTTCAGGTCAAGGTTGTTGGAGGGACTTTTTTGCCCTACATGCACCTTGTTCCTTAACTGAGTATCACAATGGTGAATCACACACTGACTGAGGACTTCTTTATAGTGGACCTAGCTAACATGGAAGTTATTCTTGGCATACAGTGGATGGAGACCCTTGATGAATACACTCAGAGTTTCAAATGGATGGACTTCACTTTTGTGGTTGACGGAAAGAAGGTTGTCCTTTGAGGAATGGCAAATGAAGTTCTGGAGGAAGTTTTTGCACATTAGATGGAGGCAATATTTCATCACAATGATGTTGCATGGGTTGTGCATTGTCTTGTCTCAGTGGAACCTATAAAGGGGCATCGAACACCTCTTTAGGATGATGAACTTCAAGATATTTTAAGTAGACATGATAAAGTTTTCATGGATATTCCTCCTGGCATACCACCTCATCGAGGGTTCAAACACACCATCAAATTGGAATCAGGGGCAAAGCCAGTCATAACCACACTATACCACCATCCCAAGAAATTCAAAGAGGAAATTGAAAGGATGATTCAGGAATTGCTAGAGAAATAATGGATCCATCCTAGTTCTAGCCCATTCACATCATCTATGGTCTTGGTCAAAAAGAAGGACGAGATGATGTGCATGTGTGTGGATACCGCACATTGAACAAAAATAAATAAAGAATAGATATCCCATTCCAAGGATAGATGAGTTGTTGGATGAACTGCATGGCGCGGTCTATTTTTCAAAACTAGATCTTCATTTCAGATACCATCACATTCGCATGAGGGAAGAAGATGTGGAGAAAATGGCTTTCCATTATCACTATGGACATTATGAGTTTTTGGTCATATCGTTTAGATTGACCAATGCACCTACTACATTTTAATCATGCATGAATCGCATCTTCAACAAATAATTTTGTAAGTATTTATTGGTATTCTTTGATGATCTTATTTATAGAAAGACATGGGAGGAGCACCTAAATCATTTGAATGAAGTTCTAAGTATCATGGAGGAACAGTCCTTGTTTGCCAAGCAGTCCAAATGTGAATTTGGTATGATAGAAATATTGTACTTGGGGCATGTTTTTAGAAATAGGATGATGTACCTTATTTCACATATGTATATTCTTTAAAGCTTTTCATACCCTATGACATGTACAGTGGATGATTGAGCATTTAGAAATGTAATGTATAAACATTGGACTTATCATTATCATTTCATGTGGTTGTTGTATTAGATGGATTTAATAATGTTAGTTGATTTAGATATAATTCAACGTTAAGGGATCCTTAAAGAATGTAACCTATTATGTATGTTATGTTTACTTTTAGATGGTTACTACTATTGCTTCTGTATTTATGTATTAGTTGTAATTGGATTAGTTATAAATGATATTACTTTCATGTAAAAAAAAATTCTATCAACTTAGTGAAATTCTAGGTTAATTCTTTGGATCCCTTGGTGAGGCATTACATTTGGTATCAGAGCTCGAGTTTCTACATTGGGAGCTCTGGGTATTTTGGAACAACTAGAACTTTGAACTATTAAGTGCATCTCTTCAACTTGAAAACTAGGTGAACTAAAACAAAACTTGAACTGTTACTTGTATATTTTTCATACTTCAGCACTTAGTTTTCAAAACTAAAAATTTTACTTAAATTGAACTTAATATATTGCAAACATGTGTCTTTTGATTGTAATAGTACTTTGTACTATTGTAGGATGGTATCTAGGACTAGATCTTCTGTTGGAGGCCATGGTAGAGGCCGTGGTCATGGTAGAGCTATCAATGTCCATGAGTCTGTTCATGGGGAATCTGCTCATGAAGAGAGTAGAGGAGAGCACGTTAGTGAGCAGCAAGAAGAGAGTCGTAGAGAGGACCAAGCTAAGTCTGAAGAGGTTGATTTGAGATAGATGATGTAGACCATTCTTGATCGTCTACCTCCTATTCAAGATTAGCCCAAAGTACATCAGACTGATCAAGAGCATAGACCCAGGTCTAGGAGTCCTCAAAAGGATCGTTAGAGGTCCATTGTGTCTACTCAGATGAAGGATCTTTCGAGATCCAAGATCAAGCCTTTCAACAAGAAAGGGTCTGGTTATGTGGCCAAATAGTGGCTTATTTCCCTCGACAGGATTTTTGCCATGTAGGATTTTGACAGCAATGTTAAAGCAAGATTTGTGATTACCAATTTGGAGAATTTTGGGCCCACTTGGTGGACAATTGAGGAGAAGAAGTTGGGTATTGATATGAGTAGTGTCACTTGGGAAATGTTCTAAGATAGTTTTCGTGAATGATTCGTACAAGAGGAATGGAAGCAGCGAAGGGCAGATGAGTTTCATAATCTCAGGTAGTATACTTTGTCAGTGACCAAGTATGAGCGTAAGTTTTATGAGCTCATGTCTTTTTCAGGGTTCAGTGCAAAATTCAGCTCAGTTGACACAACATTTTATTAGGGGTTTAAACAATCGTATAATTGGGGGTATCAAGGTATTTGAGCCAAAAACCCTCAAGGATGCAGTACGTCAAGCCATCTTTGTCAAGCAAAGTGTCAACCTTGGTCAAGGAGGTTTTGTTGGGGCACAGATTTGAGCTACATAGTGATCATCACAGTCTTTAGTATATTTTCACTCAGCCTAATTTGAATGCTTGCCAGAGATGATGGATGGAATTTCTATGTGAGTATGATTTTGAGGTAAAGTACATTGAGGGAAAGGAGAATATGGTGGAAGATTCTTTGAGTTGTAGAAGACATGTGATATCATCTATGACTCTTAGTGTGGATTTGAGGAGTCATATTCTTCAAGCACTTCCTATAGATTCTTGGTATCAGGAAGTGTGCAGAGAAATAGATTCAGGAAGACCTTTGGAGGGTAAGTTTGCAGGCTATGTTCGAGAGTCAAATGGTCTTTTGAGACATTTGGGGAAGATTTATGTGCCATTACTAGATGAACTTTACACCTTGATCCTAGCAGAAGCCCATCGTACACCATACTCAACACATCCAAGTGTTAAGAAGATGCATGCTTATTAGAGACATTTGTTCTTTTGGTCTGGGATGAAGCAAGACATTGCTGATTATGTGGCTAGGTGTCTTGAGTGTCAGAGAGTCAAGGCAGAACACTAGCACCCAGCCGAACTTTTGCAGCCAAATCTCATTCCTTCATGGAAGTGGGATATCATCTCCATGGATTTCATAGTAGGATTACCTATGACTGTTCGTCATCATGATGCTATCATGGTCACCATTGATCAGTTGACTAAGGTGGCACATTTTTCACCAATCAGGTCTTCCTACACAGTAGCTTTTGTAGCTAATGTCTTCATGCATGACATTGTGAGATTACATGGCATTCCTAGAAAGATCATTTTTGAGAGGGATCTTGTATTCACATCCACATTCTGGACATCACTGCAGCATGAGCTTGGAGCACAATTAAATTTCAGTTTAGCATATCATCCAGAGATAGATGGTCAGATAGAGAGGGTGAATCAAGTTTTGGAAGATATGTTATAGATGTATGTGATGGATAGGCAGACACATTAGGAGGACTATCTCTACCTGGTGGAGTTTTCTTACAACAACGGGTATCATAGTTCTATTGGCATGACACAGTTTAGGCTTTATATGGACATCCTTGTCGTACACCCTTAAGTTGGGACAGTCTTGAGGATCGCATCTTGTTGGGTCCTGAGATGCTTCGTGATATGGAGCAACAGGTAGTGCGTATCTGTGAGCACTTGACTACGGCACATGATAGGCAGAAAAAGTATGCTGATGCTCATAGGATAGATAAGAAGTTTTCTGTGGGAGATAAATTTTTCTTGAGAGTGCATCTGCAGAAGAGTCTGATCTGATATGGAAAGGGTTCAAAGCTAGCACCTTGCTTTGTGGGACCATTCAAGATTCTTGAGAGGATTGGCCCAGTTGCTTACCGCCTTGCTCTGTCGCCTAGCCTAGTGCGCATTCATGATGTTTTCAATGTTTCAGTACTTAGGTAGTATATTCCTAATCTTGTACATGTTCTTGATTGGAATGCATTGCAGGTAGAGGATGGGCAGCTAGCTTTGGAGCCGATCCGTATTTTGGAGCAATGAGAGTTGACCCTCAGGGGTCAAACCATCGAGAAAGTAAGGGTCCAATGGGATCCTACTGATTATTCTTCAGCTACATGGGAGGATGCAGCTAGATTATGAGAGTTATATACCTACTTGTTTGTAGACTTCCAGGAGTAAGCCTAACCCAAGGGGGTGGATGTAGCGCCTTCCCTCGTTCACATCTTTCTAGACACATATTTACTACTATTATCAAACTATGTTAGACTAGTTTTATGTTGATGGATTAGTGGTATCATTTTGAGACTATCAGACATTATGTTATGGATTTAGTTGATATATGATGAGATTATTTAGATTCTACATTTCATGTATGCACGATGATCATTACATTGCTTTCAGTTATTGATGATGATTAGTTGGATGGTTTATTATCATGTGTGTTTTATTATGGATACTTACCCCATACTTGCATGTGTGTGGTGTGATGTTTGTTCTTATTGTATGGCATTTTTTATATGGTTAAGGAAGGGATTCGTAGTCACCTGCTAGTCGAGATCTACACGATGCACCACTTCCTGTCATTGTCTGTTTAGCTTAGCATTATATATATTGTATGTACATGCATGGTTTTTATATAGGTTGCAGGTACCGGGTATCGACTTCCCTGAATTGCCAGGATGAGCGTACCCTATTACACTATCTCAATGATAAGAGAAGCGAGATAAATTCTCAAGTCCAAATCCCAAACCCTTAAACCATTTGTCCTAGAGAGGTAGGACAAGTAACTGGATATTTCACCCACCGAATGTGTTGGATGACATAATTTGCGATTTTTAACCCTTTAGACTGATTTTGTGTGAATTGTTCTATGATGGGTTTTCATATTTTATCTTGGAGGTCTATGGTGAATTTTCTATTAATTAAGTCTTAATAAATAGATTAAATTAATAAATTAATTATTTGGAGAAAATGAATATAATATCATGATCTTTGATAATTTTGACTATAATTAATTAAATGAGAATTAATTGAGAAAAAGAATTAAATAAAAGAAAATTAGAAATTAAAATTAATAATAATTATAAAATAATAATAAAGTAATAAATAAATAATAATAATAAAAGTTATAAGCTTGCCTAGGAGTTAACGCACCTCTTGATTTCACTTATGTCAACAACACAGGAGTTAGTGCACCAATTAAAGCACATGGTGTCTGCAACCTTATGACTCATCTAGAAGGTTGGAAAGATGCATGCTTAGTTGGTGACACCTTCTAGTTCTTTCTAGAGACATTCTAGGTGCTTTCTGAGAGTCCTTTATATTCAGGCACTCCTAGAGGCTTAGGGAGAGCATTTTGGGAGAGGATTTTTGGAGCATTCGAGGACTCAGGAACATTGCAGAAGGGAGGAGCTTGCTCTACGGTTTTCTGAGGAGAAGTGAATTAGCATTAGAATCCGAGTAGACTCTTATGATTTTTCTTATGTTATTTTCACATCTTGCACTTCATGTCTTCTTCGTGTCTTCCATATGCTTTCTGAAGGTTTTTCCTATTTTGGTTGTATGAATTCTCAATATGGGTAGTTAAAATTTATTTGAGAAAACCTTATGTGCGTAGATCTAAAAGGATTATGGGGCTAGGGTTTAAATTATAGCCAAAATTCATTAGAAAATTTATTAAGTAAATTTGAGAACAAATATTTTATGGATTTCTTAAAATTGAAAGCCTTTTAAAATTGTGTTCATTCAGATCTGCATATATATATACACGTATATTTATATATATATATATATATATATATATATATATATACATGTATATATATATATGTATATATATATATACATGTATATATATATATGTATATGTATATATATACATACATGTATATATATATACATACATGTATATATATATACATACATGTATATATATATACATACATGTATATACATACATGTATGTATATATATACATGTATGTATATATATACATATACATATATATACATACATGTATGTATATATATACATGTATGTATATATATACATATACATATATATACATGTATATACATGCATATATACATATACATGTATATATATATATATGTGTGTGTGTTTATATATATATATATATATATATATATACATACATATGTATATATGTATATATTTAATTGAAAGATTGCAAGATTTATTGTAGTAAAAACTCATTAAATCGCATCGTGATTTGTATTTATAACTGTGTTTGAAAAATGTTATAAAATAACATGATCAAATGTTGGGGGGGCAGGGGGGCGGTTTACCGACCCGTAACTTCCTTATGTATGCGTCGACAATTGTGCCTACTGTCACAAGTACTGCAACAGCTGTCGTAGGCCTTGCGATAGTGGCAAGCCACATGGCTTCCCTTCAACAGAGGGAGTTGCTAATTGCAATAAAATAAATAGAAATTTTAAATCACTTTTAAATAATATGAACTGTAGGTTACATGGTTCAGATTCATAATTCAATTGTATATTTCATTTTTTATAAAATGTTAATATTAATAATTATTTATATATATTTATATATGTATGTATGTATATATATATATTTATATATAAATATATATATTTATATATGCATGTATGTATATATATATATTTATATATAAATATATATATATATGTATATATGTAAGTATGTAAATATGTTATTAATAAATTTAAATTATTATATAATTTATAATTGATTTATATTAAAGGTTCATCTTTTGTAATGGTGAATTATTTTATAATATTACAGTTTAACTATTAAGATTTAATTAACTGATTTAAATTATTAAAAAAATATGAAATTTAATTGGTAGTTTGATGGGGGACATTTTCAATATAACATTTATACAAACAAAATATTATAATTGGAAGATATATTTTTAGAGTTATAAAGGAAAACCTTTATTCACCAAACAATACATGGGTTAGGAAAAACGTTCAAATGTCCCTCTACTCAATATCTAAATTTGGAAATGAAAACTGATACCTCCACACTTAATTCAATGATGCAATTTTAGCTAAACCAAAACATGTGCTTGCATTGTGTATTCTTATGCTTTTGTTTTAGGTTTTGGGTTGACTAGTGTTGACCAGTTATAGGACGTCTACCAAAGGCTTGGGGGCTATGATTGTGATGTCATGATGATGTTTTATTTCCGATCTTTATAAACCCAACCATGGTTATGTGATGGAATACTCTATGAAATGCTTGTATTTATTGAATGTTGTTCTTATGTATGAGACACTTGACCTAATCATTTTTGAGTCATCGATCAATTATCCTTGGGTTACTTTCTAGTCACCATGATGGGACTGAAATTTTATTTTATGATGTCATGTTGTGACATGTTTGACTCGACCATTTTGGAGTCTTAGATCAATATGATTTGTGATATATTTTGGTTATTGAGAACCAATGGATACTTTTAATTATCAGAGATACCTTCAGTTGCCAATAGAGAATTGTTGTGGTCATGATTTTCTATGGGTGCTTTTCAGTTGACTCATGGAGATTTGATGTTTATATTGTGGATTATCTTTTGTGATTTTGAGATTTATGATTCCATGAGCTTAGGGTAGGTTATCTGCTTGTAGTGTCGAGAAGTGGCTTGCAATGGGGGTCGGGGCCCTAAGAGGCTTCCAAGGTAACTCATTGTAAGTTGTTTTAATAAGTGAAAACAGTCACACCTAATACTAACTAAATGAACCTAAAAAGATAATTTTTTGTTCTCACCCATGCCTCGAGTGCTAGTACAGACTAGGATGGGAGTAGAGAGAACACTTGGTTGCGACCTTGAATTCCATAGTATGCCTTGTCATATGAGAGGATACTAGTGGCCGCATAAGGATCAGTAGGGACCCATGGAGTTGTAAGCTAACTGCTAGGGTAACTTCTACATGATATATGCGATGACACTTTCCCGCTTGCATAGTAAGTTTCCTACATGTCATTATGTGCCTCTGGGATTAGATGTCAATTTTGTGATTGGAACCTTTGAGTTAGTATACTTTTAGGATTCCTAGACTTATAGAGATTTATGCTATGTGATTTGGATAGCCTATTTGGGACTTGAGATTATCTCCTCAGCACGGTGGGAGGGGACCACTTAGGTTCCACGCGGTCGGGTGGTAGTGCTTCATCACTCTTATCATTTGAGGTCCATTTGAGACATTGTGGCTAATGTGTCCTTTATGATGGTGGATATGTATCATTTCCATTGATGATTAGCATATGTTAGATGATGTTATCTTATGCTCACATTTGTATGTTAGATTACTTTCTACATATGATGTAGTATGTATAGGTGTGACATTCCTATTATGTTAATACCGATGATCTCTTCGGTAGTTTGGAATGTTATGCATGGTGGGATGGCTAGGATCCATGATGGTCTAATGATGCTATTTACAGTTGGCAAGAACCGTGCACTTAGTTTATTATGTTTGATATTTTATGATGGATGTCTATATCTTCTATGATGATGTATCATGTATGACATGTGATTATCTTTACTTTGTTGTATCATGGATTAGAATAGGATGATGTACCTTATTTCACATATGTATATTCTTTAAAGCTTTTCATACCCTGTGACATGTACAGTGGATGATTGAGCATTTAGAAATGTAATGTATAAACATTGGACTTATCATTATCATTTCATGTGGTTGTTGTATTAGATGGATTTAATAATGTTAGTTGATTTAGATATAATTTAACGTTAAGGGATCCTTAAAGACTGTAACCTATTATGTATGTTATGTTTACTTTTAGATGGTTACTACTATTGCTTTCGTATTTATGTATTAGTTGTAATTGGATTAGTTGTAAATGATATTACTTTCATGTATAAAAAAAAATGCTATCAACTTAGTGAAATTCTAGGTTAATTTTTTGGATCCCTTGGTGGGGCATTACATCCTTCTTTGCACCCTTAACATGCTCTAATCCAATATGCACATCAAGCTTCTAATTGTCAGTCACCTTTTCCATTTTGTAGGCTTCCATTTCCAAAACCTTTTACTCTTAAGAGGTTGGACTCATTTTTTAGAGTTCCATGCTCTCATACCAATTGTTGGAAATCTAATGGGAAAGTGAGGTGCTGAGAGGAGGGTGAATCAAGATCTCCAAAAATTTTACCACTTCAAACATAAACCTTAGTAAACTTAATTTTCTACACAGTTCAACCTTAATCATTCATATAATCAATCATACAATAACATGTGATAACATGTAATATCAGATCTAACATCTAACAACATGAATAAGCACATAAACTAGTAATCAACACATGACACAAGATTTGGTAATGCATAAACCTTTCAAAGAGAAGGTAAAACTATGGTAGGGATGGTACCCACAAAATCTTCACTATTGCGGTAGCAAAGTGCTTGTTAGGGATACAATTTGATCACTTCTAATGATCTACTCTATGAGGGGTCTTCTCTATTAAAATCTTATAAGACTGCTAAGTTTACCTTTACAAAAGGATTTAACTTCACAATTAAGTCAGTACTATGTCAAGATATCTATAATAAATTTTTTAGGACCACTCTATTAAGAGACTCACCTAATACACTTGTTAGAATGGAACAGTACATTGATCCTTCAATTTTCACTAAAATGTTGATGACAGACTTTCTCTATCCAAACTATAATCACCTCAGTGTGACTGATCTGCAATATCTCCTCATTACACTTCTTAGTCACCTTACTCCTTCACAACTTGTTGATTCTCCTTCAGCTTTTCATACATGCATTCCTCTAACTCACAACAATATTTTATATCTTAAAACCCTTCTTTTTACAGCCATCTTACAAAGCTTCTAGATTGCAATCAATGATCCACATTCATCATTTTTTTGTTTAACCTTTTCAATTTTCTAATTGGTCTATTATACT
Source organism: Cupressus sempervirens (assembly GCA_028749045.1). Classification (NCBI taxonomy): domain Eukaryota; kingdom Viridiplantae; phylum Streptophyta; class Pinopsida; order Cupressales; family Cupressaceae; genus Cupressus; species Cupressus sempervirens. Next base: position 796,407,440 of record CM053792.1, read on the forward strand.
ACATAGGGATTAATGATGTGTAATTATAGGCATAATTACCTCATTTATTAGCTCATCAAACATAGAAACATGATTCATGCTAGGAAAAATTGTTTACCTAAGATTGTGTGCCATTCCAAACTCATATACTCAACCTGTGTAACTTGGCACATATTGTCTCTGACTCTTGATCATGCTTGGTTCTTCATGTTGTCCTTGTTCTTCATGTTGTCCCTTAGCATGAATGATACTTGTCTTAAACTATTTTACCTTTTCATTTCTTGACTAATATGTTTCCCTTGGATTGCTTGGCAACAATTGAAATATTCAACGACTATTGATATGCTCGACAATGACTATTGTTCAACACCTACTAAACTTGTATACTTTTGCACTATGTAGCTTGACCTTCATTGTGGCTCAGCCATAGTGTTGACTGACCAACTCTACCTTGTGAATGACTAATTTTTTTGCACTAATTAACAATACTAAGATTGCCTTTAGGGTCAACAAAAACTTTGTTTCAACTCTAAGCAATTAAAGATGTTAACAATCAAGCTTATGGAGAAAATTGCAGACCTAGCTTTTCTCAAGCACTGCAAAGATTCAAAATTGATTCCTTATTTTGTAAAACTCAACGAATAACAGAAAGATGCTAAAAAATACACACACAATAAAATCTAAAAACAAAAAATCTCATGACAAATGGATTATGGAAATATGATAATATTTCATTCATTCTGATGAGAGATAGTTCTTTTGAGTCATTACTCATGAAACATGGGTGGACGTGTTTGAATCAAAAATTAAAAATTTTGATACCAATAGTTCAATACCACAACCAGACATGCTATGGAAAATATCTCCTACTTATCTATTGATGAGCTAAAAGGGATATTTAATGAATCATTCATAATGCACAACTCTTGCTAAAGGACTTAAAGATGGCGTAGCAATCTAAAAGGGCATAACCTTATTCCAAGGTTAAGGATGTTTAAGTCAAAGTTGTACTAGGATGGGTGACCTCTAGAAGGACTAATTTCTCACATGTTGAACATCACCTAGATGAAATGAGTTCTAAGTATTCCATACATTATCATGAGAGATCAGTTCTTGTGAACTCTTAGTCTTGAAACAGGGTCCAATGGGCTTGATTCAAAAACTACATAGTTGAATCTTGATAAAAATATCATAGTATAACTAGTGGAAAATATCTCCTACTTAACAACTTAGTTCATCTTTATATTGATATATATCTCAAGTGTTCTATTTTCTCTATAGGGTATGTGCAGGATCATGGTGTGCCAAAAAGTGGTGATGTGAAAAAAAATAGAGTTTGAAAACGTCTAAAAGCATTTCAAAATCTACTCTGACTTTTTTCCACCCATCCAGATACCAAAGCTAAAAATTAGGCCCAAGCCTTATCGGGTATCTGATATGATATTGGATACCCAATACCTATACTTTGATTTTTATTTTTTAAAGAAAAACCTTAGGGTTGTTTGTTCACACTGTGTTTTTTCTTTTAAGCTCTGATATCTAATCCGCGAATGGATACACGATGTAGGTTAGTGATTTTTTATTTTTTTTAATGTTTTCAATCAATTTTATTATAAATTTGTTAAATTTTATTATAAATTTTTTAGTTTTAATTGAATTTGTTAAAATTTAGGTTTTTTTATAGAAATTGTTGAAATTTAGATTTTTTTTAATAGAAATGGCTGATCGAAATGATGATACTAAGACAAGAAATATTGTTCCTTGTAACCCCACCAAATGATCCAGTGCCCCCTCAAAATTTTCCACCAAATGATCCCCTACCCCCTCAAAACTCTCCTTGAATTGAGGATTCGATATTTGAAAATCTCACTGAATTGAGGGCTTTGTGAACAACATATAATATTGTACCTACATTGGCTCTTATGTTATCCATCTTAAACACCATAGTGGATAACATTGAAACACTTACCAACGAACAAAATGTCGCTCTTCATTGGCATGAAGAAATGCATGAGATGTTTGATGATGGGTTGGACTATGATGAGGTTGTGGCCCTCAATATAAGTAAAGATGATTTGGTTGCCCTTTTTGTGAACCCAAAAACTGATTTACAAGTTGATCGCAAAAAGCCCAAACTATCAATTAAATGGTGCACAAATGACGTTATATGCGTGAACTTTTGGGATCATTGTTGGATGGTTTTTGACATCCCTCCACATAGAAATTTAGAGGTGCCATTTTATTTCCTTAGAAAATTGTATGTAGAATTTGTGTTGGGCCTCAAGGTGAACTATTGGAGCTTGAAGCCCAACATGGGTGTAGGAGGAGGAGCTCCTTAGGATAGACCCTTTTCCTAGTGGAAGAAAGCTGGCACTTTTTTCCCCCCTCCTCGAGTGCAACATCTTGATATCATTGCAAAGGCTAGCTCTCAGACTATTAGAGTGATCCATAGATTGAGTAGCCTATTGATATCCTAGGCTAGGTTAGTGTTTTCTCCCCATGTTGATGATGCTAGGGCGAGTTCATCATCAATGAGCTCATCACATGTTTGGGTGCCCCATACTTGCATAACATGCAAGAATATTTGTCTAGGTCCCATAGGTGATCTTTCTAAGTATCAATTTGTATTTGACGAGGATACACCAGATGCACGTGCAGAGGTTACAGACCCTAATGTGAGAGAGGAGGGGCATGTAGAGGCATGGACTCGTTCTGTGTCGATACGTGTATACATTTTTTTGTTATGACATATGCGATTTAAATTTAATCTTCATAATAGAGTAATTTTAATTTTTAAGCCATACTAACTTATACATGTATGTGATCTTCATTCATGTTTAGTTGATGACTGAGGAGGAGCTGAGATAGGTCGATGATGCCATGCTCTCGACTATTTCATTTTTCCTTGAGACATCTACGGTACATTATGTTGTGTTTTCATTTTTTTTCTATTTGATATTGTAGCATATATGGTTTCTAATCTTTCTTTTTTCTTGCAGGTATCACCTGTCCTTGGGGGACAAAGTGCGGGGAATGAGCTAGGACCCATTGACAATTAGGTCCTTTCTATTTGATTAAATATTGATGCATTCCTGTAAAATGTTTGTGGTAATTAAATTTAATTACATTTTTTATCATATAAGGTGTGGCTACTGGCAATGAGCCCATGCAGATTTCACGTCATAAATGCTCTAGCATTTCCATTCGCACTAAGAGCCCCATTGTATGTATAAGTATCATTTATTTTTTATTTTCCTTATTTTCATAAATAAATTCAAAAATGATTTCTGTGATATTAACTAGTATTTTGTATCTCACAAGAAACTCCTCATGCACACGAGGTTGGACGATAGAGTTTTGTATCTTTGCTAACATAGCCATTATATCCTAAGGAGGACCTGACATAGGTAAGTTGTGGTTTGAATCTTGATTATATGTTATAAATTTAGCATGCTATGAATTATAATGTTATAGTTTAAGTTGTAGATTCATCTGACAAACATATTTGAACATACACAGGCCATAATCAGCGAGGTACAAGCATTGTCGAGGACATATGAGAGGACTCTTGACCAGTGTAGGAGGTTGATGAGAGAGGTATTTATGATGAAATTTTAATAGTATAAATCTTCATTAAAAAAAAGATCATTATGCATTTGAGTAATTCAATGTTAGATACAAAGAATCATATAAATTTAATAGTCTAACTTTGGGTTTTCCTTTTTTATTTATGTAGGAGGCATCTGATCCACCTAGCGCAGTGAAGAGGCTGCATTTTGATCATCCACCAGTAGCCTAAGATAGTATAGTTGTCATAGCATGTGTCATGAGACATTTTGAGATGGCATATGCCACATTGTTTATAGAAACATTGATATTATACACATTCTGATGGCATGATCAGCCACATTTGTATATGGATCTATGTATTTTGATATATATTTGTATAATTTGTCTATGGATACATGAACTTTAATATATATTTCTATAATTTGTGTATGGATACATGTATTTTGATATATATTTTTGTCATTTATGTGCACAATAATATACATATTATTTAGTATCTAGTATTGTTCAATTTATCGTGGATCATGTGTATTGTTCATGTTTATAGAATATCGTTAAATTTGATCATGTTTGTTATATTTGATTCAAATTCAAATATTTGTGAATAACATTTTAACAACCTTTATTATCAAATTTGGATGCAATTTTTAATTTGAAATGCTATCATGAGTTATATCTTTTTTCTATCAAAATTTCTATAGTTAATATATGAGAGTTCACTTCCTATCATGTGATTCAGAGTAACCAATACAGGGAAACCTTATTTATAGAGAGAAACCATAGAAATCATTAACATACGAAAAACCATTGTTTTCCTTGTGGTTTTAGTTTTAGATTGGATTTATTCCTTATCTTGGAAGAATGATGCAAAGCCCTTTGGTACACCTTTAATAAACAATAATTTAAATAAGGGGATTCACAAAAGGATGGTAGTCTATCAAGGAATTGTGATGAACTCAAAGGCTTCAACAAAGATCCATGGCATTTTAGATGATAACATCAATACACTTTTTAACCTCCTACACAAATTCACATAACCCCAAATCTGATTTTAAACTCCACCTTCAACCTTGAAACTAACTCTTGGCTTCAAATCTAATCTCAACACACTTAAGGACTCCACTCCTCAACCATGGATTCTATTCCCAACCATGAACTCATTCCTAGACTCATAATCTTTGATAACTAGCCCTTCACTTTGTTACTATCCTCATACTACAACTTTTCAATTTCAACATAACGTCAAAATATACGAACTTAAGAGACGTGATTGGATCAAACCTTTTTAAATTGGTTCCCCAATACCATATCCATATGAATAACATCTATACATTTCTCACATTGATCAGATTACCCATATTGATCCACTTAACAAAACTTAGGAACCAGATCATCCAAAACATACCTTCTTGTTGTCCTTTGTATAAACCCAAACACAATCATTCATAACTTTTGAACCATACTTCATTTCCTCAATCCAACCATCAAGTAATTAGATCGCTTGACCCTCCATAACATATCCAAAAATCAGGCCAATTCAATGGTGGAAAATTGAGATATGGCCCCCACAAAGGTAGTAAAAATTCTATGACAAAACAATCTTCCTTTGACAATCTCATTAAAAACATGTTACCAACCAAGTGTAACAATGGAAAATGATACAAATTGCAAAAATAAACTTTATTTTATTACTTCTTATTAATCATACGTCGTACATCTTGTTTTTAGTTGAGCAATATACCTTAAAGATACTCTCTAAGAGTTATAAACTGACCAACTTTCTCTACTAACTGACTTCTACTCCCTTTGAATCAATTGATGACAACTTATTGTCAAGTTTTAATTGTAATTTAAATTTTCATTACATTGTTTGCTCATTATTGATCTAATCAACCTCTAAAGGCCCTAATAAGACATTTTCCACCCTATATAGTACTACAAACCCTATAATCCCTTACATTCCCATGATTAGCCTTATGCGACATATTTTGCATATAATGTAACTTTTATGTAAACTGGCTTCATTAATGCATTCTATCATTTCACACCTTATATAGGTGTTTCCAACCTTGTATGGTCATGCTCAAACCCCTAACCAACTCTTTGCACTCATTTTCACTTTGCAAGAAAAAGTTGCAAAATTCTAATTTTGCAACTTTTGAAATTTTGAGCAATTTTTGCTATAACTTTAAATTCTTAATTAGACAAGTTCACCAAACTTGGTAAGGGGTTATCGATAGCCCTCACAAGCTCTAAGTTACAACCTTCGAAAGATTGACTTGGATATGCATTTAGAGCACCTTGTAGACTCTTCGATATGGGGTGGTCGTGAATGATGGAGGCTCTCTGCGGCCAAAACAAGGGTGTCACTAGGGTTCACTTGCCCATCCAAAGCTAATGGCATTGATGATTTGATGCCAAGATCAACAGTTTCAAAGTTACATTGTGGTGCACCTATGAACTAAGGCACACTGTGATTTTTGGCATCAAGCGAGATTGCTATGTTGAACCCAAATGGAATGTGATATCTCAAAAATGAGAGGTTATTTTAGGCCTCGATGTGATCATACTATAGCATTCAAGGTTTCATTGATAGCCCTCACGAGCTCCAAGTTACAAACCTCGACAGATTGGCCTCGATACGCACTTAGAGCACCTTGGAGACTCTTCAGTATGGGGCGGTTGTGAATGATGGAGAATCTCCATGGCCAAAAAAAGGGTTTTACTAGGGTTCACCTACCCATCCAGAGCTAATGGTGCTAAAAATTCAATGCCAAGATCAATAGTTTCAAAGTTACATTGTGGTGCACCTATGAACTTGAGGCACATGCAAGTTTTGGCATTAAGAAAAATCATTGTGCCGAATCCAAATAGAATGTGATCTCTCAAAAATGAGATAGGTTATTTTAGGCCTTGGCATGACCATCTTGTAGCATTCAATGTTTCATCAATATCCCTCACGAGCTCCAAGTTACGACCCTCAAAACATCGACCTCAATACGCACTTAGAGCACCTTGGAGACTCTTCAGTACGAGGTGGTCGCGGATGATGGAGGCTCTCCAAAATCAAAAAAAGGGTATCAATAGGGTTCACCTGCCCATCTAGAGCTAATGGTGCTGACAATTCGATGCCAAGATTAGCGGTTTCAAAGTTACATTGTGGTGCACCTATGAACTAAGGCACACTATGAGTTTTGGCATCAAGCAAGATCACTGTGCCAAATCCAAACAGAATGTGATCTCTCAAAAATGTGATAGGTTATTTTATGACTTGGCATGACCACCCTGTAGCATTTGATGTTTCATCAATAGCCCTCACGAGCTCTGAGTTACGACCCTCAAAAGATCAACCTTGATACACACTTAGAGCACCTTAGAGACTCTTCGATATGGGGTGGCCGTAGATAATGGAGGCTCTCCACAGCCAGAACAAGGATGTTACTAGGGTTCACCCACCCATATGGAGCTAATGGCACTGACGATTCAATGCCAAGATCAGCGGTTTCAAAGTTATGATGTGGTGCACCTATGAACTGAGGCACATTGTGAGTTTTGGCAGTGAGAAAGATCATTATGTTGAATCCAAACAGAATGTGATCTCTCAAAAATGAGATAGGTTATTTTAGGCCTCAACATGACTGTCCTATAAAATTTGACATTTCATCGATATCCCTCATGAGTTCTAAGTTACAACCCTCAAAAGATCGACCTCGATACACACTTAAAGCACCTTAGAGACTCTTCAATACAAGGTGGCCGCGGACGATGGAGACTCTTCATGGCTAGAACAAGGGTGTCACTAGGTTTCACCCACCCATCTAGAACTAATGGCACTGACAATTTGATTGCAATATTAGCGGTTTCAAAGTTACGTTGCGGTGCACCTATGAACTAAGGCACACTGCAAGTTTTGGCATCAAGCGAGATCACTATGCCAAATCCAAATGGAATGTGATCTCTCAAAAATGAGATAGGTTATTTTAGGCCTCAACATGACCATCCTATAGCATTTAACATTTCATCAATAGCCCACATGAGCTCCAAGTTATGACCCTCGGAAGATCAACCTCGATACGCACTTAGATCACCTTGGAGACTCTTCAGTATGGGGTGGCTACGGATGATGGAGGCTCTTCGTGGCTAGAAAAAGGGTGTCACTAGGGTTCACTCTCCAATCCAGAGCTAATGGAACTGATGATTTGATGCCAAGATCAGGGGTTTCAAAGTTACGCTGTGGTGCACTTATGAACTGAGGCACACTATGAGTTTTGGCATCGAGTGAGATCATTGTACCGAATCCAAACGGAATGTGATCTCTCAAAAATGAGACAGGTTATTTTAGGCCTCAGCATGACTGTCCTGTAGCATTTGACATTTCATCAATAGCCCACACGACCTCTGAGTTAAGACCCTCAGAAGATCGACCTTGATACACACTTAGAGCACTTTGGAGACTCTTCAGTACAGGGTGGCTACGGACGATGGATGCTCTCCGTGGCTAGAAAAAGGGTGTTACTAGGGTTCACCCACCTATTTGGAGCTAATGGCATTGACGATTTGATGCTAAGATCAATGGTTTCAAAGTTACATTGTGGTGCACCTATGAACTAAGGCACACTACAAGTTTTGGCATCAAGCGAGATCATTGTGCCAAATCCAAACGGAATGTGATCTCTTGAAAATGAGATAGGTTATTTTAGGCCTCAGCATGAATGTCCTATAGCATTCAATGTTTCATTGATAGCCCTCGTGAGCTTCAAGTTATGTCCCTCGAAAGATTGACCTCGACACTTACATAGAGCACCTTGGAGACTGCTCGATACAGGGTGGCCATGGATGATGGAGGCTCTCTGTGGCTGGAATAAGGGTGTCACTAGGATTAGTATTAAAAGAAAAAACATTATTTAAAAATTGTAGTGTCAATAAAAGTATTGTCAAAAATCGTAGTGTCAAAAATAGAATAGTTTTTTCTTCATTCTGCTCCTTATTTAGTTTTTTATCTTCATACATGGCTACTCTTCATGATGTAGCTACATTCCAATATCATAAAAAATAGTACTAACTTATTGTATTAAACAAGAAAATCATCAGTTCACTGAATCATTATGAACAAAATAACATAAGAAGTAAATATACCTAGTTGAGTGTTCCAGTAGGGTCCTCTCTCTATTTTAGGGTCTCCAATTGGGCTTCATAATCAACATTAGTAATAGTAAAAAGTTTTATTACTTTTGGTCTTCTTTGATGCTTCAAAAATTTTACATTTGTTGCTATAATTGTAGACACCTAAATTTGATTACACTGCTTTGGTAATCTAATTTAGCCATCTCTAAAGGCATCATTAATTAAATTCTTATTTAATTAATCCTTTGCCATCCCTAGTTGATTAATTTAATTAATCATCTATAGTCCTAATTGATAAATCAAATAATCTATTATTTATCAATTAAATCCTTTTCTCCTATCTAATTCCAAAAATCCCCATTTATTAAATAAATCTATTTGATAAATGAAATCCTCAAATTCAAAAACCCCTAACCTATCTCTAATCCTCCATTTAGCTTAATCCACCCCATCCACCCATACTAACCAAGCTTAGCCACTAACTCACCCACCCTCATTAATGCCATCCACTTGCACATCTCTAACATCCCTAATCTAATCCTAAACCCAAGCCTAATCCACCCCATAATGTTGTCACATTCATTAAACAAGTTTAAGACTTTCCTAATCCAAACCAAAGTCTCTCCTCAAAAAACCCAACCACTAAGTCATGAGTGCTCTTACAAAACATAAAAGACTCTTACAAGCCCACTCATGACTCTTACACCCATCTTCCACACTCTTCCCTCTTCCACACTCATTCCTCTTACATCCCTCTTACATACTCAACCCCACTCATCATTCCTTTAACCAACCCTTTACCCTAACCTCTCACACTCATCCTTCTTGTGACAAGTGTCACCTTCCCATTGGTGCTAAACAAGCACAATCCATGTGCTCTCCTTTGAGTGCATCCTAGCCCTCCTTAAGCCTTCATCCATCCTTGCATCTAAGCCCTCCATCCCTCTACCCCTTAGCCTATAAATTGAATCTCATCCCAAGTCATTTCATCAACAATCTTTGAGTTAAAGTTACCATGCTATTTGGAGAACCAAAGCCATCAATCTTACCCTTATAATGCCAAATTGAGAGCTCACAAAGCTACCAATTTTCCATTACCCATCTCCATTGAAGCAGCTTTTGAGCATCTTGAGCATACATCCACAGCAAAAGGACACATCTACAGAATCCAGAAAGCATGGAGTGTTTCCTCTTGTGAGGTTTGCACTTCTTTCTTGCTTTCTTTGTCTAAGCATATATGTGAATTTAGTTTTTGGTTTGTGAATGTTTACTTTATTTGTTAATGTTCTTTGCATACTAATTCTTGTTCTACATTTTGGCACGTCTAGTGGGACCCCACTATGGGTCATTTAATCATCTATTTTCATCTATATGTCATTTTTTCTAACCATCTAATGTTTGTTGTTGTTTGAGGGTGTTGTGAGGGTGTTTTTCTTATTTTTGCAGGTTAAAGAATGCACTTAGGAAGAAGAAATACCATCTAAAAAAAAAAAATTTGTGTTTTTCAACTTTTTCGCGCAGTTTTGGCATCCGCAACCTATTTTGTGTGCGAAAATCCACGTCTGCGCAAATCGACGTCTGCGAAAATCCGTGTCTGCGCAAATCGACGTCTGCAAAAATCTGCATCTGCGCAAATCAACATCTCCGCCACCGCCAATCCAAATTGTCGTCTGCAAAAATCTGCATCTACGCAAATCGGCGTCTCTGCTTGTCACCTGTTTTCTGTGCCGCAAATCTATTTTGTCGTCTCCGAATACTATCGTCTCTGTATTTTTGCGTCTTCGTATTTTGGCATCTCTGCTTGATAGACTGTCGTCTCTGCCTGCTTATGTTGCATTTCTGTTTTAAAATCTTTATTTCTGCACTTTGTAGCTATAAAAAAAAAAAAAAAAAATGAGTATAAATCAAAATTTGACTTTTAGTAGTTCCATAGGATTTAGACCATTTTAAGCATTTTTACGCATAGAAAAAACATCAAAAAAAGTTTTAAAAAAATTTCCCATAGTTAAGCTCTCATTTTTGAAGATTTTGGCTAACTAACTAAATTACTTTTTTTTGTCTCATTGCAAGTTGGAGCACATATGGAACCACTAACCATGTTTCTTGCAGGTTTTCATGTTGCTAAAAAATGAACTTGAATGTTTAACCATTTGTCTTTGAATGCATGTTGCTAAAAAAATGAACTTGAATGGTTAAACACATTTTCCATTGAATGAATGTTGCTCAAAACACACTCTTGAATGTCATGGATTAAAATCAACTTTCCTTGGAATGCATGCTTAAAACAACAAATCCAATCTTGAATGCCAAGGATCAATTAACCATTGCAATATCAAACACTTCATTTGGAGCTTCTAAAATTGAACAAAACAAATCTCTTTTCCACATGCAATCTAGGTAAAGTTTGATTTTTGGACATTTAAGAAACTTTGTTAAGTTAAAATGCAAATTTAAAAAAATCAATTTGAGTAGTTCCTTGGACTCACCTCTTTTCTAATCACCCATCAAATATTAACCATTGGTTGCAATCTCAGCGCCATTTATGGGGATGGGTCTACTTGAAAAAGGTGTTAAATGTTCCACAATCTAACTCACTCACTTGGTCTTTGAATGTTTGCTTTAACTTTATCAAAATTCTTAAATGGCCAAAACTCTAGATTAAATCGATCACACTTCAAGTTTGGGCACTAAAATTGAACAAAAACTGGCGTGGAGAGCCTCCGGGCGCGCGCTTGAAATTGGATCTCACACACTTTTGTTTTGGGCTTAAAACAAACTCACACTCAATCTTGAATGCCTTAAAGAAAATTAATCGATACTTGACGTGGAGGGCTTCCGGGCGCGCGAGTTTGCTTTTGTTGACCCTAACTCTTCTTACTGTTTGCATTCTTCGATCGATTTACTTTTGTTGGCGCTTCAAGTTGGAATTGAACATTGTCTCTTAAACATGAGTGCTTGCAAAGTCTAGATTACCACACATAAGAGTTAGTTGGTAAAAGAACGAGCGTGTTTTTTAGCCCAAGGTCATCCAAGTCTTCTCTCCCCTTGTCATCTTTCGAGGCCATCTTGGGTGCATAAGATTAGGATCCAAAACCTTGTTTCTTTTTAGGACGCCTGCTTGGGGATTTCATCACCCCTTGGACGACCTCAACTCCAGCATTCCGGCGGAGTATAAGAATCGAGAGGTGAATCGAAAGATACCTCTCTTGGGATCAAGATTTTGTCATTCGGGCTAAGCCTCAAGGAACTTTATACCCTTGAGAAGTGAAAGAGGAGAAGTGGGTTACCGCTCCTCTCGGCTGTGTTACATCCTTTTGGTCTCATCTACGGATTTGAGCCTCACGTACCTTGCGTATATCGAGGACTCCCTAGCTAAACCAATTGTCAGCCTTGCAGAAAACCATCTAGGATGTTAATGTGTTTGGAGTGACTGATCGAAACATTTGTAGAACATACACACTCCTTGGCGCAAGTATCACATTCTGAGAACCACAAACTTCTATCTGGGTGTTCCCATCTATTGCTTGTTTTTATTTTACTTGTTGAATGAATGTTTTTCAAACTTGGTCAATCCTAGCTTAGGGCACACTTAGCGTAGTCACTGCCTATTTTGGAAGTTGAACAAGTTGAAGCAAAACAACTGAGATTTTTCCCAAAGCCAAGAAAATTCAGGAATTTATGTCAGAACAACCCAAACCCAAACAGAAGTTTCACAAGGTCAAACTCAAGCCATCTCTAGCATACCAAGAACTTTCAGCCAAGAGAAAAGAAATAACACCAAGCCCACGAATTGCCAAACTCCACAAAGCAGAGGACAAAGCTACCGACGAAGCACTTCAAGAAGCCTAGTTAGAGTGTACCATCAAATTTAGCCAACATCCAGGAGTTAATCCTGCTTATGCCTTACCAACTAGGCATGATTTCTATGATTAGACACCCTTGTTTCTCCACATCTTCTTGGATAAGCTTCACTTTAGAGTCATCTTTGTAGAAAAGTCAGCCATCTTAGGTTATCCCCTTAAGAATTATTAGCTCATCCATCTCATTTAGAATCATACCATCTAGCCAGTAATCAAAAATCTGCACATCTAAGCTTTCAAAATTGTTGTCACCTTGCTAAAATTTTGCCATTCCTAAAATCTTCCAAATCCACCAATCTCACCAAGGTTATCCCTTTGACAGAGCTTTGTCTAGGTTAATCTAGCTTTTTCACTTGTTATCCCTCATCACCTTGAGCTAAAGGTTGGGATCCACAAGTGGTCAATCTCGTGTTCTTCCTAAAGGATCATCAGTCTATCCTTAAGTTGACACAATCACCACCAAGCTTGCACATAGGAAAGCAGACCTTTTGTGCTTTGACAACATATCTTTGAAGTTAGAATCCCCAACCCAATCCTCCTTAGGTTTTTTCATATAGCTTTGCCTCAACCTAGGAGATCATTTGCATAGAAAAGCCTTCCCCCTTTTGCATCCATCAGCATTATTGCATCTCATCCCTAGGAGCATTTTTCATGCCACCCGTCACTCTCTTAGCCAAGAAGAAAGAAACAATGGAGCCCTATCATTTGGATCGAACAACCTCACCCCTCTTGAGCACTCAGCCATCCTTCAGCCCAGAGCAAGCTATGCCATCACCTACTGACATTGAAGCTTTCATGAACCAACTAGGAAATGCAGTATTGGTAAATGCCATTATAGACAAAAACAAAGAGACAATCATGGCTAATTTTCGAAGGGACAATGTAGGAACCTTTGACTTTGGAAGACCCCCTCCATTATCAGATCCATCTCACCCATTTTTTGGGCAACTGCCACCACCCATAGGCTCTTATGATCCAAATTATCCTCAATATATTCCAAAAGAAGAGCCTCCAGCCAATCCATATGACCCAACAGACCCAAACATACCATCATCCACCCAAGTTGAAATCTCCATGCCGCAAGCCAACCCAGCCACCACCACTCCATCCTTGGTTCATACCTCTCCGCTCCAAACCCCCTTTACTCAAAACACCTCACCGTTCACCCCCTTCACTATTGCTGCTGCTCCCACACCTAGCCTTCCAAATCCACCCATCTCCCAAATTAGTGCTAGCATCTTTGGCCAACCTCAAAAATATACAACAGGGATGCCACCCATGGGGCCAAGTAATCAACCTTTCATCACCCCTAGCTTGTTCATCACGGCCCAAAGTACAATCCCATCATTTCCATTAAGTCTTGGGAGCTCAATACTACCAGCCACAAATCCACAAGCTACTACCTTCACTCCACAAAGCTATCAAAACCCACAAGCTACTACCAATCTTCTACCAAGCTCCCAAGTGACCCCAGCTCCCACCACCACTCTACCAAGCTTCCAAATCTAGCCACAAAGCTATCAAACCCCATCAGTTCCATTCCCAAGCTTTCAATTCCCACTTTCAATTCCCACCACCTCCACCACCAACTAATCCATTACCTCCAATTACCAACTACTTTTCAATGCCACTTCTAGGAAGTAATCCACCACCCCAACCAACCACCAATTATTTGCAGATACCATCCCAAATGGGGGCACAACCCACATATATTGGTCAAACCCCACAAGCCCTCTGATCCTTTCCCCAAGCCTCACAACCATCTTATACCTTACCTCCACAAAGCAATCCATTTATCCCATAGCCAGCTTATGTTCCTCAATCCCAACCTCAAGTCCCATATCAACAGCAAGCCTCGCAGCACATGCAGCAATATGCGCCACCTCCCCCTCAACAACCCGTCATCCACCATGCAGCTGCCCAAACAATGTACAATCCCTATCAAAAAATCCCTCATAGCCATCCATATTCAGTGGCCCCATCTAGCACATACCTACCTCAAGGCACTCCTACATTGGGGGCACCCCAACCATCACCTATCAATTCAGAGTGGGAGCAAATGAAGATAGCTCTGAAAGCCATCCAAGAAGGGAATGATCCAAAGACATTCAAGTTTGAGAATGTGTGTCCTTACCCATTTGACAAAGCCATTACCACGACACCATTTCCCAAACACTTTGAGGTACCTAAATTTGACAAATTCAGAGGAAAAGGAGACCCTGTCACACATATCAAAAAAATTTACATGCATTGCCAGGACGTGGCATACAAAGACGTCTTCCTCTTGCGCCTTTTTCCCAAAAGCTTGGCTGGACCAGCTCTTCAATGGTTTTATAGAATCCCCTATGGCACAATTAAAAACTTTGTTGAATTATCTGAGGCATTTGTAGCCCAATATGCCCATCTTGTTGAAACAGAGCTATCAATAGCTGATCTTGTCCACACCAAGCAAAAAGGTGGAGAAAGCCTTTCCGAATACCTGCAAAGATGGAAAACTCTTACCACTCGCATATCCTGCACCTTGCCAGAACGCCATGTGGTGAAAATGTTTATTGATAATGCACATCCCAGCTTGGCTCACCACATGACCATGAACTATTTGCAGACCTATAAGGATATCAAACAGAAAGGAATGATTCTTGAGCAAGGACTCATCAAAGATGGTGTGGTAAAGATTTACAAAGAGGCCAACCAAAATCAATCACATTCCAATGACAAGTCTAGGTATTGGAACAAAAACAAGCATGTTGCAACAGATGGGGTTACTGATACCAGACATGTGAATATCGTTGGTCCTTCTCAAAACCAGTCTAACCCACCATATCAAACAAACAACCAACAAGCTATCAATTACCAACAACGAAATAACCAAAGCTATCAAAACCACAATACAAGACCCAACTTTCAAGGGTCTAACAATCAAGCTAATGCCATCAATGTAGCTGCAGGGAAAAAGCCCAGATTCCAACCTGCACCTAGAAACTATACACCCCTTGGTGAGCCATTGGATGTTATTTTTGAGAAATTGGCTAAGGAAAAACTCATCAAATTTCCTCCTACCCAGCAAATTGATCCAAGCCAATCCAAAGCTGCATGGTACAAGGACAATGAGTATTGCAAGTTCCATAGGGTAAATGGTCACACCACCCTCAGATGCATGAAACTGAAAGACTATGTGCAGGACCTCATTGATCGGAAGGAAATCACTGTTGGTGCCCAAGCCTCTCCCAATGCAGGCTTACAGATTTATCAAAATGCTTTTCCTCCACACAACAACCAAAATCCTGGAAAAGCACCTATCCAAAACAACACCAACAACAGCCAGCCAAACCAACAGCATGGGAAGAACAATGACCACACTTAATCCTATGTAGACTATGGTAGCCTTATAGGTTGTATATTTGAGAAAGAGCCTTCTGTCAATGTTATCAATATCCGAGGACTAGACAATGAGTGTGCGGTCACCACTTGAAGAGCGCAATTTAACATCGCAGGCCCACCAGCTTCATCAGCACCATCAGCTCCATCAAAAAGCTGGTACAATATCTTGGAACACCTTGGGAACATGCCAGCCCAAATATCCATTTTAGACCTTCTCTGCACTAGTCCTGTGTACAAAGACATCCTTGACAGTGCTCTCATAGAATCCCGTGTCCCTTCTGATATCAATGCTACTGATTTTCGTAATCTTGTTGGACACCTTTCATCCTCATGTGCCCTATCTTTCAAACCCACCGACATACCCACGGTTGAGCCAAATCACACCCTTCCACTTCGCATAGCCATCATGGTATCCAATTTTGCCGTGAAAAGAGTAATGATAGATAATGGATCAGCCTTGAACATTTGCACCCTAAAATTCATAAAATAAGTTGGGTATACTGAAGCAGATATGATCAGTGAGGTTATCACCATCAAAGCTTATGACAACTTGGAAAGGACCACAGAAGGGACTATTTTTCTACCAATCAAGGTTGGGCCGGTCATCCAAGAGACAGTTTTCCATGTTGTTGATCTAAACCTACCATTTAACATCCTCCTCGGTCGCCCATGGATTCATGCTATGAAGGCTATTCCATCCACCTACCATCAGTGCATCAAATTTTTGCATTAAGGCACTAAGGTAACCATCCATGCCGATCCAGAACCCTTTGCTTACTACAATGCGGTTGAAGCTTCATATACAAACCATTGCCCTGGAATAGACATCGGTACATCCATCGCCAGCTCATCCCACACTTGTAATGATGCAGAAACCATCCTCGCCTCCACCCTATCTACGGTAAAGATCAACAACAAAGGTTGTGGAGAATATAGTCTGTCAGATGCATTTGCTGTCGGAGTAATCCCACTTGATCCACATACCCATGGACAACTGACATATCACAAAGCTAGGGAGATTCCACCTCCTCGATACAAACAGTTTGGCCCAACCACCTTTGTGTCCTCAAAAACCCCTCTTCATGAAGAGCTCACTCTAGATATCAACAATTGGTTACATAAGGATGCACCTTCAAAAAATCAAGCACGCCTTGATCACTTCAACCAAAAGTATCCCCAACAACATAAGCTCATCGCTAAAAAATGGAACTATCAAGGAGGTGGACTAGGACCAGAAGAAAGGGGCATGCAATGCCCCATTGAAGCACATAATTGGGAAACGAAGTCAGGACTTGGCTTTGGCATACCCACAACTGGGGGCACCAACGAGAACGGTCATGCTTTTTCGAATATCCACCGCGACCTTGTCGAAATCGAAGACATTCCTGAGGAAGTTGAAAAGAGAGCCTATGACGATATCCCAAACCAAATCTTCCTAGGAGACTCTATTCTCCGAGAACTATCCATCCATCTCATTGACCTACCACTCGCTCATCCACAACTCATAGATTGGGACCAACCAAGTGTCATACATATTGATGAGTTCGCATCAGAGGAAGTGCTTCTAAGATTCATGGGAGCCGAAACTCCTCATAAGAAGACAAAGCCAGATTCTGCCTACATCCACAAGCTAGATCCCAAGGGGTATTTTGGAGAAAATCCCCAACCTAGTTTCGATACACCCAAAACTGAAACTAAGGTAAATCTGGGACTAGCTAAGGCAGCGAAGAGAACCCCTCAGCAAGAAAATCTAGAGCCACAAGCAGAACATGAGGATTTAGTATTGCCTCCTCAAGATGATCGACCAGAGGTGTCTTCTATTCTAATAGAGGATACTAGAGAAGTCAACATTGGTTCTTCAGAGATCCCTAGAATTGTTCACATTGTTGCATCCCTATCACAAGACCAAGCTGACCTCCTCTTTGAGGTTTTACGAGAGAACATTGACCGATTTGCATGGTCATATTAGGACATGCCAGGACTTGATCCAAAGCTTGTAGTTCATCATCTTGCAGTCAATCCAAAGATCAAGCCCGTCAGACAAAAGCTTAGAAAAATGCACCCCAAGGTGGCATTACTAGTCAAAGCTGAACTAGAAAGAATGTTAGCTGCTAAGGTTATCCGACCTATTGACTACTCAAACTAGATCTCCAACATGGTCCCTGTCACTAAGCCTTCCGGTGACATCAGAATCTGCACTGATTTTAGAGATCTTAACAAAGCTTGTCCAAAGGATGATTTTCCCTTGCCCAACATAGATATGATTGTGGATCTTACAGCTGGACATGAAATTCTATCCCTTATGGATGGATTTTTCGAGTATAATCAGATCAAAATTGCAGAAGAGGACCAGCATAAGATAGCATTCATTACCCCTTGGGGAACCTTTTCCTACACCATGATGCCTTTTGGCCTAAAGAATTTTGGGGCTACCTATCAAAGAGCTATGACAGCCATTTTCCATGATCTTATCCATAGCATTTTGGAAGATTATGTGGACGATATCCTAGTCCAACCTCACACCTTCATGGATCATTTTGTTGACCTAGAAAAATTCTTTGATAGGTTGGCCCAATATCATCTCATGCTAAATCCCAAGAAGTGTGTCTTTGGGGTCACATCTGGCAAGCTTCTTGGCTTCATAGTTTCTAAACGGGGTATAGAGATCAACCCCAAAAAGGTCAAGGCTATCTTAGACATGCCTCCTCCCTAGACACTGCGACAGCTTCGCTCTCTTCAGGAAAAACTTCAATCTGTCCGGCGCTTCATCTCCCAACTTGCAGATAAGTGTACATCATTTTCACACTTGCTAAAGAAAAATGAGAACTTCAAGTGGGATCTTTTATGTTAGCGCAGCTTCGATCAGCTCAAGCAGTATCTCACCAATCCCCCTATCTTGGTTCCACCAGTTCCTGGTCGTCCCTTGATCTTGTATATATCAGCAACACCTACTGCTCTAGGGGCACTTCTAGCACAACATGATGATTATAGCAGAGAGAGAGCCATCTACTATATTAGTAGAACCCTAGTTGGTTATGAACTCAATTACGCTCCTATGGAAAAAGCTTTTTTGGCAGTTGTTTTCTCAACTCAAAAGCTTCGCCACTACATGCTAAGTCATACCATCCAACTAGTCTCTAAGATTGATCCTCTCAAGTATATGCTCTCTAGAACAGCACTCACAGGTCGGCTAGCAAAGTGGGTTATGCTACTAAGTGAGTTTGACATCCAGTATGTGGACAGAAAGGCAATCAAAGGGCAAGCTATAGCAGATCACCTAGCTGATGCACCTCTAGTAGATGCATATCCTTTGCTCACAGAATTTCAAGATGAGCATATCTTCCTAATTGAAGAACAGCCCCCATGGAAGCTTTATTTTGATGGCTCATACACCTCTCATGGATCAAGGGCAAGAATATTATTAGTTACACCTCAAGGAGATTACATTCCAAAAGCCTTCAAGCTACAATTCCCTAGCACCAACAATATAGCAGAATATGAAGCTCTTGTAGTAGGATTAAAGATAGCTGCAGAATGGAATATCACTGAGTTAGAAATCTTTGGCGATTCCCAGCTCATCATCAAACAAGTCTTAAATGAATATCAAACCAAAGATGAAAAGCTATTACCCTACAAAGAGCTAGTTGATCAGCTGACCCAGCATTTTACAAAGCTTCAGTTTACACAAGTGCCTCGAATGCAGAATAAGGTAGTAGATGCCATGGCCACTATCGGCTCGCTCTTGGAAATTCCCCAAGAAGCTATGCAGTATGAATTTTTAGTTGAGCAGCTCCTCACACCCGCTTATGCGAATGAGGATTCAAACCGTGTTTGTATCTTGGTTGGTCCTCAATCCCCTTGGTACCATGAAATTCACGCTTACCTTCACGATGGTATCATATCCCCTCACCTAACACGCATCCAATGTCAGAACCTTATTCGAAAATCATCCCGCTATGTTATCATAGCCAATACCCTATATCGTCGAGGTTATCATGATACCCTCTCTCGCTGTTTAGATGAAAATGAGGCCGCAATGACATTAAAAGAAGTACATTCTGGACTTTGCGGTGCCCACACGAGTGGTATTGTCCTAGCATGACAAATCCTTAGAGCAGGCTACTATTGGCCTACCATTGAAGAAGACTCTTGTGACTTTGTCAGAAAGTGTCTCCCATGTCAGCAGCATGCAAATCTTGTGCACGCTCCAGCACAAGATCTATAGCCTATTGCACCACCTTGGCCTTTTGCTTGTTGGGGCCTTGATCTAGTTAGAACTATCACACCTCTCTCATCTGATGGACATAAATGGATAATAATAGCTAAAGACTATTTCACTAAGTGGGTGGAAGCAGTCCCCCTAGTCTCAGCTATAGGAGTTCAAGTCTCCAAGTTCATCTTGTACCACATTGTTTGCCGCTTTGGCATCCCATCCACCATCTTCACTGACCACGGAGGTAACTTTGAAAATATCAACATGGAAGAATTATGCACTTCCCTCTACATCCATCACCAATTTTCTAGCCCATATTTCCCACAAGGTAACGGCCAGGCAGAGGCGACTAATAAAACCCTCCTCAAAATCCTAAAGAAACTTGTCAATGATTCCGGCCGTGATTGGCACCTTCAAATAAATTCGGCTCTATGGGCCTATTGAACTTCCTTCCGTACATCTACAGGCACAAATCCATACTCCCTAGTCTATGGTGCCGAAGCGGTATTACCTATAGAAGTTGAACTTCCCTCACTACGCATATCTTTGCGAGGGAAAATCTCAGATGAAGAATACAGAGTAGCTCGACTCACCCAGCTAGATCTCTTAGATGAGAAGAGACAACAAGCCTATGACCATCTCACAGTCTATCAAACTCATCTCAAAAGGAATTTCAACAAGAAGGTGCTCCCATGACACTTTCAGCCAGGTGACATGGTTCTCAAAGAAAATATGAAAGTCCAAGCAGATCGAGAAAAGAAAGGCAAGTTTGAACCTACATGGCTTGGTCCCTATGTGGTTACTGCCTCCTTTGGCTCAGGAGCCTATCAATTATCTACACCAGAAGGAGAACTCTTGAATGATCCCACTAACATCATTCATCTCAAGAAGTTCTATGCTTGAAGATCCTTGGTATACCCAGCTTTTGAAAAATACAAAAAAAAATAGTAAAGAGAAATAAGCGTCCAATGGTGAAAACTTGGCAATTCAAGCGCCTTGGATAGGTACCTTGGTGAAAACCTGGTAATTCAGGCACCTTGTGTGCTAAAGACTAATCCATTATCTATCACTATCCTATCCCTCATCCATCCACCCACCATCCCAAAAAACACCTGCTTGTTCCCTTGGTGTTCTAATCAAATATCCAAAATCTGATGGAGCTTGTCAATACCTCCTGTACAGCTTGTAAATCTTGTACCAAAGCTTGTATTATACCTTGTAAATATTGTACCATACCTTGTATATATCTGAATCTTGTGCAAAGCTTTTACCATATTCCATCTTGTAAATAATCTTGTATCCTAGCCTATATCCTATCACATGCACACACAGAATCCCATTTTCCTTAAGCTTTTCACAAACCATCTACCTATCCACCTATCAACTATTATAGACATCCCATCCTTCACAAACATTTCCATCTCACAAAAAACCAAAACATGAACAAACTTGTACATTTGTAACATATCTTGGTCTATCAGCTTGTACATCCTCTTTAGCTTAGTATCATTGTATCTATCTGGCTTTCGTGTTAGTTCATCCTTGGTCAACATCTTGCACACATCGCACACCTTGGTTAGATATTCCAATGCATCCTTTAGCTAGATCTCTTGTCACCAAAGTGTTATCCTTCTTAGTTCAGCTTGCCAGACGCATCACTCATCCAGATCCATCAGCTTAGGTGCTCTCTGATAGATCCTTGCAGGATATAGCTTTCCTCATGTCTGATCTTGGTCCGTTAGTACCTTGTCCTACCCATCTCGTTGGCAAACAGTTCTCTTTTGGATTTTTGCTTTCTTTGGATTTGGGATCTTCCCTTTTGGGTCTTGAAATATCTTTTCCAAGAAATCTCCTTGTTCCCTCCCCAAGGTTGCCATGATCTTCCATATCATGGTATGTTGCGAATGGGGCAATTAGAGCGTAAGGTCTTGATTAGGTCTTTTGCTTGTTTTCTTTTTCTACTTGTGGGTTACCTAGTGTCATTTCCACGCTGCTTCCTCTGGGATTCATGTGTGATACTGGGGATATCCTTGTGTGTTTGTTTCGAGTCAGTTCGTCGATCCTCTGGACGGTTGGTAAAAAGGCCTTGATGTTCTTGGTAACCCTAGCAATTAACCAACGGTCCTATAACAAATCTAGTGCTCAACTACATGGTGGTACTTCTCTTTGAAGTATCCCCCCACTCAAAAAGCTTCAATGGATTCCCTTCATATCCATTAGCCCCCATCCATATCCTACATCTATCACTCCTACCCCAGCTTATGCATCAGTATCTCTTTGAATCACTCCTCACGCTTAGCTTTAGGGATCCACAATCCTAGTCTTAGGGATCCACCAATCAAATCAATCCACCAAGCCTCATCTTTCAAGATCCACAATCCTAGTCCTAGGGATCTCTGAAACCCATCTTCCATCAGTTTGACTATTTGAAATCCTGTTGCATCAGCTTTATCATTCTATCATCCATCTCCCTACCATGGATTCCTTTTATAGTGCTCCGCTCCTCCATCTCCCCCCCCCCCCAATCTTGGAAAGTCTTAAGCTTGCTTTACTATAGTGTCTCTGATTTCCCTTTATCATTCTCCCGTAGTGAGAGTTTGAGCTAATTCAGCCCCTTCTCTTCGCCAACCTGCATCTCAGCTCGTCTCAATTTCTTGTACTTTTCAAGAAGTCATCGAGCCTCATTTCTCTCCCCGCCGCCTTCTTGAGGGGGCATCATCTAAGTCTAGTCTCTCCTCTTCTTATCCGAGACTGGGGCAACCTTGTTGCTAAAACATCTTCCTCGTGTCATCTTCATTCGAACTTCTTTGAAATAGTGTTGTTTCAACACTATGTCAAAGAGGGGCAAAATGTAGACACCTAAATTTGATTACACTGCTTTGGTAATCTAATTTAGCCATCTCTAAAGGCATCATTAATTAAATTCTTATTTAATTAATCCTTTGCCATCCCTAGTTGATTAATTTAATTAATCATCTATAGTCCTAATTGATAAATCAAATAATCTATTATTTATCAATTAAATCCTTTTCTCCTATCTAATTCCAAAAATCCCCATTTATTAAATAAATCTATTTGATAAATGAAATCCTCAAATTCAAAAACCCCTAACCTATCTCTAATCCTCCATTTAGCCTAATCCACCCCATCCACCCATACTAACCAAGCTTAGCCACTAACTCACCCACCCTCATTAATTCCATCCACTTGCACATCTCTAACATCCCTAATCTAATCCTAAACCCAAGCCTAATCTACCCCATAATGTTGTCACATTCATTAAACAAGTTTAAGACTTTCCTAATCCAAACCAAAGTCTCTCCTCAAAAAACCCAACCACTAAGTCATGAGTGCTCTTACAAAACATAAAAGACTCTTACAAGCCCACTCATGACTCTTACACCCATCTTCCACACTCTTCCCTCTTCCACACTCATTCCTCTTACATCCCTCTTACATACTCAACCCCACTCATCATGCCTTTAACCAACCCTTTACCCTACCCTCTCACACTCATCCTCCTTGTGACAAGTGTCACCTTCCCATTGGTGCTAAACAAGCACAATCCATGTGCTCTCCTTTGAGTGCATCCTAGCCCTCCTTAAGCCTTCATCCATCCTTGCATCTAAGCCCTCCATCCCTCTACCCCTTTGCCTATAAATTGAATCCCATCCCAAGCCATTTCATCAATAATCTTTGAGTTAAAGTTACCATGCTATTTTGAGAACCAAAGCCATCAATCTTACCCTTATAATGCCAAATTGAGAGCTCACAAAGCTACCAATTTTCCATTACCCATCTCCATTGAAGCAGCTTTTGAGCATCTTGAGCATACATCCACAGCAAAAGGACACATCTAAAGAATCCAAAAAGCATGGAGTGTTTTCTCTTGTGAGGTTTGCACTTCTTGCTTGCTTTCTTTGTCTAAGCATATATGTGAATTTAGTTTTTGGTTTGTGAATGTTTACTTTATTTGTTAATGTTCTTTGCATACTAATTCTTGTTCTACAATAATAAGATGCGAATATATGAGAATTATTTTTTGCTTCTGATAGTCTTTGAATGTAGGAATTCCATTCCTTCTAAGCATGTATGTCCGCAGCCATGTTCCAATGAAAACCACTAAACCAGTAGGATATGTGAATCCATCATCATTTGTGATCATTGTGCAAGCTTTTGTTTACCTCTTACACAATGTGCTAACCAATAATTTGATTTCTTATCATTCTCCTATGGTACAATCAATGAAAAGACATGTCCTAGTTGAAGAAGATTTGATAGATGTTTATGCTCAAGTGAACATTCCATGGCATCATTTATGATAGAGGGTATGATAGACAATGGAGTAAGATAATGTGGAGCCCATATGTCCACCCACTCACTCCACTCATAGTGATCTCAATCACACTGACAACAAGTAGGACAAAAGCAAGCTAGTTGTCATGTCCAAATGGTCCATGTACTAGAATCAGAGCTCTAGAATGAATGCACTTTTTGAGTCTCTCACTATAGCACAATCTAATCTATCACCTATGGACCCTTCCTCAACCAACCAAAAGAACCTACGTACTACTGAATCAAGATTACCCCCCTATGATAATGTTGAATTGAACCAATCAACAATGCTACAAGCATCAAGAAGCTTTGCTCCTAAAATCTTCAATTGCTCCTTAACTAGAGCTCTCTTCACACATGCCCCTACTCCATCATGTTCCCCTTTTCCATGGCCAAACTCAAAAAAAACTCCAAATATGAGGCACCCCCCTCTCTACGTGCATCGTACACAACCAATAAAACATGCGAGCATTCTTGAATTGACCTGTATAGTTATCTAACCAAATGACATGTCTATCTATAGCAATTGCATGCTCCTGTAAGAAATCAAAATAATTCTCGAAACAATGTTGCACAAACTCATGAGAGTGAGATCTATCATCACTCATATAACAATGATACTCTCTAATAATCTTCTAATTATCTTTCGCACTATCAAGGGCATGTCTATATGTTATGCGAACGAAAATAGAAATCTAAATAGAGTTGTAATATTGAGATTGTGTCTCATTCTGAGGTTGCAATGTGTAGTTCTTAGGAAAGTCAACAATTGATATAATAGTGCCAATGGGAAAAGTCTCCTTACACATTATAAATTGTCGATACAACCACTGAGACCTGTGACTATGTCTTGCATACTTGTAGAAAAGATTTTTCTTGAAATTTGAATAAAACTAGTCACACTAATTTCTTTTGCAACCAATTCACATCTAAAGCCCTCACCCCCACTCTTCAATGTGTATTCTACTATTTCATATACCTTTTTTTTTTACTATTGTCTTCCCAAGATCTTGTTTGCACCCCTCATGGAAACATGTGTTGAACTTGGATAAGCCACCACATTTTGAACACTTCTCATTTAAGAAAGCATTTCTATAAAAGAAACAACCATCAACTCTACGACATGAAAATTTATCTAGCAACTCTCTTGATGATTTTGGAAGACCATTAGCACCACAATTCTCCAACATTTCTTTACTATGCAAAGTAGAATGGATGGAGCATAATAGTTCATGGTGCATAGAAAACTCGACATGATATTTGCAACAACATGTATTTCAAATTTTAACTGGCACACAATCAAATGGCTTCAAAGATTCAAAAGCCATTTTTGATATATGAAGACTTGGATGACTCTCTCTAAATTGTTTGAACAGGGTATGTGCAGGATCATGGTGTGCCAAAAAGTGATGATGTGAAAAAAAAAGAGTTTGAAGACGCCTAAAAGCGCTTCAAAATCCGCTCTGACTTTTTTTTACCTATCCAAGAACCAAACCTGGAAGGTTAAGCCGAGCCTTATCAGATATCCGATTTGATATCGGATATTCGATTTTAAATCCAATATCCGACTAATAATTAAAATCATATAATAGTATGATATATTATTTAATATTACTATTATTGATATAAAATAATAATAATAATATTAAATAATATATCATACTATTATATTATAATAATATTATTATTATTTAATATTATTATTATAATTATTATTATACTATAATATAATAATATTATTATAATTATTATTATACTATAATATAATAATATTATTATTATTATAATTATTATACTATAATATAATAATATTATTATTATTATAATTATTATATTATAATTATTATACTATAATATAATAATATTATTATTATTATAATTATTATACTATAATATAATAATATTATTATTATTATATTATAATCGTATAATATTATACTATAATAATAATATTATAATAATATAATATAATATTTCATATATTATAATATATAGTAATGTAATATAATATATATATATATAATATAATATAATAATAAAAAGTAATATCTTATAATATAATATATAATAAAAAAGTATAATATATTATAAATTATAATAATATAGTATAATAATAATATTTTATATTATAATATATAGTAAATTAATATAATAAATATAAAATATAATATAAATATATATAAAATGTAATATATATGTTATATTATATATATTATAATATTGGATATCCGATATAATATCGGATATCCGATACCTGTGCATGGATTAAATACAAAATCACAGACCCGCGGCCCTTATTTTCATGCGAATTTGGGCCAGTCAGATCGGATATCAGATAATAAATTGGATATCAGATAGCAAATTGAATATCAGATATCAGGTATGTTCCCCCCTCCCCCCCCCCCCCTGACTCATTTTTAACCTAAATTTAATAGATTTTAACAAGATTTTTTTTGTTTTAGTTGAATCTAGGGTTTTTTTGACAAAAATGGTTAAAATTTAGATTTTTTTTTAATATATATTACGTTTTGCAATTCAATAGGAATGGCTAATCAAAATGATGACACTGAGGCAGGGAATAATATTCCTCGCAACCCACCACCAAACAATCCAGTATCCCCACAAAACCGTCCACCAAATGATCCTCTACCTCCTCAAAACCCTCCTCGAATCGAGGATTTGATAAATGAAAATCTCACTGAGTTGAGAGGTTTGCATAGAACATACAATAATGTACCTGCACTGGCTCCTATGTTATCCACGTTAAACACCATAGTGGATAACATTGAAACTCTTACAAACCAACAAAATGCCGCTCTTCGTTGGCGTGATGAAATGCACCAGATGTTTGATGATGGTTTGGATTATGATGAGGTCGCGGCCCTCAACATAACCAAAGATGATTTGGCAAGCCTTTTTGCTAACCCAAAAATGGGTATACCAGTTGACCCAAAAAAAACCAAACTATCGATTAAATGGTGCACAAATGATGCCATACATACAAATTTTTGGGACCGTTGGTGGATGGTCTTTGATATCCCTCCACATGGCAATTTAGACATACCATTTTATTTCCTTAAAAAATTATATGCAGAATTTGTGTTGAAACTTAAAGTGAACTATTGGAGCATGAAGCCCAACATGGGCTTAGGACTAGGAGCTCCACAGGATAGACCCTCTTCCCAGCAGAAGAAACTTGGCACTTTCCCCCCCTCCCCCCCCCCCCCCCTTGATATCTCCCCCCCTCCTCGAGTGCAGCATCTAGATATTATGGCAGAGGCTAGCTCTCAGACCATCAGAGCCATTCATAGGCTGAGTAGCCTAATGATATCTCAGGCTAGGTCAGTCTTGCCTCCTCATGTTGATGATGTTGGTGCCAGTTCATCATCGGCTAGCTCATCACACGTTTGTGTTCCTCACACTTGCATTACATGCAAGAATATTTTCCTGGGTCCCATAGGTGATCTTCCTGAGTATCATTTTGTATTAGACGAGGATACACCAGACACACGTGCAGAGGCTACAAACCATGATGCGAGAGAGGAGGGGAATGTAGAGGCATGGACTCCTTCGGTGTCAGTACGTGTATACATTTTTTTGTTATGACATATGTGATTTAAAGTTAATTTTTATAATAGAGTAATTTTAATTTTTAAGCCATACTGACTTTTACATGTATGTGATCTTCATTCATGTTTAGTTGATGACCGAGGAGGAGCTCAGACAAATAGATGATGCTACACTCTCGGCCATTTCATTTGGCCTTGAGACATCTACGGTACATTATGTTGTGTTCGCATTTCTTTTTTCTATTTGATATTGTAGCATATATGGTTGCTAATCTTTCTTTTATCTTGCAGATACCACCTGCCCCGGGGGGACAAAGTGCGGGGGGTGAGCCAGCATGCATTGACAAAGGAAAGGTAATTAGATGTTTTCTAATTGATTAAATATTGATGCATTCTTGTAAAATGTTTGTGGTAATCTCATTTAATTACATTATTTATTGTATATAGGGTGTGGCTACTGGCGATGAGCCTGTACAGATTCAGCATCCTAGATCATCAGGGATTTTCATTCGCACAGAGAGCCCCATTGTATGTATAAGTATCATTTATTTTTTATTTTTTTAATTGATGCAGAAATCCTAAAATCCTATCTCATGCCCAATTACAACTTTCTTCCACATATGAGTCCAACATTATAACTTTGTATGCTTCCATGAGCCATAATTGGTGCAAGGATTGCCCAATTGACTTCAAGAGATGTTCCATGACCTCTGTAATGCCTTGGATCTTCAATGTTCCCCTAATGAGCATGGGATTCTCTTGCATCACTTATCTTCATAAATAAATTCAAAACTAGTTTCTGTGATATTAACAACTACTATTTTGTATCTCATAGGAGACTCCTAGTGCACATGAGGTTCGACGGGACAGTTATGTAGATTTGATGACGCGGCCACTCACTCTTGAGGAGGAGCCTACAATAGTAAGTTGTAGTTTGAATTCATGATTAAATATGTTATAAATTTAGCATTCTATGAATTATAATTTTATAGTTTAAATTGTAGATTCATCTGACAAAGGTATTTGAACATATACAGCCCACAATCACAGAGGTGCCAGCATTGCCGAGGGCATACAAGAGGACTCCTGAGCGGCGCAGGAGGTCGACGAGAGGGGTATTTATTATGAAATTTTGATAGTATTAATCTCCAATACAAAAAAGATAATTATGCATTTGAGTAATTCAATGTTAGATATGTAGAATCATATAAATTTAGTAGTCTAACTTTGGGTTTTCCTTTTTTGTTTATGTAGGAGGCATCTGATCCACCTAGTGTAGCGAAGAGGCTGCATTTTGATCATCCACCAGCACCCTAGGATAGTATAGTTTTCGTAGGATGCATCATGAGACATTTTGAGATGGCATATGCCACATTGTATATAGAAACATTGATATTATACACATTCTGATGGCAAGATCAGCCACATTTTGTATATGGATCTATGTATTTTGATATATATATATTTGAGTACTTTGTCTATGGATACATGATCTTTGATATATATTTGTGTAAAATTGTGTCTATGGATACATGTATTTTGATATATATTTTTATCATTTACGTGCACAATGATATACATATTAATTTAGTGTCTAGTATTGTTCAATTTATCGTGGATCATGTGTCATGCCCTAAATTTTACTAGTAAAAACACAACAATTTTTTTTTTTTTTAGCTTATGAAGTCGCATAAGAAATTACATATTGTAAAACAAGGTTATCATTGAATAGGAGTTCAAGACTCATGTGAATAGTGTGAAGGTGTTAACATTTTAGTCACGGGTGGTTTTCAAATAGATTGGATGACAGTCTAGTTCAAGTTAGCATCACGAGTCAAACGAGCAAGTTCAAGATACAACACTCATAAATTAGTGAGGTAATTCATATCCTAACAAGCCTCTGATACTAATATTCTATTAAGGTCTGTCAGTTGTATCATATGGACTAGGTCGTGATTCTAGCATGTAAGGGAAGGGGATCAGAATTACTTATTATCCTCATTACCAATGTACACACATTCATTAATCATTACAATATATATTAATGTGACAATTAGTATATTACTATATCCTCATTATCTATCAACATTGCTTCCTCACCAAATTATTGAGTGCACAACAAGATTGTAAGCAATCTACTAAGTTTTAAATTTATACAATCAATGGTATCACATAACATCTATGGATTGTTATTATCAACTAGTCATTTACAATACCACAAGGAGAAAACTTTCTTTCACATTTTCAAATGATAACAATGATGTCAAAGAAAATCTGTGACTCGTACCAATGCTTTCATAACAATATAAACTCCAAATGAAACATGCATATACAACCTTATCAATATTTTCTTCTACACGTACATTAGGTAACAATGATACAATCTACTTCCATCACAATGGGGCAACATAAGGGACTTTTCAAAATCATAAGGAACATGGACATTGAAAGATATGGACAATGAGTAGCATGAACATTGTCCAACATGATCGTTGAGAACATGAACAAGCTGGTGAATCCTCCTTCACAAATGAGGGCACAATGTCAAGTTTTCTCATCCAACATCAATCTGTAAGATGATCATTCCAAGCCATTTCCATTGCTCCCTTGGACACAAATCTGCATATGCAACACAACAAAATAACAAGGACCATGGGTGCTTTCCACCCAACCATAGGCCTCAAAGAGACCACCCCTGCGCTAGGGAACAAGGCTCAAACTGGGATACACATACAATCTTTCAATGCATAAACATTACATTTCAAACTTGAACAATTTCCCCCCAACACTATTTCACAATGGCTTCACAAATGGAACCATAAACATAGGGTGAAGGTGTGTTCTAAAATGGAGACTTGCCATACCAAACCATATTTTCAATAAACAATTTTCATGCCCTCTCGGGGCTATCATAATTCACCAAATTTCATGCCCTCTCGAGGCTATCATAAATGAACCATTTAATGCCCTCTCAGGGCCTCCACATTTCCTCCTCCAAACCCACTACCATCAGCTGTAACTCCTCAAACTTCCTTTCTACACCATACTTTCCTTATCACCCCCAGCAAGATATGAAATGTTATGGCATACAATGGAGCCCATACTCCAAGGTTCTCAATACATTTTTCAAACCCAACTTAAGCCCTTCACCCTAGACTTCTCTTCCCTTCGCACAAGGGTGAGTGTAAGTCCCAATCCCATAACAATACTCAAGCACAAAACAAGAAAACAAAACCAAGTAGAAATAAAACAAGAAATTTTGGCAAACACCCCACTAGTTTGGCCAAGACCCTCTAATAAAGCCTTCCCACTAACTTATTTTAGAAAAAACACTAAGCCACTCCATCCTTACGAACTTTTCTCCTCTACGGTTCATCGATAGCCCTCACGAGCTTTGAGTTATGACCCTCGAAGGATCGACCTCAAAATGCACTTAGAGCACCTTGAAGACTCCTCGATATGGGGTGGCCGCAAATGATGGATGGTCTTCGTGGCCAGAAAAAAGGTGTGACTAGGGTTCACCGGCTCATCTGGAGCTAATGGGATTGACGATTCGATGCCAAGATCAGCGGTTTCAAAGTTACGCTGTGGTGCACCTATGAACTGAGGCACACTACGAGTTTTGGCATCGAGCGAGATCGTTGTGCTGAATCCAAATGGAATGTGATCTCTCAAAAATGAGATAGGTTATTTTAGGCCTCAGGATCACTGTCCTGTAGCATTTGACAGTTCGTCGATAGCCCTCACGAGCTCTGAGTTATGACCCTCGAAGGATCGACCTAAAAATGCACTTAGAGCACCTTGAAGACTCCTCGGTACGAGGTGGCCGCAAATGATGGATGGTCTTCGTGGCTAGAACAAGGGTGTGACTAGGGTTCAACCGCCCATCTGGAGCTAATGGTACTGACGATTCGATGCCAAGATCAGCGGTTTCAAAGTTACGCTGTGGTGCACCTATGAACTGAGGCACACTGCGAGTTTTGGCATCGAGCGAGATCGTTGTGCTGAATCCAAATGAAATGTGATCTCTTGAAAATGAGATAGGTTATTTTAGGCCTCAGGATCACCGTCCTGTAGCATTTGATAGTTCATCGATAGCCCTCACGAGCTCTGAGTTATGACCCTCGAAAGATCAACCTCAAATGCACTTAGAGCACCTTGGAGACTCCTCGGTGCGGGGTGGCCGCAAATGATGGATGGTCTTTGTGGCCAAAATAAGGGTGTGACTAGGGTTCACCCACCCATCCGGAGCTAATGGCACTGACGATTCGATGCCAAGATCAGCGGTTTCAAAGTTACGATGTGGTGCACCTATGAACTGAGGCACACTGCGAGTTTTGGCATCGAGCGAGATCGCTGTGCTGAATCCAAATGGAATGTGATCTCTCGAAAATGAGATAGGTTATTTTAGGCCTCAGGATCACCGTCCTGTAGCATTTGATAGTTCATCGATAGCCATCACGAGCTCTGAGTTATGACCCTCGAAAGATCGATCTCAAAATGCACTTAGAGCACCTTGGAGACTCCTCGGTACGGGGTGGCCGCAAATGATGGATGATTGTTTGAAGACTACTCCATGTGTCACTATCTTTCTTGGAAAAAAAATTGCTTTTGAACATCAAGCTTGCAATATTATCAATTATTGTCAAACTTTTTCAACCAAGTCAAAATGTCAAATGCAAATATTTGTTTGCATTTTTTGCTAAGGGGAGTTTCATAAATTGACTTTGATTTTCTATGTCTCTAGTGCTTGAACATACTTAAAATGGCTCTTTGGTCTTAGAGCTATTGGTATTTTCTAACTTCATGGTCTATGATATGCATACTAAGAATTTCTTTCACTAAATGGTTTCCTTGATCTCTTGACTACACTTAAATTTGTTCACTTGTCATCTCTCTTTCTATATGTTCAATACAAAGAGCTAGAAGAGACAAATAATCTTTCTTACCTTCATCTCTCTAAGCACATGATAGAAATCAATTCTAAACTTGAGAAAAGGTTAGAGGAGAATATTGCATTCTTAAATTAATCTCCCTTAAGACCTTTACATACACACGGGGCATTCTTAAATTAATCTCCATGGAAGAAAATTTCATAAAACCAAAGATTCCATAGTGTTGAAACATAAAATCCAAGATCTCATTTATGATGGGATTGTTGATACCTCTAATGACTCATCCACTCATAGCCTTCATATCCAACTTCATATCATGTCAGTATGCATGTGCTATCTTGCTTATTGGCTTTAATTGCTTATCCTACATGCTATCTTGTTTCATGGATTTTATGGCTTATCCCAAATGTGCTTCATACAACTTTTCAATATGAAAGTCTTTCAAAACATTATACAATATTATGACTCTTTATGCTTTCAAATGCTATGATTGGTTGTAAAATGGAAGAAATCAAGTATTCTAATTGTTCATCCGTACTTTATGGATTTTTCTTATTTGATTAGTTTGATAAAAATAGTTTTAATAATCATAATGTTAGCTTTATGTCAAATAAGGAAAAAACCAAATTTGTAATAAGATATCTGCATGCAATTATCTTTCATATAGTTATAAATGCTCTTAAAATTGTCGTTATAGCCTTGTATCACATGCAAATATGATTTGGAAGAACTTGTTCAATATCTTCCTCTTATAATTCCTTACAAAGAACCTACCAAAATACAAAAACCATATAAAAAAAACTACACATTTTACATCATAATACATCATAAATTTTAGAAATTCTCCCCAATACCACCCCCCTCCAACTCTTCATGATGTACCTACGTTCCAATATCATACAAAAATTAGTAACTTATTGTATTAAACAAGATAATCATCAATTCATTAAATCATTATGAAGAAAATAACATAAGAAGTATATATACCTAGTCAAGTATTCCAATAGGGTCCTCTCTCTATTTTAGGGTCTCCAACAAGGCTTCATGATCAGCATTAGCAATAGTAAAAAGTTATTTTACTTTTGGTCTTCCTTGATGCTTCAATAACTTTACATTTGTTGCTATAATAAGATGCGAATATATGAGTATTACTTTGTGCTTTCGATAGTCTTCGAATGCAGGAATTCCGTTCCTTCTAAGCATGTATGTCCGCAGCCATGTTCCAGCAACAACCATTGAACCAGTAGGATACGTGAATCCATCATCATCTATGATCGGTTTTGCAAGTTTTTGTTTTCCTCTTACACAACGTGCTAACCAATAATCGGATTTCTCATCATTCTCCTGTGGTGCAACCAATGCAAAGACATGTCCTGGCTGAAGTAGATCTGATAGATGATTATGCTCAAGTGAACTTTCCATGTCATCATTTTTGATAGAGGGTATGATAGACAATGGAGTAAGATAATGTGGAGACCATGTGTCCACCCACTCACTTGACTCACAGTGATCCCAATCACACTGAAAACAAGTACGACAAAAACAAGCTAGTTGTCGTGTCCAAATGGTCCATGTACTAGAATTAGAGCTCCGAAATGAATGCATTTTTTATGAGTTTGTCACTGTAGCACAATCTGATCTATCACCTATGGACCCTTCCTCAACCAACCAAAAGAACCTGCGTACCACTGAATTAAGAGTCCCCCCCTGTGATAATGCTAAACTACACCAATCAACAATGCTACGAGCATCAAGAAGCTCTGTTGTTGAAATCTTCAGTTGCTCCTTAACTAGAGCTCTCTTCACACATGCCCCTGCTCCATCATGTTCCCCTTTTCCATGGCCGGACTCAAAAAAACTCCAAATATGAGGCACCCCTCTCTCTACGTGCATCCTACACAACCAATAAAACATGTGAGCATTCTTGAATTGACCTGTACAGTTATCTGACCAAATGATATGTCTATCCATAGCAATTGCATGCTCGTGTAAGAAATAAAAAAATTTCTCGAAACAATGTTGCACAAACTCGTGAGAGTGAGATCTATCATCACTCATATAAAAATGATACTCTCTAATAATCTTTTGATTATCTTCTGCACTATCAGGGGCATGTCTATATGTTATGTGAACAAAAATTGCAATCTGAATAGAGTTGTAATACTGAGATTGTGTCTCATTTTGAGGTTGCAATGTGTAGTTCTCAGCAAAATCAACAACTAATATAATAGTGCCAATGGGAAAAGTCTCCTTACACGTTCTAAATTGTTGATCCAACCACTGAGACCTGTGACTATGTCTTGCATACTTGTAAAAAAGATTTGCCTTAAAATCTGAAATAAAATTAGCCACATTGATATCTTTTCCAACCAATTCACATCTAGAGCTCTCACTCCCACTCTTCAATGTGTATTTCACCATTTCATAGACCCTTTTTTTCACTATTGTCTTTCCAAGATCTTGTTCACACCCCTCATGGAAACATGTGTCAAACTTGGATAAGCCACCACATTCTAAACACTTCTCATTTAAGAAAGCATTTTTATAAAAGGAACAACCATCAACTCTACGACATAAGAGTTGATCTAACAAGTCTCTTGATGATTTTGGAAGCCCACTAGCCCCACAATCCTCCAACATTTCTTTACTATGCAAAGTAGAACGGATGGAGCATAATAGTTCATGGTGCATAGAAAACTCAACATGATATTTGCAACAACATGTATTTTGAATTTTGAGTGGCACACAATAAAATGGCTTCAAAGATTCAAAAGCCCTTTGTGATATATGAACACTTGGATGACTCTCTCTAAATTGTTTGAACAACATAATTTGACTTACCTCCAAATAGTGTTTAGGATGTGGCGTGCGGTCTCTGATGCCAATTCTTAACTTTAAGACATCTTTAGCATTGGGTGATACTCATGAGTTAGAGTGCCAAAATTGTATAATTTCTTCCTTCACATCGTCGGATAGCTTCTTATCAAAACGTGGAAGTCTCCCACCAAATGCCCATGTTTCATTTTGAAGAGGATCATCAATTTTCTCTCGTCGACTAAGTGCCCTTCTCAAAGTAGTACAATTTAGATTCAAATCAATACAAGTTTGTCTCATATATCTACCCTTTCTCAAATGATGACTTACCAAAGAGGTTGTAATAACCCTTCGAGCAGCTCTATTATCCTTCTCTCTGCTATTTTTCCCAACGCTATTGAGAGCACTGAAAAGATTCTTCACAATAATGGCATTTCTTTCCAACTTTTTATTGACACGAATTTTCAATTTGGAAAGCATAGGTCTCATCTTTTGCATCTTTAATAAGTGCATGAAAAGCTGACATTGCTCTACCACTGTCTTGTTGCCAAAAAACATCTGATATAGTCTTGAAGCCCATAACCGAATGGTTCTTTCTGATTTTTTTCCTTCCAAACTAGTCATAATCATTTCATCAATTTCAATTATCCATTTTGGTGTTTTAGAACCTTCATGTCGATTATAATTAGGAGATATGTAAGGTTCTTTTCGATTAAGTTCCTGTGCATTGTCATCTTCGACATGATCAATTATGCAATTTGGATTATGACTTGGTGGCATTTCTTCTTCAAAATTTTCAATCTCTACATTTTCAATTTCTGCATTATCATTTTCAATAGGTACATTTTCATTCCCCAACTGTACATTTTCATTATCTGACTCTATGATTTCACCTTCTATTAATTCATCGTCAACTTGATTGATATTTAGCATACCTTATCTTTTTTTTCGGTGTTTCACTTTGTCCTTTTCCCTATATGCTGCAATGTCTTCATTGGATATCTTCCTTTTACGTTTATTCTTTCGACGACTACTGCTCCCCATTCAGATGACAAATTCGAACACCTAAGGTTATATTTTTGAATTCATTTCGATTGGTTGGGCCCCAAAACACAACTTTTTACAAATCCCGTAAAAAAAGAGGTAAAAAAGTAATGTTGTCGAGTCTATAGGGACAGTCAAATATTTGAAATTGATGGCAGTATAATCGGATATCCAATAATGGAAGTGGACTTTTGGGGGGAAAACTTGCTAAGGTTTCCCTCCTTTGCCACAATAATATTAATATTATGAAAATATTTGGAGGCAAACGACTTTAATTTATAACTAAGTTAATAGTATATTAGTATTAGTATAAAATATCAATAATATTAATATAAAATAGTATTAATATACCTATAGTATCAATATTATTATTATACCTATAATAGTATTAATATTATTAATATAGATATAATAGTGTAAATATATAGTGTTTATTTATATTAAGCTACAATAAATAGTATTAATATATATTATTATTATAGCTATAATAGTATTATTATTATTGCTATACATATAATAATATTAATATTTAGTGTTTATTTATATTATAATTATTATCCTAAAATAGTATAAATAGTATATCCTAAAATATTATGTTATATATACTAAAATATTACGTTATTATATAGATATATTAATAACATATATATTAATATTATATTATTTATAATATATATTATATTTAATAAAATTATTTCGTTGTTATATATATATTATATTATTATACACATTAATATAATAATATATAATACAAAGAGGGTCGTCATTTAATGGGTCAAAGGGGGTCATAGGTCACCCTATGACCCCCTTTGACTCATATGAACGATTCAAATATGTCCCTAGGGGTCCTAGGACCCCTAGGGACATATGTTGTCGTTTAATGGGTCAAAGGGGGTCATAGGTCACCCTATGACCCCCTTTGACCCATATTACCCATTCGAATATGTCCCTAGGGTCCTAGGACCCCTAGCGACATATCTCGTCGTTTAATGGGTCAGAGAGGGTCATAGGTCACCCTATGACCCCCTTTGACCCATATTACCCATTCGAATATGTCCCTAGGGGTCCTAGGACCCCTAGAGACATACATCATCGTTTAATGGGTCAAAGAGGGTCATAGGTCACCCTATGACCCCCTTTGACCCCTATTACCCATTCGAATATGTACCTAGGGGTCCTAGGACCCCTAGGGACATATGTCATCGTTTAATGGGTCAAAGGGGGTCATAGGTCACCCTATGACCCCCTTTGACCCATATGAACGATTCAAATATGTCCCTAGGGGTCCTAGGACCCCTAGAGACATATGTCATCATTTAATGGGTCAAAGAGGGTCATAGGTTACCCTATGACCCCATTTGACCCATATTACCCATTCGAATATGTCCCTAGGGGTCCTAGGACCCCTAGGGACATATGTCGTCGTTTAATGGGTCAAAGGGGGTCATAGGTCACCCTATGACCCCCTTTGACCCATATGAACGATTCGAATATGTCCCTAGGGTCCTAGGACCCCTAGGGACATATGTCATCGTTTAATGGGTCAAAGGGGGTCATAGGTCACCCTATGACCCCCTTTCACCCATATTACCCATTCGAATATGTCTCTTGGGGCCTAGGACCCCTACGGACATATGTCTTTGTTTAATGGGTCAAAGAGGGTCATAGGTCACCCTATGACCCCCTTTGACCCATATTACCCATTCGAATATGTCCCTAGGCTTTAACCCATATTACCCATTCGAATATGTCTCTTGGGGCCTAGGACCCCTACGGACATATGTCTTCGTTTAATGGGTCAAAGAGGGTCATAGGTCACCCTATGACCCCCTTTGACCCATATTACCCATTCGAATATGTCCCTAGGGGTCCTAGGACCCCTAGGCACATATGTCGTCGTTTAATGGGTCAAAGGGGGTCATAGATCACCCTATGACCCCCTTTGACCCATATTACCCATTCGAATATGTCCCTAGGGGTCCTAGGTCTCCTGGAGACATATATCGTCGTTTAATTGGTCAAGAGGGTCATAGGTCACCCTATGACCCCCTTTGACCCATATGAACGATTCGAATATGTCCCTAGGGGTCCTAGGATCCCTAGAGACATATGTCATCATTTAATGGGTCAAAGAGGGTCATAGGTTACCCTATGACCCCATTTGACCCATATTACCCATTCGAATATGTCCCTAGGGGTCCTAGGACCCCTAGGGACATATGTCATCGTTTAATGGGTCAAAGGGGGTCATAGGTCACCCTACGACCCCCTTTGACTCATATGAACGATTCAAATATGTCCCTAGGGGTCCTAGGACCCCTAGGGACATATGTCGTTGTTTAATGAGTCAAAGGGGGTCATAGGTCACCCTATGACCCCTTTTGACCCATATGAACGATTCGAATATGTCCCTAGGGTCCTAGGACCCCTAGGGACATATGTCATCGTTTAATGGGTCAAAGAGGGTCATAGGGTGACCTATGACCCCCTTTGACCCATATTACCCATTCGAATATGTCCCTTGGGGTCCGAGGACCCCTAGGGACATATGTCGTCGTTTAATGGGTCAAAGAGGGTCATAGGTCACCCTATGACCCCCTTTGACCCATATTACCCATTCGAATATGTCCCTAGGGGTCCGAGGATCCCTAGAGACATATATCGTCGTTTAATGGGTCAAGAGGGTCATAGGTCACCCTATGACCCCCTTTGACTCATATGAATGATTCGAATATGTCCCTAGGGGTCCTAGGACCCCTAGAGACATATGTCGTCATTTAATGGGTCAAAGAGGGTCATAGGTTACCCTATGACCCCATTTGACCCATATTACCCATTCGAATATGTCCCTAGGGGTCCTAGGACCCCTAGGGACATATGTCGTCGTTTAATGGGTCAAAGGGGGTCATAGGTCACCCTACGACCCCATTTGACTCATATCAACGATTCTAATATGTCCCTAGGGGTCCTAGGACCCCTAGGGACATATGTCATCGTTTAATGAGTCAAAGGCGGTCATAGGTCACCCTACGACCCCCTTTGACCCATATGAACAATTCAAATATCTAGGACCCCTAAGGACATAGGTCGTCGTTTAATGAGTCAAAGGGGCTCATAGGTTACCCTATGACCCCCTTTGACCCATATGAATGATTCGAATATGTCCCTAGGGGTCCTAGGACCCCTAGAGACATATGTCATCGTTTAATGGGTCAAAGAGGGTCATAGGTTACCCTATGACCCCATTTGACCCATATTACCCATTCCAATATGCCCCTAGGGGTCCTAGGACCCCTAGGGACATATGTCGTCGTTTAATTGGTCAAAGGGGGTCACCTATGACCCCCTTTAACTCATATGAACAATTCGAATATGTCCCTAGGGGTCCTAGGACCCCTAGGTACATATGTCATCGTTTAATGGGTCAAAGGGGGTCATAGGTCACCCTATGACCCCCTATGACCCATATGAGTCATTCGAATATGTCCCTAGGGTCCTAGGACCCCTAGGGACATATGTCTTCATTTAATGGGTCAAAGAGGGTCATAGGTCACCCTATGACTCCCTTTGACCCATATTACCCATTCGAATATGTCCTTAGGGGTCCTCGGACCCCTAGAGACATATATCATCGTTTAATGGGTCAAGAGGGTCATAGGTCACCCTATGACCCCCTTTGACCCATATGAACGATTCGAATATGTCCCTAGGGGTCCT
Source organism: Cupressus sempervirens (assembly GCA_028749045.1). NCBI lineage: Eukaryota > Viridiplantae > Streptophyta > Pinopsida > Cupressales > Cupressaceae > Cupressus > Cupressus sempervirens. The sequence goes on from CM053792.1 coordinate 796,447,941, forward strand.
AGGACCCCTAGAGACATATGTCATCATTTAATGGGTCAAAGAGGGTCATAGGTTACCCTATGACCCCATTTGACCCATATTACCCATTCGAATATGTCCCTAGGGGTCCTAGGACCCCTAGGGACATATGTCGTCGTTTAATGGGTCAAAGGGGGTCATAGGTCACCCTACGACCCCATTTGACTCATATGAACGATTCGAATATGTCGCTAGGGTTCCTAGGGCTCCTAGGGACATATGTCATCGTTTAATTAGTCAAAGGGGGTCATAGGTCACCCTACGACCCCCTTTGACCCATATGAACGATTCAAATATGTCCCTAGGGGTCCTCCCTAGGGGTCCTAGGACCCCTAGGGACATATGTCGTCGTTTAATGAGTCAAAGGGGATCATAGGTTACCCTATGACCCCCTTTGACCCATATGAACGATTCGAATATGTCCCTAGGGGTCCTAGGACCCCTAGAGACATATGTCGTCGTTTAATGGGTCAAAGAGGGTCATAGGTTACCCTATGACCCCAGTTGACCCATATTACCCATTCGAATATGTCCCTAGGGGTCCTAGGACCCCTAGGGACATATGTCGTCATTTAATGGGTCAAAGGGGGTCACCTATGACCCCCTTTGACTCATATGAACGATTCGAATATGTCCCTAGGGGTCCTAGGACCCCTAAGGACATATGTCATCATTTAATGGGTCAAAGGGGGTCATAGGCCACCCTATGACCCCCTTTGACCCATATGAACCATTCGAATATGTCCCTAGGGTCCTAGGACCCCTAGGGACATATGTCTTCATTTAATGGGTCAAAGAGGGTCATAGGTCACCCTATGACCCCCTTTGACCCATATTACCCATTCGAATATGTCCCTAGGGGTCCTAGGACCCCTAGGGACATATGTCGTCGTTTAATGGGTCAAAGAGGATCATAGGTCACCCTATGACCCCCTTTGACCCATATTACCCATTCGAATATGTCCCTAGGGGTCCTAGGACCCCTAGAGACATATATCGTCGTTTAATGGGTCAAGAGGGTCATAGGTCACCCTATGACCCCCTTTGACCCATATGAACGATTCGAATATGTCCCTAGGGGTCCTAGGACCCCTAGAGACATATGTCATCATTTAATGGGTCAAAGAGGGTCATAGGTTACCCTATGACCCCATTTGACCCATATTACCCATTCGAATATGTCCCTAGGGGTCCTAGGACCCCTAGGGACATATGTCGTTGTTTAATGGGTCAAAGGGGATCATAGGTCACCCTATGACCCCCTTTGACTCATATGAACAATTCGAATATGTCCCTAGGGGTCCTAGGACCCCTAGGGACATATGTCGTCGTTTAATGGGTCAAAGAGGGTCATAGGTCACCCTATCACCCCCTTTGACCCATATTACCCATTCGAATATGTCTCTTGGGGTCCAAGGACCCCTAGGGACATATGTCATCGTTTAATGGGTCAAAGAGGGTCATAGGTCACCCTATGACCCCCTTTGATCCATATTACCCATTCGAATATGTCCCTAGGGGTCTTAAGACCCCTAGGGACATATGTCGTCGTTTAATGGGTCAAAGAGGGTCATAGGTCACCCTATGACCCCCTTTGACCCATATGAACGATTCGAATATGTCCCTAGGGGTCCGAGGACCCCTAGGGACATATGTCGTCGTTTAATGGGTCAAAGAGGGTCATAGGTCACCCTATGACCCCCTTTGACCCATATGAACGATTCGAATATGTCCCTAGGGGTCCGAGGACCCCTAGGGACATATGTCATTGTTTAATGGGTCAAAGAGGGTCATAGGTCACCCTATGACCCCCTTTGACCCATATGAACGATTCGAATATGTCCCTGGGGGTCTGAGGACCCCTAGGGACATATGTCATCGTTTAATGGGTCAAAGGGGGTCATAGGTTACCCTATGACCCCATTTGACCCATATTACCCATTCGAATATGTCCCTAGGGGTCCTAGGACCCCTAGGGACATATGTCGTCGTTTAATGGGTCAAAGGGGGTCATAGGTCACCCTATGACCCCCTTTGACCCATATGAACAATTCGAATATGTCCCTAGGGGTCCTAGGACCCCTAGAGAAATATGTCGTTGTTTAATGAGTCAGAGAGGGTCATAGGTCACCCTATGACCCCCTTTTACCCATATTACCCATTCGAATATGTCCCTAGGGGTCCTAGGACCCCTAGAGATATATATCGTCGTTTAATGGGTCAAAGAGGGTCATAGGTCACCCTATGACCCCCTTTGACCCATATGAACGATTGAAATATGTCCCTAGGGGTCCTAGGACCCCTAGGGACATGTCGTCGTTTAATGGGTCAAAGAGGGTCATAGGTCACCCTATGACCCCCTTTGACCCATATTACCCATTCGAATATGTCCCTAGAGATCTTAGGACCCCTAGGGACATATGTCGTCGTTTAATGGGTCAAAGGGGTTCATAGGTCACCCTATGACCCCCTTTGACCCATATGAATGATTCGACTATGTCCTTGGAGGTCCTAGGACCCCTAGGGACATATGTCGTCATTTAATGGGTCAGAGGGGGTCATAGGTCACCCTATGACCCCCTTTGTCCCATATGAACGATTTGACTATGTCCCTAGGGGTCCTAAGACCCCTAGGGACATATGTCATCATTTAATGGGTCAAAGAGGGTCATCGGTCACCCTATGACCCCCTTTGACCCATAATACCCATTCGAATATGTCCCTAGGTGTCCTAGGACCCTTAGAGACATATGTCGTCGTTTAATGGGTCAAAGGGGGTCATAGGGTGACCTATGACCCCCTTTGACCGATATGAACGATTCGGCTATGTCTCTGGGGGTCCTAGGGACATATGTCGTCATTTAATGGGTCAAAGGGACCCCCTTTGACCCATTAAAGGACGATATATGTCCCTAGGGGTCCTAGGAACCCTAGAGACATATATCATCGTTTAATGGGTCAAAGAGGGTTATAGGTCACCCTATGACCCCCTTTGACTCTTATATATTAATAATATACATATATATTAATAATATACATATCAATATAATTTTATATATATATATATATATATATATATATATATATATATATATATACATATACATATTACATTATTATATTTAATGAAAATATTACGTTATTATATAAATATATTAATAACATACATATTAATATAATAATATTTATAATATATATTATATTTAATAAAAATATTATGTTGTTATATAAATATTATATTATTATACATATTAATATAATGATATATAATACATATTACATTTAATGAAAATATTACGTTATTGTATATATTAATAACATACATATTAATATAATAATATATAATACGTATTTTATATATATATAAATTACGTTATTATATTTAGTAAAAATAATAATAATATATATTATATTTATAGATTGTAATAAGATTAACATAAGATATTATTATATATTACTAGATTATATCTTGTATGTTTACATTACGTTATTATATATATATAATATATTAAAATATGCCTTTACATATTAATATAAGTGAAATAATTTAAAAATAAAAAACTAGAACGTTTAAATCGAATTTTCCTCCAAAATTTGAAGATTTTTGGAATTTGACTACCGAGCCATATCGGATATCCGATATCAAATCGGATATCCGATTTTGTCCGATTCAGGCTTAGTATTTACCAAGCCTGCCCAGTCAACCCCAAAGACGTGTTTATGGAGAGTTTTAGTGATACTCAGACTTCGGGTAGCCGTCTGACAATGTTATTTGGATCGAAATTGAATGAAACGAAATGGGTTTTTTAATATCGCTCTCTAGATTCCATCAATATAATTTCTGTCAAATTCTGAGTTCGATAAGTATTTATTAGTTAATTATCAATGAAGATTATTGTAAAGTGTTGATTGACATACTGAAGGAAAAATAGCTATAACTTTCAAACGGTATAACATTTTTTAAATCTAAAAGTTGTGTCACATTCTATACTTCACCTAGTATAAGAAAACAATAAAAAAATAAAAATTTGATCAAATTTTCTATTAGTTAGGGTGGTCAGACACGGGACTTTTTTTAATCCGAAAAAGTTTTGGTAGAAAATTCATATTTAATTATTTATTTGGAATAAAAATATCAAAAAATATGCGTCACATCTGGGCATGAGTCTAGTTTTCATATCTATAATTATATTAAAAAAATATTATGATTTGAGTTTGATTAAGGTGGTCAGACATACACCTACTTTTTATTTTCGCCTTGAAATTTTCTTATTACTGCATTAAAATTCAAACTTTTGACCAATCAATTATTTTTTTCTCCTGATAAGGCCTAGTAGTTTTGAAACTACATTCAATTTTCTACAAATTATTTTCTTACAACTTTTTGATATAAAGTCCATAACCACTTCAAAATTATGTGTCAAGTTGACATAACTCTGATTTGCTGATTTTTCACTGCCACTTAAGGCCATAGTTTGGTACACCATGATTTTGCACATACCCAACAACATAGTTTGACTTACCTCCAAATAATGTTTAGGATGTGGTGTGTGGTCTCTGATGCCAATTCTCAACTTTAACATGTTTTTAGCATTGGGTAATACTCTTGAGCTAGAGTGCCAAAATTGTGTAATTTCTTCCTTCACATCATCGGATAGCTTCTTATCAAAACATGGAAGTCTCCCACCAAAATCTCATGTTTCATTTTGAAGAGGATCATCAATTCTCTCTCGTCTACTAAATGCTCTTCTCAAAGTAGTATGATTTAGGTTCAATTCAATACAAGTTTGTCTCATATATCTACCATTTCTCAAATGATGACTTACCAAAGAGGTTGTAATAACCCTTCGAGCAACTCTCTTATCCTTCTCCCTGCTATTTTTTCCAATGTTATTGAGAGCACTAAAAATATTCTTAACAATAATGGCATTTCTTTCCAATGTTTTATTGGCACAAATCTTCAATTTGGAAAACATAGGTCTCATCTTTTGCGTCTTTAATAAGTGCATAAAAAGTTGACATTGCTCCACCACTGTCTTGTTGCCGAAAAACATTTTAAATAGTCTTGAAGCCCATAATCGAATGGTTCTTTCTAATTTTTTCCCTTCCAAATTGGTAATAATCATTTCATCAATTTCAATTATCCATTTTGCTATTCTAAAACCTTCATTTCAATTATAATTAGGAGATATGTAAGGTTCATGTGCACTGTCATATTCGGCACTGTCAATCATGCAATTTACATTATGACCTGGTAGCATTTCATTCTCTAAATTTTTATTCTCTAAATTTTCAATCCCAGCATTATTGTTATCAATTGTTACATTTTCATTTCCCAACTGTACATACTCATTATCTTACTCTGATTTCACCTTCAACCAATACATCGTCAACTTGACTCACATTTAACATACCTTGTCTTTTCCTTCAGTGATTTACTTTGTCCCTTTCCCTATATGCCACAATGTCTTCATTTGATACCTTCCTTTTTCATTTAGCCTTTCGACGACTATTGCTCCTCATTCAGATGACAATATTAGACACCTAATGATATATTATTGAACCTTTTTCGATCGTTTGGGCCCCAAAAAATTAGTTTTCCCAAAACTTGTGAAAATGGCCCACCAAAAGTGATATTGTTGGGTTTGCAGTGACAGGGAATATGTTGGGAAAATCATGCCAGTTTAATCGAGTATCCGATCTCAGATTGGATACTCGATATTAAATCAGATATTTGACATCAGATCAGATATCGGATATTGATTCCCAAATTTTGGAGGGAATTATGGGCAATGTAAACAAATTTCATTAGAATGTATGATTAATATATATATGATTAGTATTATATTATATTATTATTAAATATAGTAATATATGTTATTATTATTATAACCTGTAAATATTATATATATATATATATAATATATGATTACTATATTATATTATTATGATTTTTACTATTATTATTAAATATAATAACGTAATTTATGTTATTATTGTTATTATTATTATGACCTATGATCGATTTGATTGGTTCTAATGCGTCGACAAGGGTCTCTCGACGCATTTAATGACAACGTATGTCCCTAGGGGCTTTAGGGGCCCTAGGGACACATTTGGTTGGTTCCAATGCGTCGAGAGAGGTCATACGTTAACCTATGACCCCTCTCAATGTATTTCATGACAACATATGTCCCTAGGGGCCCTAGGACCCCTAGGGACGCATTTGGTTGGTTCTAATGCATCAAGAGGGTCATAGTTTAACCTATGACCCCTTTCGATGTATTTCATGACAACATGTCCCTAGAGGCCCTAAGACCCCTAGGGACGCATTTGGTTGGTTCTAATGTGTCGAGAGGGGTCATAGGTTAACCTATGACCCCTCTCAATGCATTTCATCACAACATATGTACTTGGGGGCCCTAGGACCCCTAGGGATGCATTTGGTTGGTTCTAATGCATCAAGAGAGGTCATAGTTAACCTATGACCCCTCTCGACACATTTCATGAGAGGATATGTCCCTAGGGGCCCTAGGACCCCTAGGGACACATTTGGTTGGTTCTAATGCATCGAGAGGGGTCATAGGTCGACACATTTCATGACAACGTATGTCCCTAGGGGCCCTAGAACCCCTAGGGATGCATTTGGTTGGTTCTAATGGAGCCCTCTTGACGCATTTCATGACAACATATGTCCCTAGGGTCCCTAAGGGCCCATTTGGTTGGTTTCAATGCATTGAGATGGGTCGTAATTTAATCTATGACCCTTATCGATGCATTTCATGACAACATATGTCCCTAGCGGCCCTAGGGCCCTAGGGACACATTTGGTTGGTTCAAATGTGTCAAGAGGGGTCATGGGTTAACCTATGACCCCTCTCAATGCATTTCATGGCAAGGAATGTCCCTAGGGGCCCTGGTTGATTCCAATGTGTCGAGAGGCATCATAGGTTAACCTATGACTCCTCTCAATGCATTTCATGACAACATAAGTCCTTAGGGGCCCTATGACCCCTCTTGACGCATTTCATGACAAGGAATGTCTCTAGGGGCCCTGGTTGATTCCAATGCGTCGAGAGGCATCATAGGTTAACCTATGACTCCTCTTGATGCATTTCATGACAACATATGTCCCTAGGGGCCCCAGGGCCCCTAGGAACGCATTTGGTTGGTTCTAATGCTTCGAGAGGGGTCATTGGTTAACTTATGACCCCTCTTAACGCATTTCATGAAAACAAATGTTCCTAGAGATGCATTTGGTTGGTTCTAATGTATAGAGAGGGGCCATAGATGATGCATTTCATGACAATGTATGTCCCTAGGGGCCCTAGGGACTCATTTGGTTGGTTTGAATGCATCAAGAGGGGTCATAGGTTAACCTATGACTGCTCTTGACGCATTTCATAACAACATATGTCCTTAGGGGCCCTAGGACCCCTAGGGATCCATTTGGTTGGTTCCAATGCATCGAGAGGGGTCATAGGTTAATCTATGACCCCTATCGACACATTTCATGACAATATATGTCCTTAGGGGCCCTAGGACCCCTAGGGATGCATTTGGTTGGTTCGAATGCGTCAAGAGGGGTCATAGGTTAACCTATAACCCCTCTTGACACATTTCATGACAACATATGTCCCTAGGGGCCCTAGGACCCCTAAGGACACATTTGGTTGGTTCTAATGTGTCGAGAGGGGTCATAGGTTAACCTATGACCCCTCTCGATGCATTTCATGACAACATATGTCCGTAAGGGCCCTATGACCCTTAGGGACCCATTTGGTTAATTCCAATGCATCAAGAGGGGTCATAGGTTAATCTATGACCCCTATCAATGCATTTTATGACAACATATGTCCCTAAGTGCCCTAGGGTGCCTAGGGATGCATTTGGTTGGTTCTAATGCATCGAGAGGGGCCATAGGTTAACCTATGACCCCTCTCGATGCATTTCATGACAACTTATGTCCCTAGTGGCCCTAGGGCCCCTAAGGACCCATTTGGTTGGTTCAAATGCATCAACACACATTTTATGACAACATATGTCCCTAGGGGCCCTAAGAACCCTAGAGACCCATTTGGTTGGTTCCAATGCATCGAGACGGGTAATAGATTAATCTATGACCCCTATTGACACATTTCATAACAACATATGTCCCTAGGGGCCCTAGGAACCCTAGAGACGCATTTGGTTGGTTTGAATGCATCGAGAGGGGTCATAGGTTAACCTATGACCCCTCTCGATGCATTTCATGACAATATATGTCCCTAGGGGCCCTAGGACCCCTAGGGACCCATTGGGAATGCGTCGAAAGGGGTCACTAGGGGCCCTAGGGACATATGTTGTCATGAAATGCATCGAGAGGGGTCATAGGTTAACCTATGACCCCTTTCAATAGATTTCATGACAATATTATATTTAATAATAATATAATACAGTATATTTTAATATAATAATAATATATTATTAGATTATATATTTAATAAAATATTAACTATATATATTGTTATATATAATAATAATCATATAATATTACTATATATATTTAATAATAATAACATTTATCATATATCTTACTATATTATATTTAGTTATAATAATAATTATATTTATAACTATATTATACTTAATAATAATAATCATAATAATCATACATATTACTATATATAATAATAATTATAATCATATATAATAATAATAGTTAATAATAATAATCATAATCATAATCATATGTAATAATAATAATGCCCACACTTCTCGAAAATAAATTTCCCTCTAAAATTTCCCTCTAAAGTTTCCCTCTAAAAGCTTCCTCTAAAAGTTCCCTCCAAAATTTTCAATGTGGGTGGTTTCCCTCCCAATTGGAAAATTCAGAGTAATCGGATCAGCAATTTCATATCGGGTATCCTATTTGTAAACGGATACCCGATTTGAATTCGGGTATCTGATTAGGCTTGGTATTTACCAAACTTATTTGGTTAACCCAAAAAACATGTTTGAGAAGGGTTTCACTGACACTCAGACTTCAAGTGGCCATTTGATAATGTTATTTTCAGCGAAATTGAATGAAACAAAAAGGGTTTTTTTTATAACACTCAAAATTCCATTGATATAATTGTTGTCAAATTCTGAGTTTGATAAGTATTTATTAGTTAATTTTCAATGAAGATTATTGTAAAGTGTTGATTGACATAATGATTGAAAAATAGCTCTAACTTTCAAACAATATAACATTTTTTAAATCCAAAAGTTGCGTCACATTCTATGCTTTGCCTAGTTTATAGGAAAAAAAAATTGGTAAAGTTTTCAATTAGTTAAGGTGGTCAGACACGGGAGTTTTTTATTTTGAAAAAAAATTAGTAGAAAATTCATAATTAATTATTTATTTGGAATAAAAATACTCAAAAATATGCGTCACATCCGAGCATGAGTCTACTTTTTATATCTATAATTATATTAAAAATATTATCATTTGATTTTGATTAAGGTGGTCAAACATACACCTACTTTTTATTTTTGCCCTAAAATTTTCGTAGTACTGCATTAAAATCCAAACTTTTGACCAATCAAATATTTTTTTTCTCCAGATAAGGCCTAGTAGTTTATAAACTACATTCAATTTCCTACAGATTATTTTCTTACAACTTTTTGATATAAAGTCTATAACCACTTTAAAATTATGTGTCAAGTTGACATAACCCTGATTTGTTGGTTTTTCACTACCACTTAAGGCCATAGTTTGGTTGACCATGATCCTGCACATACCCTGTATTGTAATAGGATTATGGGTGGGGATTATTGATTTCCTAATGATATTGTGTTTTCACCACTTCCAAAGACCATTGAATCTTGTTTAGGACAAATTATTTATAAACCCATTATTCAAGTTATAAGCTACTACATTAATTCCAAATTTTAGTATATTGTTCTCATTCCTATGCCTTAACTATTTTCTATTATTCATTTGAATGATATAGCTAACAATTATTTTAAATGAAAATATTATCAAAAAAGAAGTCGGATAAATAAATAACATTTTTTTAAAAATAGATAGCCTTCACTTTCTTTGGGTCAATGTCAATCATCAAGCAAAAGAAAAATTAAGCCTAGAAAGGCTTTAGCTATGATTTTGGAAGTGTGGTTCTTTAGGTTTAGTGTTATCTTGAAATATGAATCTAATGTTTTGGATTAGGTCATGAAAATGCAGGACATATCACTTAGATAAGTGGCAACTATGTTCTTTGAATGAAAGGGCATTTCCATTGAGAAAAAGGTTCCTAGTGGAATGATAAATGTGGTCTTACTTTCCTCACTTTGTATTACATATTTTATTTGTAAACTATATATGTATCCAAGATGATCAAAACTCATAACATATCAAATCAAAAATCATAATCATTGAAGGAAGAGGAAAATCATCTTTAGGAAAAACTTTATTGTTAACCCTAAAATTGAGGTAAGTTCTTATATTCTATTATTTTTATGTCCATGTAGAATAGTCTACAATTTTGATGCAACTAAGTAAATTTCATCAACTCCTTCACCATTGCAATAACTTTGGGCTTATTTGGTCAACATTTTGTACCACCAATTTTACGTCTAATTTAGTGACTAGGTTGTGGATAACAATGTTAGGATCTATTTTGAACATTAAATTATTCCCATAAAAAATAATTGAGAAATTATATTAAAAGCTTCAACTACAAAATCCAATCCCTCTACAATTACATTGGCACTCTAAATTATATTCCCTTAGGTATTCCAACATGTCATTATTTTGATGCATTATGTCCTTCACTAATGAGGCATTAATTTCTTTGAAGTGTGAAGTTGTTAGAGGTATCATAGAGTTATGTTCATCATGTACAATACAAGTACCCCTTTTCTATTAAAAAAAAAACAAAAAAGATTGTCATGAATTTATAATTAAAGGATTAGTACGTCACTTTCTACATAGTCATTATGGATGAGTTCTATTCTATTTTCAATATAGTCAAGTACCTATGAGAAATCACATGTTTTCATCAATTGGTCTTTTCTAATAGCAAATACAAACTCATTTTTAAAGATGAGTACATAGAGAGAATGTGACAAAAGAGATGGTCATAAAATCAGCAATTGATCTTCTCTTGGTATGGTTTATATTGACAAGTAATTTAATTAATGACCCAATATTTTGATGACTTCTTTGGAAGGTCGCAAGTGATAGGACCTAGTTTAATGTGCAACAAATAAATTTTGACCCTTACTCTTTGTGCTAACTTACCCATGGAAAGGGCTCCATAGTTTGCGATGTTGTTGGTGTGAATAAATATTGGCCATGTCAAATTGAAAAATCTAAAGGTTATCAAACAACAAATGTTAATTGATCTACTACGGAAAATACATCCTACTTATCAACAGATCAAGGGAAGAGATTCAATAGCCACCTAGGCTAACTTCGTGCACCTAGAACCCCTAATTCATACATCAAAATTTGTCAATTTTCTTAGTGAACCTCTATTGGTGATTGAAGAGTCGAAAACTAAGGTTTAGACTTTTATGCATTTACAAAGCTCTCTGTAGAGACTGTGGAGTGTGAAGTGGTTGAAAAGTGTCAATTCAAAACATTTGTCCGATACCCATTATATTCATCCCCTATGAAATATCCCCGACAGGATGATTGACTCTTTAAGCACTAAATTTCTTAAAACTTCAATGATTAGGCATTTTGTCAAACAGTTAGCAAACAGGCTCTAACACTGCTGGAATGACCTTTTTACAAAACCCGTGCTGTCTTTAGCCTTTCGTCAAATACTTATCATATAACCATATACGCAAGCAAGTATAATGTTTGAATCATTTTGCATTGTTTCAGAAGAATATTGTCTAATACCCACGGAGCTTTCAATTGCAAATACTAAATTTTATTGGCAATCCAGAATAGTAATTGAGTCTGAAGATTAGAACTGAACAAACTAGGAAAGGAACCAGACAAGTTTTTGGCAATAGGAATAGTCATAAGAACCTGAGATTACATTAGCTTCCAAGATGATGGCATTCGTTTGATGGTAATCTTGCCAACAAGTCTCGATCCTATGATTGACGTCTTTCCATTATTACTCCAGATGCAGGGACAAGCGTAGAATGAGTTATTTAGAAAGCCACGAGGTTTACCACTCCCATGGATTCCGCTAGACCTTCACTGCTCCGACTGCCCGCATTCTAAATAACATTACCGTTGGGTATCACATGCGGAATTTCAATGTGATTCGTGACCTGTACTATCGAGAATCAAATCCGCAGTTCATAATGCTCGGACTGAGCAATTTAAGGAATGCCGATGCCCGCGATTCTTAGCAATAACTGTTTGGGTCTGTGCGATTCTTAGCAATAATTGTCGATTAGTCTTCTTCCTGCCAATCCGTCTATTCTGCGCGGCAATCATCTACCTTCAGTCAGCGTCCCACGATTTTGCTGGAAATCGGCAATGTAATTGAGAATGCTCCTGTTAACCCGTCCAAACCAAAACGCCCCCTTCCTGAGCCCGACTGCAGATTCCTCCCCCACAAACCGTAAAGGAGATTCAATATTTAATGGCGTCCTCCTGTTTTGAATTTGCAGTCCACGATGAATGTCTTGCGTCCCTTGGTGACACCTTCGGCCCGTCCGTAATTGGTCTGAAACAGTTGGAACATGCTTGAGCGGATGCCTTAATCCGTGGTTCGTGTCGTCTACTATTTCCAGCCCTGTCTTCAATGACAATTTCGACTATGTCCAGTCCCACGAAATATGTATAGACTGGCTGTTTCGATAATTATTTCCTCCTATGGTGAGAATAGTAAACCTTAGACGCACACAGTTTGATGCGCCTTCTGCTCGACTACCCTTGACAATGGTGTATTTAATTGTGAGCTCTATCAAGTAGGGTATCAGATTTGTCCTTCGTTGCTGCCGGTTATAAACTCATATTTCTTCAGTCCGGTTGTTGCCTTTAACCCAATTCTTCACTGTCACCCGACTCTAATGTATCATTCAAAATTGACCTTTGGCCACGAATTTAGCCCCGATGAAATGACTGATTGTCACCTCCAATCTGCAATAATTCAGATGATATTTCACACCCTCAAAATTGCGTACCAATTGAGAGTTATCGTTCTCAATGGCCAACTGTGACAATTGTAGAAACCCTAGGTTTCACAATGCACCTGTGATTGAATCACAACCTGAAAATCAAAGAGAGATAATCAACTGCATGATTCGAATGGAGCCCCGGGGTGCCTATTTATTATTTTCCCTCCATCCTCTCCAAAGACTTCTAGAACTTTTTTGATCTTATCTCTTAAGTGACTTTATTAAATACTCCAAGTCACTTTATTAAATACAAGGTCATCTTTTAATATTTATTTATTTAATTAAAATAACTAATTAGTCGTCCTTGGACAACCATTAATTAAATTAATTAAATCGAACTGTCACCAAAAATTGGGGACATGACACCCTAACAGCAACTCACTCAAAAAAAAAATACTTTTGGCACAAACAAACCAAACAACAAACAAGAAAGCTAGTAAATGATCATTGAAGAGTCGAAAACTAAGGTTTAGACGTTTATGCATTACAAAGCTCTCTGTAGAAACTGTGGAGTGTGAAGTGGTTGAAAAGTGTCAATTCAAAACATCTATCCTATACCTATTATATTCATCCCCTAACAGCAACTCACTCAAAAAAATAATATTTTTGGCACAAACAAACCAAACAACAAACAAGAAAGCTAGTAAATGATCAATTAGTAGTACATGTGAGATCGTCTATTAGTACATGTGATATCAACTATTAGTACATGTATTATCATTTTTGGACTTTCTAAAAGCAGTAATTGGAAGTACCTATAACAATACCATACAATCCCATTGACAGTATGCATCTTATTAAATAAAACTTTTTTAAAAAATTGAATTGTTCAATTTTCTCTAATGTTATTAGTTGAATGTTGATAAAATTGAATTTTTACCCTTTCTATCTTAAGAATTCCTTGCATCTCATCTCATTTATTATTATTCTCCTTTCCTAGCAAGATATGCACATCAATAAGGAGCAATTAAATTGCAGAATATTAATGGGTCTAGGGAGTGTTCAAAAACATCAAATTTCCTCATACAAGTATTGTTTGGTTAGAGCATTTAATATGTTAACAATGGCTCTCGCTGCTCTCGCCAACAGTCCTTCCCGCTCACCAATTTCAAATTTTGCTTCTGCGAACGGTGCTTCTTCGTCTGCAGTTGGAGGGGTTGTTTGTTCTATGACTCTCTTATATATATATTGGATGATGGCTCCCTTGCCGCGTCTGAGCATACCAGGGGCTGCATCGGGTCTTGGTGCCCTGGCTCCTTATAGTGCATGGGCAACGTCTGCTTGTCGGCTACTTGGGAATGTTTTGACAATTACTACTGCTGAGGTGTTCTTCCGACTTCCTCAGGGGCATCAGTTATTGCTTTATGTGGTAATGGCGGTCCATCTTCTGGTCTTCCTACTGGACATTTTGCCACCCACTTTATGGCTGGTGCTAGGGGCCATTGGACTAAGGCTGACCAGTGTGGGGTTCTTCCCCCAGATCTCCTCTCACTGGTGGGAGGAGCTATGCTAATGTTTCAAAATCCTTTGCTACTGCCCCCTCCAAGAAGAAAAACTGTCTCATTTCTTGTGTTAAAGCTTCACTTGTGATTGTTTGCATCTCTTTAGTTGTGGAAAAGGTTAGACTGCTATCAGCAATATGGTTCGGTTGGTAGATTTGCAAGCCTCTGGCCCTCTCTCTTCGATCTATACTGTTGGGTTACCAACTCTTAGAAATAGACCTATATTGATCTCTACCCCTTAGAAATAGAGCTATAATGATCTCTACCCCCTCTGCTCTTCTTCTAAAGACCAAAATGTACTTTTGACCAAAATTTGATCTTGAACAAGTTGTGGGTTTGCGGGGAATTGTTACCTTTTTGTCAAACCATGGAGCGGCTCATGCAATCTTGCAATCTTCTCACTGAACCACTCAATGTGCGTGCATATGTGGGTTCAGCTCCCTGATCTCTTGCTTCATTTTTGGGAGATGTTCTGCTTTGAGGCTGTAGGGAATTGCATTGGTCAGTTCTTAAAGGTAGATGAAGCTACAACGGCTTTAGGTCATTCTACTATTACTCGTTTATTGGTTGATTTAGATGTGTCTCAACCGTTCCTTCGAAACGTGGTGCTCATTGTTGGGGATGGGCCTTGGACTCAAGTGCTAGATTACGAGGGTCATCCCTTCCCTTGTCAATGTTGCTTCTCTACTGGTCACATGGCTTCTGAATGCGCTCTTCATTGTTGCAGAGGTACTACCAACAAGCATTCGATGGTCCATATTTTTTACTCCCTTTCTGAGTTCTCCTTTGAGGACTCCCAAGCTACTAATGAAGAAGACGCCCCATGTGGAAAATCTTGACGAGGCCCATGTTGTTGATCATGGCCAAGATTATGTCGTTCCAAGGGTTGCTCCTACTGCAACCATTGTTGATGCCCCCATCACTATTGGTGCATCAACTTCAAGCCAGGAGGGCATTTTTGCCCCCTCTACCTATGTTACTATGTTGCACCATGGTTTTGTTGATGATGCTTAGCTTCTATAACTTTCTAGCAATTTCATTGACACTTACTGTAATAGAGACTCCTTTGTTGAGGAGTTGTAACAAAGTCTCCTTCATTGGGTAGACTAAGGATAATATAACCTAGACAATTGTCCAAAGTTGTAGAAAGAACTCTCACCCCTCTATTCTTGCGGTCTACATTTGACCCTTCTAGTTCGACAATTGCCTCTACTCTTTATTTTGTATTTTTAATGTTTTTTTTTCTATATAAAAAATTATTGGTTGGTTAGGCATTTTCATCTTGAAAAGCTCAAAAACTAAAGCCAACATTTTTGTTTTCCCTTAAATGCAATTCACCTAAGGTTGGATTCTGTCCTAGAGGCAATGGAGGAGGCCCTTAGGGACTTCTTGCTAGTTGATATTGTGTCTTCCAATGTGTTTTGGACGATGTATGCTTGTATTTTTCTGGAGATCAACGTCTCCAAGGGATTCCCTGAAAAAATTAAGTTAGCCACCCCACCCCTCTTGGCTCTTGGATTTAGCTTCTCTATTATGAGGGTATCCCCTTTAGATGCAGGAAATGCCATAAGACCAGCCACCTTGCTACGCACTGCTCCTCTAAAAAGTCTAGACCGAAGAAGTCGCTTTCTTGGTGGAAGGGGCTTTCAGATGATCACTACATGGTTCAAAAAGCCCCCTCTCTTGGGGATGGTGGCTCTTCTCAGGACTCTTTGGTGGCAAATTCGATTGCTATCTCTAATGGTACAAATGTTGCCCCAACATTAGTGACCTCTTCAGTTCTCCCTCCTTCGAATTTTGTCACTGGTGATTCAATTGTAGCCCCTCTTGTGGCTATGTCTCAAGATGTTGTTGTCCCTTCTTCTGTTGCGGTCCTGATGTCGTGTGGTGGTGGTGGTTCTACTGCCCAAGAGGTTTTGGGGGTTGGTTGTGGTGTTGCTGACTTTGTGTGCCAGAAGGCCACCGGTATGTTGGAAGATGGATGGCCAACTGTAAAAAGAAAAAAGGTCAAGCCCTCTGCTCCATCTTTTGATATGGCACTACAATCTCAAAAGACGGGGACCGGAAGGTAAATCTTGAGGCCTGGCATGTTTGCAGCCGTTTTTGGATCTCCTGGCTCTTTTGGCTTGTTGTTCTTTGTAGTTTGATATGGTTAAGGACTGTCTATTTCTTTTGTAACCATGGGGTTTTAGGTGCCCATTCAAAACTTGTTTTGGTGATTGATGAAAACTGTATTATCTATGATGCCACCCTGGTCCCCTTGTTTTGGTTGATGACCTGTTTCACCTTTGGGCTGTAGTATTTTTTGATTTGGGCTTCATTGAAAATTTCAATTTGTATAGAGTTTAAAGCACCCTTCAAAACTTGTTTTCCTTTATCAAAAACATCAAATTTTTGGTACAACACTATCTATCTCAATCGCCTCCCAAACATTGTATATTTCTCTTTACATAGATACTTACCTCCTCCCAACCATTGTGTTTTGCTTCTCATAGGAAAGTGGAAACCAGTTTAGCTTAATTTAAATTTTTTATATGAATTTTGTTTTTTGTTTGAAGTTTATGAGTGTCAGCTGAAACCATCCTAATATAGTTTTGTTGCTAGCTGTGTAATCTAACAATCATAAAAAATATTACCTATTAGGCCCACCTTAACGAGTCTTTATGCTCTCCCCCATTATATTGTGTATTTTTTTTTTGGTTGCACGATAAAAGAAGTGTAAAAATATAAATGACTATTTAATTTGCTCATATTTTCATTCTGGTACCAGATGTCTGTATAATTATGTCATTCATTCTCGTTTGCCTATCTGAATCTCTCAAAGTTTAAATTCCCCCGAAATTATCGCGATCATAACTTGATTTGCAAATGGTGTCTCTCAAGTTTCCTTTGCATGTCTAACAACATCCCTTTCACTCGCGAGATTGCATAACGTCACAATATTAAAAAATGTGGAGACAATAGTCAAGATATGTAAAACATGTTCTCACAGAGTAAACTCGCGAATTTAATAATGTGGGAACTTATAAATATACTTCCATTATAGAAATATGATTGTCTTAGAAATTAGTTATACATTAGCCTACGCAACTCTTCACATTTCCCATTATGCAACAAGAATATACGCTTCGGGCTTTTCAATTTTTTAATTAAATTTTCTTACGGGTGCATATTCGTAAGATATCTGATTCCTTTCACATGCCTTACCCCTCCAGACTTCTTCAACCCCACAGTGTGTTTGATGGGACGCATGCAAAATATTACTGCAAATTTATTCTTCTAAGTATCAAAGATTTCTAACTTTAACTGCAATATTTAATTCCTCGAATTGTCAGATAGAACAAGATAACGATCTCAAATCTGATCAATGCTCGGTTATGACTTTTTTGAAAAATGGTCATGATTTCAATCAGGTAGTTTGCATACCGTCGATGTATGATGCTTTGTCTCTGACACACAAATCCACTGATTTGTAATAGTTTTTATTGCTTTCCATCCCATACAAGATGCTCACGTACATTCCAAATATTCAATTCCAACTTGCAATCTTTCAAAAAATTCAAGATTGAATTGCAAGCTATTAATCTATTATCGATTAAAAATTTCCATAACAAGTAATCAGATTAGGGACGAAATCTTGATCAAGAAACGCATTGAAAGACCCAGCAAAGAGTCAGAGTTGAGGAGTGAAGCCAATATCCAGAGATCACAAGTATTACCTACCAGCAAACCTAAGCTTTCAATTCCCTTGAAACTTATTTTTCCAAAAATACTCAAGATAATTGTGCTAGTCTATATGCTACAACGTCAAATTAAATTATGGATGGGGGCCCCATATTTCATGACCCAGAGATAAAACCAATCCGTATTATACCTTGCCCTTTCTGAACAACCACCTTGAATGTAAAAATTACAACACACTTAACATGCCAATAGCACCCTAACAACAGATAACACCTCAACATGTATTCAAGGTCTTTTGAGGTTTATGTTAAATAAAGATGGACGGCTCCTGCCGTTTCCTTGGCTTAAAAAAATCCTCTCGCAATATACAAGATAGAAACAGACGATAGATTGAGAAGAAAACAACTGTGCTTCAACGGCCTTCAGCAATTCCACCAAGACACCGTACAGAATATCAAATTGAGAGTAGATGAATCCTGCTCTGTAAAAACTTGTTTACCTTGGAAATTTTATGAACACATTCATCTAATGATTGTTTGAAAGGGCAATTTTATAAGGAAAAGAAGATCTATCATAGGAAGATGCCATTGTACACAAACAGTTCACATGGTAAGCACTTCTGATTAGAAGCAGCAGCATACGGATAAGGTCAGCGTCTCTTTTTGGGGTTGTTATCTGGATTTCCTTTTCTCATCATTGCTGAAAACTCATCATAGTTTATTCGCCCATCCTAATCATATGATTAAGCATGAATTAGCGCTATCTAATATTCAAGGTGAAAGTTTACTAAAAACAGAATATTAAATTAAAAATGAAAGCAAGAAAAAATATCTACTCACATTGTCTGCGTCAACTTCAGCAATTATATCCTTAATAGTTCCCTCATCCCCCATTCCATATTTTTTCAAGGCTTGTTCCAGTTCATCCTTTGTAATGTAGCTGAAAAAAGAGAATCCAATAAAAACGCTCAACTAACATGGTTAAAATTCTACTAAACAAAGAAATTCAGAACTTAGTTTAGGTGCACAAGTGCTTACCCACTGTTGTCCTTATCAAAGTATTGGAAGGCACCATACAAATGATCTTCTCTTTCCATTCTGTTCATATGCATTGTAGCTGTGATAAACTCAAGATAATCAATTGTCCCATTCCCATCGACATCAGCCTGAACCAGACATTAAAAAACCACATACAAAAGACAAAGTTAGAAAACAAAAGACACAATGCCATTACATTATAGCAGAGCTTCTACTTCACACAATAAGTTAATCGGACAATAATCACAACGAAACAGATCTGTTGTCTTACAGCCTCCATTAATTGCCGGACTTCAGCCTCTGAGATTTTTGAGCCTTGTCTTGCAAGACCTGTTTTTAATTCTTCATAAGTTATAGTACCACTGCCATCAGTGTCCATATTCTTAAACATCTCCTTCAACCCCTTTATTTCCTCTTCTGACAGTCTTTCAGCAATAACCTGCAAGAGAAATCCACATAATTTAGAACAGGTATAACTAAATCATATAAAAAGCAAAGAACTGAATTGTTAAAAAGTAAAGCCTCACCTTCAGAGCAACTTTCTTAAGCTTATTTGCAGCCCTAAATTGCTTCATCCTAGACAAAACTGCACTGTCAATTGGTGTATCTGGAGCCTCACCATCTTCTTTGATCCAGGGATGTTCTGTATTGCCCATCACTCTTATTAGTGCATATATGATACAAGAGACCTCATGTCAAAGCAGAAAATAGAAAATTTCACAGCTTACTTAAAACTTGAAGAGCTGAGAGTCTCTCTTTGCGATCAGAATTCAGCATCTTTTTTACCAGGTCCTTTGCACTACTAGAGATTGATGGCCATGGATCAGATTCAAAGTCAATATACCCACGTAAGATTGCATCAAATATACCTTGCTCTGTCTCTGTTAAATCAAAGTTTAAACATTAATTAGAAAATTATAACCTTACCATATATTTAAAGCAATTGTATGGGTTCATTATGCTACTGACCTGCCCAAAAAGGAGGGACTCCACTAAGAAGAATATACAGTATCACTCCTGCACTCCAAACATCTACTTCTGGTCCATAGCTTCGCCTTAGGACTTCTGGAGCAACATAATATGCACTGCCAACAATGTCTCTAAATAATTGACCTGCACCAGATAGCAAGTCAATAACAGCAGAAAAGCCCCTGGAAAACAAGCAAAAGTTCTCGTAATCTACAAAGCCTTCAAACTATTTGACAGACAGAATATGGTAGATGAAATGCACATGATTGTATGCAGAAGGCAACAATCAGACTTGTTTGTGCAAAAGAAAGCCAAAAGAGTCTCTTGGCATCACATGCTAAACAAAATAAATCAGTTATCAACATACTAGAATTTTTAAACCAAATCCAACCAAGCCAGGTCAGTCAAATGTGAAATGACCAGAAGGGTATTGGATCTTTTAATGTGGATTACAACTAAAATCAAAATAACTCTGGCTTGACAAGTGGCCAAGCAAACTTTTAAGAGATCCAAAATAACATTACTAAGTTAAAAGAATCTTCAAACGTAAATTCTATAAAAATATTACAGTGTGAAGCAGATGCTCAGCAGAAGTGCAGTAAAAAGCATATGTTGCCTTCCAAGTTCGAAGCCATAATTATCGAGAAATCTTTTATACTGCAAACTTTACAGGAAGTTGCTAGTGCTAGGAACAAAGCACATTTTGTGAACATCGTTTGCAAAAGAGTAGAAGGGGCAGATTGGTATATTTTAGAACAATAATATACATGATTCTTTTCATTTCCTACTATTCTTCTTTCTCTACCCATGTTGTTAGAGGTTAGAACCTCTGCTTGACTATAGAAGCCACATATACAAGGCTATGAACTGGCCATGTGAAGGTCACTTGACAATGGAAGCAATGTGCAGAATGAAATCAAGATGTAAGTTTTATGTATAGGTTGAGAGAGAGAAAAGAGGTTCAAGTTAAAATTCGAACTCATGTCTAAATGACAAGTTTGTGGCAATTCAATACTTCATTTCTGGGAGGTTTGATGTTTTTCCTGCAACTTAGCATGACAAAACATCTTTTATCTGGGATAAAACTTTATTGTAAATTTCACATAGCTGTAAAACAGGCCTGCCTACCATATGATCTCTAGTTTTTTAAATGGTTTGTAAAGAATTAAATGATAGAAACGTGTTTCCAACTTCAAACTCTTGGCAAACAAAAAGATCTACTCCCCGACTCCTGGCAGGAGTCACGGTAAGGTGATGAACCCCTGGAAAACTCAAGAACATTCTAACAAATATTTGGGGCCACAAAGTATGCAACTATGTGAAAAGGATGTGGTTGACAGGTTGGGCATTCACTTTAAAGATATTGATGCTCCAAACAATCAGAAAGAGATTTTACAGACATTATTGTCCAAAAGAACTGCCCAATTATCAGAAGGGGAAGTTGAGATCTATCAGTGTGGTGAGTGGGGAACTGGATTCTTGGCCATATACATGTATTTAATGTTAAACGAAGATACAGTGGACCACATGCTACTGGCATGCAAAGTGGAAAGCGACACATAATGAGGCCAAATTTCAAGCAGCTGTGCTCCAATTGATTAGGGGAATAAACTTAATATTTATAGAATTGATTATGGAGATTCACACAAAGAGATTAATGCCCTTCTAACAAATAATATGCCAAATTGGAAGCTAGGGAAGCAGTTGTAGCAGATTCATGATGTGTTAAAATGCCATGACAAGAGAACCACAATTTCCATATTCAAGAAAGGGAACAGTGTGGCAGATTTCATAGCAAAGATAATGGCAGGAAAGAAAGGGCAGGAGATTGAGGTCAGCTCATTGAAAGCTTGGCACGAATTTTGCAAATAGTCTAGGTTAAGGTTGGAGGATCACTGCAAGTGTAATGGCACTGCCTGTTAACGTATGTGTTTTCCAAATGGCAGCGAACTCTTGTATTTATAATGAGCATAAGCTACATGTCCCTTTATGGGACATGTCTATTTGTTAATTAGAAAATTAATATAATAACAAATATATATGTGTGTGTCTGTGTGTGTATGTATGTATTATATAATATGTAGTTATATATATTCATAGGTTTATCCGATTGAAGCTACCAAACATCAACACGCCCTCTTAGATAGGGAGGATAAGCACAACACAAATATTACACAATTGATAATATTAGTAATGGCGAATTTTAAAGATGTCTTTGATCAGAAGATATCCACCATTTAAAATCATGAGTATTGGCCTATCAGAATAACAACACATAATATTCACCAAGTACTCAATAAGGTAGTGGCCTCCAGAACATCAACACGTGATATTCACCAAATACCTATTATATATCTATACAAACAACTCATAGACTCTCAAGTTAATGACATCTAACATTGAGCTGTTGATTTACAAGATATAATCCATCATGATCTGTTTCAACTTTTACATAAAATGTATATGGATAAGCACAACACAAATATTACACAATTGATAATATTAGTAATGGCGAATTTTAAAGATGTCTTTGATCAAAAGATATCCACCATTTTAAAATCAAGAGTATTGGCCTATCAGAATAACAACACATAATATTCACCAAGTACTCAATAAGGTAGTGGCCTCCAGAACATCAACACGTGATATTCACCAAATACCTATTATATATCTATACAAACAACTCATAGACTCTCAAGTTAATGACATCTAACATTGAGCTGTTGATTTACAAGATATAATCCATCATGATCTGTTTCAACTTTTACATAAAATGTATATCATGACTTTACTTATTGTAAGATTGTCACCTTCCACTACAAATACAAGTGATGATCATTTGGAAGTCGTCACTTCCTCATTATGTGAGGTAGGCTCATTTAATCATGCAATCACATGCATGATACCAAAAGTTTACATGAAATCAAAAATACCTCTAATTCTGATATGATCAAGATCTTCAAGGATCAACTAAAACATATGCTCTGTCAACTCCTTCTGATGGATGTATCAGACTCCCTCTAAACATCAACCTTCTCAGCTCCTCATCCAATGTTGCCTCTGACGAAGTGTCAAATTCCCTTTGAATCTAATATTAATCATCCTTTTCCTGCAAGACCATCCTCAGAGAGAAAGGAAAAGATAAAGGCAAATAGCTCTTACACACACACACACATACGTATGTATGTATATATTTATATAACAATAAAATATACCTATCCACTATACTATGATGGGGCCCATGTATAGTTTGATGCCTTTGCCACTCATTGGGGTTCCTTGTTCCACATTATAAATACCACTGAGCCTTTAATAATCTCATTCAAACCTCTTACTTATGCAAGTTTTAACCTACTTCAATTTCCTCTTAGCCTCCGCGTAAGATATCTTACAGTGTTGTTGCTTATTCGGTTAGTTCAACCCAAAAATTTCTCACTCAGGGGATCCACGTGTCACCATGGTCTGAACATCTTGTTTGATGTGCCTACATTTGGTGGGTCCTTCCTTGACAAACAACAATGCACCTTAGTATACTCCTTATTTCGTGGCCTGGCCCCATATTTGTAACTCACAAAACCTTCTCTAGATACTTTTGTCAATGAACATCCACATTAATGGTCGACAGCCCCTTGTTTGTACACACGCAGTAGCATATGTGTTCTTCCACTTTGTTAATCACGTTCGATGCTATTCACCGACTCTTGTGTCTCCAAACCAATCTCCTTCATCTCTATATTATCATCACCATGGCCAATCATAGTGATATCTCATTGCTCATGATGCATTCCATAATCTGCGTAGCCATTGTCAACTCTTATAGCATGTATGAGGCACTATGTCGAATCTCTCTGTCGTATCAAGGGGACTTCTGGATGCAGATGTGACATTGTGTTTAGTTTATGCATACTATGGTTTTGACACTTTCGATCTAACCAATAATCTCTAAGATTATTCAACTATATGTAATGTACAATTGCCGATATGCCACTACCTCAATCATACTTCCGTGTGTATTAGAATTGTCAACAAAGTACCAGGTGTGAAGCACGATAATTGTAATTGTGAAGTCATATTATCCCATATATTACGTGTCAAAACATATAGAATTACATCCACAGATTGACATGAACATTTTACCATTGTTTCTATGCAAACATTGCTTTACATGTATTCACTACCCAATTCTCTTCCATTACAATGCCACTATTGTAATCAACTTTTTCAAATGTTATCCCTGGCACATACAGAAACGTCTTGTTAATAGGTAGAAGTTGACTTGCTCTGATACCATGTTAAGGTTGGAGGACCACTGCAAGTGTAATGGCACTTCCTGTTAAGGTATGTGTTTTCCAAATGGCAACAACCTCTTATATTTATAATGATCATAAGCTATGAAGCGACATGTCCCTTGTGTATTCGTTAATTAGATAATTAATATAATAACAAATATAATTATATATATATATATATATATATATATATATATATATATATATATATATATATATATATATATATAGATTTCTCTCCTATAATAATAGACTTTTATCTCAAATATAATGAACAAATAAACACAAACATATTATATCTCATATATATTCATAGGTTTATCTGATTGAAGCTACCAAACATCAACAACCTGCAATGAAAAAGAACTAGTTTGCCAACCAAGACGGATTGTAGAGAAAGAGAACTAGTGGTGAATGATGAGGAGTTGAGCAAAGTTGTGGTTAGCACACCACCATCTACTTCAATGACAATTTGACAATATTAAATTGAAATAACGGAACAGATTTGTCTCATCATGACATTTGCAGATTGAGTATGGATAGAATTGTATTCCTGAGAGTTAAGAAAAGGCAGATGGAGTTTCTAGGGGAAATTTCAGGCAAAGATTAATGGATTCTTCAAGACCAAAGCTAGAGTTGCTCCGTTATCTCCATAATCAAGGGGAATGAAGGGATATTTGCAATGCACAATCCTTGGACTTACTGTCAAATGCAAGGGTCTGGCCATAGATTGATGTCACACAAAATGATCCTATTGTGCAGTGCATCATCTGGGGTGTGGGAATGGACGCATTAGTGACAAGTATGGGTATAAACTTCATTAGAGCATGCCCTGGGACAGTTGTGGAGGGTGGCATGGATTGGTCGTGCTTTGGTCAACATGGCTGTGGGGATGGAAGACATTGAGAATGAAGAAGGGTAGCAATTTGGTGATGGGAGTTGTGTGTGAAAAATGTGGACAAATATGCAAACACACTTCTATGAATCCTTATACTTGAAATTCTTCAAAATAACACCATGAAAGCGCAAGATCTCAAGAATCGACTCATAGCTTCCTATCATCAATGTGCGAAGACCTTCAAAGGTTTGTAGTGGTGGCTCTCATATGAACATTAGCCTTGGTCTTCACAAGTACATCCAATGAACGAAAGGTTCAAATGATCATGAACATGCAAGATATCTCCAAGTCCCCGAGAAAGCTTCAAAAAATGTCTATCATAACGGTAGCATAAGAAGTCACGATCTTCTCATAAGAATGCTCGAAGTCCTCAAGGAAATCGCATGAAAGCTCCAAATAATGGTGATAATAAAATTGCCTCCTCCAAAATGAAGGAAGGAGGTCTCCTCATATACCAAAGCCAAGAGGCATTCCCAAATTGGAGGGAAAATGAAAATTAAATGAAAAGGTGTGACCCACATAAGAGAATGTGCAATTAGCATTTAATTAAGAGATATGGAGTGTAAAACTCCATAAAAATTATAAGATGAGGGGTGTTTTTATTTAATTTAAATGTAAACTAGTTCCTTTTCTTATAAAATAAAGTGTGTGACATTTATTTAATTATTTCTTTTAAAATAATAATTGTTGCACATAAAAATTAAGTGAGGAGGGGTTTTATTTAATTAAAAGGGAGCAAATTCCTTTAATTAAATAATACAAAAATCAAGATGATCCAACCATTTATTTAAAATTAATTAAATATATTAACTCCAATTTAATCAAGGAAATTGATATAAAATATTAATGATTAATTAAATAATTCAAATAAATTGAATAACTCAAGTAATTTAATTTGATCAAAGGAAATGGTGATGTAAATATCGATTCAAGCTTGAGATAAATTATGAAACCTAGGCACATAGTCAAGGTGACCATTTTAGGGTGCATACAGGAGTCTCTCTTCTCATATAAATATAGATGATATTAAGGTTTAGATAGTTTAGAATCTTTAGATAGACTATAGAGTAGACACAAGACATGGCTCTGTTGCATGCTTTGACAATATGGCAACATGAAAGGGAGATATGAGCCAAATGACAGATGGCTCCATATGCATGTTCTAGGGGAGACTGACGTAAACCTTTTATTATCAATAGATGGGTGTAGCCCCTTATGGCAACATTTACTGATCATAAAAAAGAAAGATCTACTCCCTGACATTTCAAGATTTCTATTGAGAAGGTACTTAACAGAAGGGGCAGCATTAAGAAACAATAACATCTTATAATACCAACCCATATGAAATCACCTTTATTCAGCACTACTTTCCAACCACTGAGTTGTTCTAATATGACTTATACTGCTAGGCTGTTTTGATGGGACTACAACTAATGCTACTAAAAAAAGAGAATCAAGAATCACAAGACAGGACAGTCTCACCAAATCAAATTATTAGACTTTTTTAGTGTAAATGTAAGATTCCTTTATTTATTAGAGTTTTCTACTTGCATCTATGGATTAAGGTTCCTTAGATGTGTAGTCCTGTTCTTTTTTATTAATAGATTTTTCCCAAAGCCAATAAATGGTGGCCCTAAAAATGAGATGATCTCAACTAGTAAAATTTAAATAAGTGGAGCTTTCATTGTGGAGAAAGCACACAAATCCCCAAGACATAATGAATAATGGGGTAAAACACTACACCTTTAGGTGTGTCATACCCCAACAGATGAGTTGTTAAACATGCCAGATGTTTACTTGGTTAAACTCCCACGTCCAGTCCGAGCCTCAATTGACAGTCAACCATATCAGATGTTTAGTACACCGGCAAACCCTCATGTTTCATCATTACTGGAGGAGCCTCTTGATTAGTAATAAATATCACTTTTCATTAGTTCATGGAATTTAATTTCTAAACATGAGTTAAAAAGTTGAAATGGCAACACGAGAAAACCAATTTTCCAAATACTTATTTACTCAGATAGGCTTCCTTGTATGTGTGAATCACAAGAGTCCAAAGTGTGTGATTGTTTTACAAATAAATCGTTAAGCCCATTGCTGTTATTTGTTCATTGGCCTACAGTCACGTAAGCCTTTCTGAAATGCATTAGTAATTACTAATTCACTTATTTGACAAAAGTCTATGGTAAGCTGCCAGCAAATGAGGAATTGCAGTTGATTTATATGGAATACAGGGCTGGACAGAAATATAATTAAAGTACATTCCTGTAACTTAAAAATGACTTTAACCGTATACGTGGTTTTACAAGAAATTCGAATTTTTCAGGAGTGGAGAGCAGGGGGTGTGGGGTTCCAGGATACAGCTGGATGTTGCTAGAATGTCTGGGTATTCCCAAATTGAGGAACATTCTAAGGGGATGTTCCCTTGCAGAGGAGCTCTGCTGTTTCAAAAGAAAAAGCGGAATGGCAGGGGAAGTTCCATCTGAACCCATATCCCCAAGACACTCAGGTTTCCAGTAGCAGTGGAAAACCTGCAAAAACATGTTGTCCGAGACCACAGAAATGAAATGAAATCTTTCTACAATGTCTATGAGGCCAAAGCAGCCAATGGGACCTAAGCACCGCACACAATCCCCAACCACCAAAGCCTTAAAAGGTTTCTATTCTTCTCTGGAGATTGATTCAGCGGCAATATTTTTAATCAAAGAGTATCCATATTCGTCCATCCTTGCCTTCAAAAAATTCTGATTTTGGAAAGCCTGCCCAAACTTTTATCTTTCATGTGATACAATCATCCTAACCTTTTTCGTTCTGTTTTAAATTAAGAAAGAATAAGTAAATTCAGCCATACAGCCACCAAATTTAACCCTGACATCCACTCCTCAGAATTGTGCACTTCAAAGATCGGGGCAGTATATACGTAAATGTTTAATGTGATAAACTACCTAATCCAATTCTGCGTGTAATGACCCTGTGGAACCAAGCAGTATAATTGTCAATAATTAAATCACCTAAACGGCTACAACCAACTCTGGGTGCCCAGGAGAAATGCAGCAAAATATGAGCTCTGACGGAGGGAACAACCAAATACATTGGGCATAACTATTGGAATACAGCAATAACTTGTCAACTGATCCGTATATTATTTTCCCTACTCAGTACGAATGCATCTGCCGATTTGTCAGGCAGCGCTAGTTTTCTGAATGGTATTAAATTTACAATCGTTTTGCTACAAATATAATCCCTCACCTTCTATAATAGCAAGAATTCTGCGATTAGAATACAAAAATTACTCGTTAAATGACCCGCATACTGTTTTCTTTGATCAATACAAATGCATCTACCGATTTGCCAGGCAGCGCCATTATTCTGAATGGTATTGAATGGTTTACACTCAACTTCCTACAGCTGAAACCCCTCAACTTCCATAATAACGAGAATTCTGAGATTGGAACCATAAATTACTCGTTAAATGACTCGCAGATTATATTCTCCAATTAGCACAAACGCATCTGCCGATTTGCCAGGCAGCGCCATTTATCTGAACGGTACAAAATTTACACTCAATTCCCTGGAGATAAAACTCCCTCACCTTCTATATTGCCAGGATTTTTGAGATTGGAATACAATTTAACAAGAGCACGCCCAAAAAAGACATCAAAAATCAAACTTTCAAAGACGTAGGAAAAAAAAATAGTTGTCTAACACACCGAAACGGATTTTCTACCAAAACACAAAAAAGAAAAGGGTTTTAAGGGGAAAAGCTAAAAACCTTCTTTAAAGAAAGCCGAGAGCCCAAAATCTGTGGCCTTGAGCGGCGCATTCTCGTCCTTACTCAACAGCAAAAAATTCTCAGGCTTCAGATCCCGATGAACGACCCCCATAGAATGGCAAGTATGCACCATCTGAACAATAGTCCTGCAAAGCGTAGCCGCAGCACGCTCCGTATAATGCCCCTTAGCAATGATCCGGTCAAAAAGCTCACCTCCAGCACAAAGCTCCATGACTAGATTGACCGAATGCCGATCCTCGTATGCACCCTTAAGCTCCACAATGTTAGGCTGCCCTGTAAGATGATGCATGATCTGCACCTCTCTCCTCACATCCTCAACATCATCCTTGTTCGAAAGCTTCCGTTTCGCAATGGTCTTGCAGGCAAACAGCTCGCCCGTGGTCTTGTGAGTGCAAAGATAGGTCACGCCGAACTGCCCGCGGCCGAGCTCACGGCCGATCGTGTAAGTCTCCCTCACATCCTCCATTGGCCGGCCAAGGACTGCACCCATGGGCTTGGGCTTCACGGCAGGGCGCGGCCGCAGGGGCGAAGCGGCCGACGTCATGCCCGATTGTACTTGCGCCTGAGCGCTTCCACCCAACCCATTTCGCGGCACCTCCTCTTTCTGCTGACTGTAATTCTGATAATGGTTTCCATTCGTCTCTGGTCTGGTTACCCGTGAGTCCTTGCTCGAAGCCCCTGCACAATTCCCCATTTTCGCTCTCCCTTCACTACAATTCCGCAACTGAATCTGACTCCCCTGTTCTGGACTGAAATCTTGGAAGGAAATAGTGGCAAACAGTTTAGGTTTTACATGGAATTCCCGAACCGAGTGGTATTCCCCTGTTTTGGATGGAATGAGTGGCAGATAGCTTAGGTTTTTTATACGCTGCGCGAGAGCGAAGGCAACGCGTATGAAGAGACCGTTTCTAGTTTCCTATGCGGAAGGAGTGAGGGGGTCAAAGGAAGGAGTTGTCCACGCGGATTGTCCACGTCAGCGATAGTTGTCGTGTCACCACCCTTTGGAAGTCTCGTTCTCCTCAAGACAACGAGAGATCCGACAGGCGTCGCCGGTTAGACGAGACGTTAATTACCACGTGGAATAAAAAAATCCCACGCAGAAAACACCATTCCAGTTCTGTCTAGTTGTTATTATTGTTATTGGAAATGAAAGCACCGTCTCTGTTTTGTCTGGTTCTTGGAATTTGGTAAAGGAGTGTGGGGCGGTTGCTCATGATTTATAAGTGAGAAGTGGCTAGAGAGCTTCTCTATCCCCTAGAGGCTATCATTAGCCCCGTGGAAGTCAAAATAATTTGTTTTTTCATTTTTAAATAAATGATGATAAGCATGAAGATGGCTGAAAAGTACAAGCTGATTTGAGCTCGATTTTCTATGTTATTTTACTATCTTGTAGAGGTTTGAGCTAGAATAGCCTAGATTGAGAGTCAGAAAGGAATCTGCTTTTATCACATTAGTCTTTTAATGTATTTATAGCCTGATGGGTCTATAAGAATAGAATCTTTGAACTTCATTAATAGCAAATTACATAATAACTTTTTAACATGTTTATCACTATTAAATTTCATAAAAAATTCTTTGAACTTCACTAATATAATAGAAAAGTATCTAATGATTTTTTTTTTTGATGAATAGTCTTTTTCAATTAATAAAATTTATTAAGTTTACAATTCACAAAAAAAAGGTCAGAGGATACAAGATCACCCTGCGAATGAGTTCACACAGTCGAAGCCGGAATTAACAACATGGCCTCAGCCAGAAACTATTCACTATTCATCAAAAAATAATAATTTAACAACCTCAAGCTGCCAAGGCAGTACCAGCAGAGGGAGGGTCGTCTTTATCAGGAAATCCCCATGCATCAGTGGGATTGTGGGGCGGACTGGGAATAGTCCAACCGTTAGCAGCATCAGCAGGATTTGGGGTAGTCGCAGTCTCCGCATCCTTCTTGTATGGCCGCAAAGGAGAAATTGCCAAGGCCAGCTGAGGAAACTTGCCAGAGTGCGCCCGTCCAAGGGGAGGAGCCGGGGACCGGCCAGAAGCCCGCCTAGGGGGAGGAGTCGGGGACCATCCAGAACCACCACGCGGTGGGGAAGCGAAGCGGCGCCTCCAACCGCCATGTCCATCACTGGGAGAGCGGTGGCGGGGAGCCTAGGAGCACGGCGTGTGTGAATGGCGGCCAGAGGACTGGCGTCGGGAACAGCGACCGCAAGACGAAGAGGCATCGGCCGAGGCATCCGAAGGCACTCTGGCAATGGTGCATGGAGCATTGCCCTAGTGATTTAACAATTCCTGTAAGTGCGCAACTTCCAGGGCAACTTTATTAGCTTGCACCTGTATCTGCATAATGACATTGTTACAAATGCATGCCTTAGTGTAAATTGCAATGTTAACATCCAAAAAAATGTGAGTGAATAAAACTGCATTCCTATCTTTCCACAAAGAAAACAAAATTTCCATCCTGAAGGTATGCCAAATCTGGGAGAA
Source organism: Cupressus sempervirens (assembly GCA_028749045.1). Taxonomy (NCBI): domain Eukaryota; kingdom Viridiplantae; phylum Streptophyta; class Pinopsida; order Cupressales; family Cupressaceae; genus Cupressus; species Cupressus sempervirens. The sequence continues at coordinate 796,479,728 of CM053792.1, forward strand.
CTTCCGAGGAATTCTAGGGGAATCACCCAGCAGGATCATGTGCCAGGAAAAAGGTTCGGGCCTGAAAGGCTTGAAAAAATCATGAATTCAATGCCAATAATTCTGAGCACGCTTGCAAAACCAGAAAATATGCAAAAAAGACTCAGGTTGACCACAGAAGGGGCATCTAGGATGAGGAACCCCGATGTGCTTGAGCCGAGGCCCCAGGGGAAGACCTTGGAAGGCAAGGCACCAAGCAAAGTGGGCAATCTTAGGTTTTGTAATGGCACTCCAAATGGTGTCGAAATGTTTTCTCCATTGAGAAAGCGAAGATTGCAAATGCCACCGTTGATTAAGCGTGTCCACCATTGGAAGGTGGGGTGAAAGCCATCTGTACCCCATATTGGGCTTATAATTGGTAAATGAAGTGGCAGGATACCACTTCCAATCATGCCACCAAGGACGAACTCTAATGACTTTTTCACACAAGAGTCTATTATCTTTTTAAGAACTACCTTGTAGATATTGCTTTTACTTTTAGATATTAAGTTGGAGAGATGTAATGAGTCGATGTTTGGTTTGAGTTTCAAATGATATTTGATACTATGGCTATTAGAGAGTCTATTGACATTTTACGAATTGATAGATATTGCTTTTACTTTTTAAGTTAAGTTCGGCAAGTTGAAAGGATTTAAGTGATCTAGTATGGATATTGGAGAGTCTAATGACTTTTTAAGAACTAATAGATATTGTTTTTACTTTTTAATGATTTTGAAATAAAAAAAGACCAAAGCAAGGGGGTCAGCCCTTACAACCAAAAAGTTGTCAACCAACACACTACTAGCAAAACAAGTAGATAGCAGTCACATACAATAGCAGACTACAACTATTAACCAAAAACATAGCTAATAGAGAAACAACTAACTAAAATAGAAACTATAGTACTAAGCATACTAAGATTGTTCAAGACATAAACTGTTGGCACAAACACAACCAACCCAGTCCAAAAACATCACATTATCATTTACATCTATCAACATAATATCTATACTAAATCTAAAGACTATAGTACAAAACATTCTATTAAAGTTCAATTTTTTTTAAACTGTTGGCATAAACAAGCCAACCCAAGTCTGTGAATAAGCTGTAAACTAGCAAACCAAGTAGTATCTAAAACTAATAAACAACTATGGCTAAAAAGCCCCTAGGAACCACCACATTATTTTTCATCTTTATCTTTTCCCTTCCCAGCCAGAAGCACTCTAGCCCAATCCTTAGGAAGGAACTTATACAGGAGCTTGTTGTCCTCCATGTCCAGCCCTATCTCATCCTTCTCTTATACCAATAATTGAAGGGTGGTAGCAGGAGCATGGGTAACCTTCAAGGCAAATTTTGAGGAGTAAAACCCATCCTCTAAAGATTTGACCCTCTCTCTATCTGTGCATTATTCTCATTCTACTCCTCCTCTTTCTCTGTGTTTCCTTTTTCAACATTCTTATGTGTCTCTTCAGTCTTTGCCAATGGCTGGTTTTCATCCTGCAAAACCTGGGGGTTAATAAAAATATTGGTTTTTTCCTTAGCCAAAGAAGAGTTGGTAATGGGGGAGGTATCTGCTTTATTGTAGTCTTCACAAAAGGTAATAGGTTGTAAGGTAAAGCTAGCTGACACATGTGTCATCTCAGTGGTATTGACATTACCAGCAAACACCCAAGTGTTATCAACAAAATTTTCACTTTTTTCTTTCTCCTCATTCCCATTTTCTCTCTTAGAGTCAAAAAGTTTCTCCTCCTCCAGTTCTCTTTCATTATTTTCAAAATTCTTCTCTTTCGCCTCCTCAACCCTAAATCTATTAGCCTTTTGTTTATATCTTTCTTGTGTTTTGGCTAACCTTCCCAACCTTCTCCTACCATTTCCTCCCTCCTCTTCCTTTGACTCCCCAATGTCCACCTCAACTAGCTTTTCAATTTTGATTTTTTTACTACCCTTTTGTTCAACTACCGAATCTGGGTTTTTCTTTTTCTTATTATCCCTACTAGGAGAAGGGTGCAGCGTGTGGATTCTGGTTCTAGTGCTAGTACTCGGAGGGGAATTTTGATGGTGACGTTGATTATTAACAACAATAACCCTAAGGGGACAAAGGGCAAGATGAAACTGGTAAAGTCTAAAGATCAAACCCTGGTGAATGATAGTGAAATTATTACCCTTACTTATTTTCTCCTTAACATCACTTATCATGTCCTCAAGAGTGTAATAGAAAGAACGGGATAGAAATAAAATCTCTATTTCTGAAATGGTCCAGTATAGGGAAGTGATAATAATAATAAACTCCAAACCTGCCTTCGAGCATGAGGTATTTCATGATCACCAAGTAAACATTATCCCAAGGAGCAGGTAGCTTATCCCTCCAGAAGCCTCCCCTGTAGCAAATAGGTTCTTCATCCTTGACAAAAAGCTATTCATGTTGGCTTTGTCCGTCATTTTCATAACTTTCTTCCATTTTTCCCCTTTTAGGGACAACCCAATGGCCATCGCAATAACCTCCTCATTCACTTGAAATGTGATACCATTTACAGTACCTCTGCGGTCATTCCATCCATTCACAAACTGAAGAGCACAATTTTCATCCTAACTCACCATTGCTTGCATATATGGAAGAAATCCCCCTTCTTTCAACAAGAACCAGGTCGTCATTCTATCCTTAAATTTTTTTTATCTTTGTTTGCTCCAGTCAATTCAAGTCTCCACCCATTTCTTCCTCACTAACTCCTAGCCCCCCAACCCTAGTAATTTGCATCTGAACCTTCTTACCCTCAAGCTCACTAACAACGGAGATATTTTTCATCAATGGCAGCACTACGATGTTGAAAATAACATCTTTAGGGCCTTTAATCATCCTATAAGCAATTTTTTGAGACGCTTTGAAATCCCATCCCTATTCATTATGAGATTTGTGTGTACTTTGCATCATAACTCCAACTAAAATCTCTTACAGTATCTATAATGATATTATTCATACTTTCAAAAAGAAAATATTTAAACTTTTGCATTATGTTACCATAATTGTGAAGTAACTCTTGCCTCAAATTGCATCTATTTATTATCCAACCTGTACTATAGTGTTTCGTCATCTTTCTCTTACATTTCTTATTAAAATTGGCAAGCTTCGCCTTCCTTAATATGATATTGCCAAATTTGGCATTGATCATTATTTGTCTAGCCATGCTTAGTTTTTGTTCCCCCCCTTTCCTTGCAAATCAGGGTCTTAATTTCCTCCTTTAGGAAGTTCATACTTCTCTAGCACGTCATTTCCTTTAAATCAAACCCCATGGCAGCACTAGCATCCATCACCATATTACCTTCCCTATATATGTGTTGTAACTGGACTTTTTCCATCCGATTTAGGATATGTCTAATATTTGTGATAATATTTTGGATATTCCTACCTGGCTAAGAGATTCCTTTCACCATATCAATTATTAATTTATAATCACCTTCTATAGTTATTTCCTTAATTTGCATATCCCTAACCAATTGTAGGCCCCAAAGTAGAGCCATTGCTTTTGCCATGTTATTACTTCCTCCACCAACATTCCTGGAATAGGCTAACATTGCTTCACCATTTCCATTTCTCAGCACTCCACCTACAGCCCCAACACCCTTTCTTGCAGCACCATTGAAATTTAACTTAAGTTGTGTTATTGTTGGTGGTTTACATCTTTTTGGTTGCCTCGTTATTACTTTAGATTTATCAAAATGATTAAACTTCTAGTGGATACCCCATTTTTTTGCTATTTGGCATTCTTTCCTTCCTGGTTCTTCCTTTGGTACCTTACATTTGGTAATCTTTATATTTTCTTTTAGAAGATTCTATTCTTTCTTTCCTTCCATATGTGCTAGCAAATGTATGATGGGGCAATTCTCCATAGGAATACCAACCTAGGGTGATAAAAGGGACAATCCTAGTTTTCCACAAATTGACCCATATTTTCCTTCATCACCCAACATAGTTCAAATTTCTTCCACACCAGTAACTAGATCTTTAGGGTGTATGGACATTCTAGGAAGAGGTGAGAGATTGTCTCCTCCTCCTTATAGAGAAAGCATCTGTTTGTGATTAAAAAAAACCCCTTTTTTTCAGGTTGTCCAATGATTAAATCTTAACATGTTGAAAAGTCCACTAGAAGAAGTTGATTTTAGGCAGAAGATTACTTATCCAGACTTTATGCCATGTTGTGGGACATGGGTCCTTACAAAAGAGGAGTTTGTAAGCATATTTGACAGTGTAATGGCCACTAGACGTTATCTCCCACACCACTTTATCCTCTTGTATTAGCATTGGGATTCTTTGAGCTTCTATCAACTCCTTGAGTTCTTTAAGTAGTTGAATATCCTCCTGGGGGTAAGTATCTTTTAGCAATTTCATTACTTTTTAATGTTAAGTGGAGAAGGTGCAAGGATTTAAGTGATCTCGGTAGCATGGATATTAGAGAGTCTATTGACTTCTTAAAAACTAATAGATGTTTCTTTTACTTTTAATGTCAAGTTGGAGAATGTGTAAGGATTTAAGTGGTCTTTGTAGTATGGATATTAGAGAGTCTGTTGACTTTCTAAGAACTAATAAATTTTTCTTTTACTTGTTAATGTCAAGTTAGAGAAGGTGTAACAATTTAAGTTATCTTGGTAGTATGGATATTAGAGAGTCTATTCACTTTTTAAGAGCTCATAGATATTGTTTTTACTTTTTAATGTTAAGTTGGAGAAGGTGTGAGGATTTAAGTGATCTTGGTAGTATGGATATTAGAGAGTATATTGCCTTTTTAAGACCTAATATATATTATTTTTTACTTTTTAATGTTAAGATGGAGAAGGTGTAAGGATTGAGGTTTGGTTTGAGTCTCAAGTGATCTTGGTAGTATGGATGTTAGTTTCTTATTCTTCTCGACTCAATTGTGTGTCATGTTTTTCAAAAGAAGATTGTGTCATACAATTGAATTTGGGAGAAGAAACACTATCATTATATATTGTAGAATTACATAATGATGAAGATTGGTGAGAGTAAGAGGTGATTTGGGTTGAAAGGAGGATTTGAAATTCACAAAATCTTTTTATTTTTTTGGGAGCATGTCTCTCAACAATGAACATCTTTGGCTAAAGTCAAAGATTGGCAGAAATACATTCCACTAATTTCACCTAGGTCAAGTTTGAATCTAATTGTCGTCAAGTGTAGGCTCATTAAGAACCTTTGAAGTTCATCAACATGGTGTAGGGCACCCAATGCAAATTTCATGTGTTGTAGGTTCTTTGTGATGTAATAATGGGTTTGGATCATTTGGACCAACCCATAAGGTCATTGGGTCCATACTATAAGGCTAAGATCCCAAAGGTGTTTTATAAAACCTTGGGTCTCATTAGACCAATATGACCCTAATAGGAAGGTAAAATATGTTATTTTCTGTGGATTTATCCACTAACGGCCTTAGAAATGGCCTTGACATGTATTTGATTCATTGTTTGGGTCTTGGTGGCAAAATTGTCAAAGTTGCAATATTTTTTGCAAAAGTTGCTAAAATGTTGTCAAGAATTTTTTTGCAAAAGTTGCTCGATATAATGCAACTTATTTGTGAATAGTCATGCTTATTCAAAAGTAAGTTTTAGTCATTGATCTAAGTCTATTTAAACATATTTGAACCATTCCCAAGTCTTGCTTGGTATAATGCAACTTATTTGTGAATGGCCCTACCTATTCAAAAGTTGGTTTCAGCCATTGATCTGAGTCTATTTAAACATATTTGAACCATTCCAAAGTCAAAGGTGGGAGATTGTATGATTTTGAAGTTTGATGAATAAAGAGCATTGATTTCTATCTAAATTTTGTTATCTTCTTAAGCGATACAAGCCTTGTACAAATTAGCATACCAGATCAGGTGACATGGTTGTATGGTGTTTAAAGTTACTTTTTTATTGCACTTGATCTAACTTCATTTGGTTATTGTTGAAGAGAGTTATAGGTGTTGTTTTGTATTCACAGATCTAAAACCCTCCTAGAAATCAGGGTTATACACAAATAGAGGCCTAACTTGTAATTTCACTTGTGGATTTCCACGACCACTTTGGAAATTCAAGTTAGGACCATGTATTGTAAGATTCAAAAAGCTTGGGTAGGAGGAAATTGTTTGCTATTTTTATCAAGCCCTAGATCAAATATCTCTATGTAGTTGACCTTGAAATATGAAATTTGTGTAACCAGTTGAGCACAAGCAGAAAGGTGACTAGATAAAAGATGGATTCAATGTATTTTGAGGTTAATGAAACTTTCTAAATGGATAGTTTGACTCTATGAACCCATCTCATTGGCTCTTCTTTGTAAACCATGCCTAATTATGCCCATTAGGTTTGTGTACATTGCAAGGGATAGGGGATGTCGGAGTAGAGTCAGAACCTAAAACTTTGGAATCACATAGAATGCTCATTAGGTTCATGTCTGACCTCTCAACATTACAAGGGTGTTATGTTGGTTCTATTGTTTTCTTGGTTCGATGGAGTAAGCTATGTATTTAATATTTGATCCTATGTACTAGACGATTGCAGTGGTTGAATACCTATGCATTTTGGTGAGATGGATCATTTACCATATAGACATTCTTTCATTCCTATTTTTGGAGGCCATGAAGATACCTCCCGTCTTTGATTGATTAGCTCTTTAGACTTAGTCTTCTCTACTTGGTCATGTTCTATACATTGGAGGTTCTTCAGATCAGAAGTTTGGCAGTGTTTACAACATCATGCTTTAGTAGTGTTCTTCATTATCATCTTTTGTTCCTATCTTCTAGGACATTCCCTAGTTTGGAGGCTTCTTCTGTCCTTCACTAGTTATTTTCAGCATTTCTTCAATCTCTTTTTGGAGTAGAGTTTTTCCCATGTGGTTTTCTCTATTTCTCTTCTTTTCAAAGATTTGGTTGTGCTTAGGTACCTCATTAGGCCTTGTTGCCAAGACCCAAATTTACTTTCAGTAGTAGCTTCTATGTTTTTAGCTACTTCCTAAGTTTATCTTAAGGGGGGGTGTTAGGGAAATAAAGCATGTTCTTATTAATTAAATCATATTGATTTAATTATTAAGTCACTTATTATCTCTAGTTTACTTAAACTAAACTTTGGGCATATAATAATTGTAGGAGTTGAGAATCCAACTTCGAAAGTGCACCAAGATCACCTACAATGCAAATAGCTTGTTGAAGAGAAACCTAGGAAGCAAAGAGCTTGAAGCAAATACCACACAAGAGAATATTTCACAATAGGACATTAGAATTGCTATGTGAATGGTATGAATTTACAATGAATGAGAGACCAAATTAAAAGGCCTCATGGAAGCTTGTAGAACAAGCTGGAATGAGGTAGGAGATAAGGTTGACAACTAAGCACACATCCACAAGAGGTGGAAAAGATAAGTGTGCTAAAGGGAACAAACTCCTGTGTTGTCAACAACTAACCTCAACTACATGCATTAACCTAAGTAAGCTTAAGTAAATAGAATAAATAATTAACAATTAATTAATTATTTACTCTAACACCCCCCCTTAAGTGCAACTTAGGGGAATTCCTTAAGCTCACAAAACAAAGGAAAAAATCCCCCCAAGGACAACTTCCATAACCCCAAGCATTGACCGCAGCTAAAGAAAGTGGGGTGATGCAAAAGGCTTAGTGAAGATGTCTACAACCTGTCCAGCAGTAGGAATGTACTCCAATGCAATAACACCATCCTGGATCAACTAACAGATGAAATGTATATGCAACTCAATGTGCTTGGTACGTTGATGTTCCACTGAGTTGCGAGAAATGTGGATGGCACTCTGCTTATCACACCACAAAATAGTGGGACAATCACGAGGAAAGCCAAACTCAATCATCAACTGACAAAGCCATAAAGCCTCCTGACTAGTAAGAACTGTTGCCCTGTACTTAGCCTCTATAGATGAAAGTGCTCAAGCATGCTGCTTCTTGCATGACCATGTGATAGAACCAAAGCCAAGATAGAAGACAAAGCTAGAAGTAGACTTTCGATCATCGACATCACCGGCCCAATTTGAGTCAATGTAGCCAACAATGTCTAGAATCCCCATAGTATAGTGAATGCCATACATGAGTGTGCCTTGAATATAAAGCAGAATACGCTTAGCAGCTTGCCAATGACTCTCATGAGGATCTTGAGAAAATTGAGAGACAAGGCCAACTGCAAAGGAAAGATCAGGGCGAGTGTGTGTCAGGTATAACAAGCTGCCAATCAACTGCCGATACAAAGTAGCATCCACTAAAGGTGAGGAGCAGGACGTAGACAAAGTAAGACCCAACTGAAATGGTGTAGGAGTAGCCTTACAATCAAGCATGTGAAAGCGACGAAGCATGTTAAGAGCATACTTCTGCTGATACACAAAAATTCCAGTAGGAGACTAATGAATCTGAAGACCAAGAAAGTAGTGCAGGAAACCAAGATTAGTCTCATCAACATATAAAACAAGAATCAGAATCTCATCACCAAGATGTTGAATGTACACTGTGGGATCAGAATGGCAGCGAGTGAAGCCTGTAGACAACATAAATGACTCCATCTTCTCATACCAAGCCCTAGGGGCTTGCTTGAGACCATACAATGAACGTTGAAGCCTGCAAACCAAGGTGGGATCCTGCACAAAACCTGTAGGTTGCTCCATATAAATATCCTCAGTGATATCACCGTGTAGGAAGGCACTTTTCACATCCATCTGATAAACTAACCATCCCTGTGAAGTTGTGAGGGATAAGACAAGGCGAATAGAATTTATCTTGGTGACAAGGGCAAATGTCTCAGAATAATCAACACCCTCAACCTATGAAAAACCCTTCGCAATAAGACGAGTCTTATGCTTATCAATAGAACCATCAGTAGCACACTTAGTATGATAAATCCACTTACATCACACTAGAAGAGGAAGAAGATCCCATGTGTGGTTCTTCATCAAAGAAGAATATTCCTCTTCCATTGCACTATCCCATTCTGAATGTCCTGTCGCCTTCACAAATGTCTGAGGATCAATACTAAAAACATGACTGAGTAGACTGGAACCTACAGTCTGAGAACAGGTGCGACGGGATGTGGATGGGTCACCAGCTAGAGATCTTGTAGCCTCAACTATAGCTCAAGCCCATTTAGGCATTTGGGGAGGATCTTGTGGCGGAGGTAAATGGGGATCACCTTGATCATCATCCTCATCATCCGTGGAACAATCTAGAAATGAAGAGGGAGTGTGGGAGCTGAAGGAGGTGCTAGAGGCGAGGAATGTACGATAGGAGGGCTCTCACCAAACTGGACATCCCGTCGAAATAGGACCTCTCTGGAATTAGGATCAAATAACATGTAAACCTTTACATCCTCACAGTAGCCAACAAAAATTAGGGGTCGACTCTTCGGTTCCATTGCTTTCCTTTGAGCATCAGGTACAAATGCATATGCTATACTCCCAAAAACTCTAAATGACGATACATCAAGCTTGACATGGGACCAAGCCTCCTCAGGGGTCATATGTTGAAGTGCCTTGTGAGGCATCTGATTCTGAATGTAGTTGGCACAATTGACTGCCTCTACCCAAAAACATGAATCCATGGACCTAGACTAAATCATGCAATTTTCCATCTCCCAAAAGGTTTTGTTCTTCCTCTCGGCCACACCATTCTACTGAGGAGTGTAGGGCACTGAAAGTTGATGCTGAAGACCATGCTCTAAACAGAAATCTCTGAAAGCCTAGTTCAAATACTCCCCCCCATTGTCCATGTGTATCCACTGAATACAAAGCCCAGACTACTTCTCTACAAATGCCTTAAAAACTCGAAATGAGTCGAAGGCATCAAACTTGTACTTAAGAAAGTACACCCATGTGCGTCTGGAGAAGTCATCAATAAATGTAAGCACATATCTAGCACCTAAAAAAGAAGGAGTAGGAAATGACATGAGGTCAATATGAATGAACTCCAAAGGTGCTAAAGCATGAGTGGCTCGTCCATGTGAAAAATAATCACTATGTTGCTTGCCAAGTGCACATCCTTGACAAACACCATTTGGACAGGAAATCTAGGGAAGCCCAAGAACAAGTGCCTATGTGCTCATCTGCTAAAGATATCTGTAATTGACATGCCAAAAATGTTCATGCCAAAGTCTGCTTACTAAATCTGCATGTGCAACTAAGCATGAACCTGTGTCATCAAAAGACTCAAATCCATCAAATTTGTAGAGGTGAGATGCAAAGTCAACACTCCTAGTGGCCACAATCATCTTTGGATCATGCAAGTCTTGAATAACCACATCATGTGGTGAGAACTCAACTATCTTCCTAGAGCCAGAGTGGCAAATCTGATAGATAGACAGAAGGTTCATCGAAATATTAGGAACACAAAGTACATCCTGTAGAGAGCCCCCGGCCAAAGCAATAGTGCCAGAACCCAAAACTAAAAGTTGTGAAGAGTTCCCAACTACAATCTGTGTGGTGGCACAAGGAGCAAGTGAGGGAAGCAACTTAGGAGTGTTTGTGATGTGGTGAGAAGCCCCAGAATCAAGAATCCATGAAGGCACTAAAGTCGTAGCTCGTGCAAAAAGAGCATGACCTTTCCCTGCAGGTGGAGATGAAGACTGAGGAGTTGAAATTTGATGCTCCTTCATGGCTTCCTCTAAAGCCTCCAATCATTTCCAACACCTAGAAATTAAATGTCCATCTTTCCCACAAAAACTGTAGTTCTCACTCAATTTCTTCTTGGTCTTGGAGGTAGACTCACCTGACTTTGAAGAATCTTTTCCCTTGGGAGGGTTTGTTGGAGGATTAGCTAGAGGCTTAGGATCAGATTTTGTGTGTCTTTCTTTGATTTACCTTTCTTCTTTGATTTCCCCTTAGAATTTTGAGCAACCAATGCTTGGTTGGAAGAGCTAGTGACATCCACCTATTGGATCTTTGCCTATTCCCTAGTCAACCTATCACAAAATGTCTCGAATGTAGGTATCCTATGTTTGTCTCCAAGGGCATCCATGGTGGAGTAGAAAGTAGAAGAAAAAATCTGATACTGCCCCTTCAGCTTTGAAAGTATCAAAAATATGCACTCATCATCAGTTTTGTTCTTCCCACATCCTTGTAAAATTGCACGTAGGGATTTGAACTTCATTAGAAAGTCCTCAATGGTGGGAAAGTTGCTTAGTGACAAAGAAGTCAACTATGCATCCAATTGAGGTGCCAAAAACTCATTCACCTGACCAAACATAGTTTGGAATTTTTGCCAATAAGCCCATGGAGTAGTCAAACCATCCAAGTGAAATAGCAAACTATCTGAAATGTTGAGTGCAATCAATCCCATGGCTTCATCCATTTTGTTCTTGTGTTGTAGAACCTCAAACGGTTGCATAAGAATAGGTTGATTCTCATCCAGACAAGACCATAGACCTCTTGACATGAGAAGCCTAGTCATTTGTGCCTTTTAGGTGTGGTAGTTGTGTGGTGTGAGATGGGTCACATATGGATCCACCATTGAGAGAAAGAAGAAGATGGAAGTAGAAGGGTCTTAACTAAAGTAAATTATAGAAAAGAAAGACACCCCCCCACAAACGTACAAGAATATCCCTCAAATACCACAAAAAATCAACTATGAAAAGCAAAAAACTAGAAAAGAACTAGATTTGTTGATGCAGAATAGGAGGAAACACAAGCCTCTACTTTGACACCAAAAATGAGAGCTCAAATGAAACTAGCACCAATGTCTCCGTCTCTACGTCATCTTTTTGATGCTTCTTTCGAATCAGAAAAAGACCTCCGTATGCTCAAGTTATGGCCAAAAAATGACTGCTGCTCCAAAAATGCACCTTACTGGAAAATTACAGAACTATGTTAAATTTGACGGTCATATGGACATCACACGAACGTCACTAGAAAAAATCATGTTTCCAAATTGATGATGTTAACAAATAAGATGATGATGTCAGCTAACTAGGAAATGACATCAGCACTGTGTCCGACGGTGATGATGTCACTCGACAAAAAAATGACATAACATGCCGAAAATGTGACATCAGCGCATATGATGCCAAGAAATGATGTCTGCATGTCAGAAAATGATGTTAGCAAGTCTAGCACAAGTATCCACGTGTCAACCGTCAATTGGTACCCTATCAGATTAGAGTAGTCGGAGGAGACTGGGCAGAGGTGGCATTTTTCGGTGGTTGCCAGGCGGAGCTCTGGTGAAGAGGATTAGGCTAAGCGGATGCTAGCTGAGCAACTTGTGGGAGGTGAGCTGGTGGCCGCCAAGTGGCACTTTGGCATTGCTATGGCAGTGGGATTTTTTTAAAAAGAAATTATTTTCCCATCCATACAGTCCATACAGCAGCGTCCAAGGGGCCTAAAAAATTTTCAAAAAAGTCCTGTGTCCAAAAATGAAATGTTTTATATGAATCTTGGCTGTAAACGGCTTTCCAGATCCAATGGCAACGTCTATTTGGGTTGAAAGTGCTCTAAAAATTTGCTCTACCCCTAGATTGAAGAAAAATGCACAAACAAACTAGGGTTTGTGTCTTCAAATAATAGCTTCAAAAATCCTTCTAACAAGAAGCAGTAGGGAGGCTCTGATACGAAGTAGGAGTTGAGAATCCAACTCCAGAAGTGCGCTAAGATCACCTGCAATGCAAATAGCTTGTTGAAGAGAAACCTAGGAAGCAAACAACTTGAAGCAAATACCACACAAGAGAATATTTCACAATAGGAAATTAGAATTGCTATGTGAATGGTATGAATTTACAATGAATGAGAGATCAAATTAAAAGGCCTCATGGAAGCTTGTAGAACAAGCTGGAATGAGGTAGGAGATAAGGTTGACAACTAAGCACACATCCACAAAAGGTGGAAAAGATAAGCGTGCTAAAGGGAACAAACTCCTGTGTTGTCAACAACTAACCTCAACTACATGCATTAACCTAAGTAAGCTTAAGTAAATAGAATAAATAATTAACAATTAATTAATTATTTACTCTAACAATAATTAATTATTTTATTAATTATTATCATGCAACCTAGGTTTTACCTTTTGGAGTTTCAATCTCCTTTTATAAGAATTGATCTCTTTGTAATTTATTCATTCACTTTTGATTATAGCAATCTCTCATTTTGCTCATCAAGAATGTCTTATCTATGGATCTGAGAATTCTAGCCTCCATAGTTTATGCTTCTCTCTTTCTGTGATAGGTGTTCGCATACATGTGATTCTTGGGAGTTGTAGGGTTGATCTTTTATCAACTTCAACATGGTATCAAAGCTCCAAATCTTCATGCCCATGTTCTATTAATGAGAGATTTGGCTTGTTGTTCAAATTTATGTTTTTACTTTTAGAGGGTTTCATTTTTTAGAGTTTTTTGTATTGGATTTGGGGGTCACCTTTTTCTATGCACTTTGAGCCCAAACGGACCTCACTGTTGAGCTCAGAGCAACCAAAAATCCCTATTTTCATATAAAATTTATCCAATTTAGACAAAGTTGGAATATGATGCAAAAAATATTGCTCACAAATAGGGCACATTTCTTGATACGTTGATTTTATGATTTTTTTGACATGGAAATCAAGATTTTTGACATGCAAATCAAGATTTTTTGGGCACACAAATTGATATTTTTAGCATGCAAATTTTAAAAATCTTGCACAGAAATCAATTTTTTGTACATAAATGAAGATTTTGTATGTAAATCGAGGTGATTTTGTATGAAACTGACACATTTCCCAAGGCAATTTTTATACTTGAGGACATGCCTTTCGAGGTATTTGGCACAAATCCTGAGGCGGTAAATTTGTTTTACTTTGCCCTCCAAATTCTTTTTTGACCTACATGTATTTTTTTGGCCATAACTTGCTCATCCAGACTGTTTTTTTCGAAAAAATATATCTTTGAAAATTTGATTTTGAGCTCGTAATGATGGTGCAGTTTATTTGTACTTTTGATTTTGTTTAGTTGTCATTTTTTTACACCTTTATACCTAGTTTGGAGGCTTCTTCAATCCTTCACCGGTTCTTTTCGACATTATTTCAATCTCTTTTTGGAGTAGGTTTTTCCCATGTGATTTTCTCTATTTCTCCTCTTTTTAGAGATTTGCTTGTACTTGGGTACCTCATCAAGCCATGTTGTTAGGACCCAAATTTACTTTTAGTAGTAGCTTCTAGGTTCTTAGGTACTCCCTAAGTTTATCTTAAGGGAGGTGTTACAGTAATAAAGTATTTTCTTATTAATTAAATCATATTGATTTAATTATTAAGTCACTTATTATCTTTAGTTTATTTAACCTAAACCTTGGGCATATAATAATAATTTTTTTTATTAATTATTATCATGCAACCTAGGTTTTACCTTTTAGGGTTTTGATCTTCTTTTATAAGGATTGATCTCTTTTGTAATTTATTCATTCACTTTTGATTATAGCAATCTCTCTTTTTGCTCATCAAGAATGTCTCATCTATGGATCTGGGAATTCTATCCTCCATAGCTTTTGCTTCTCTCTAACTGTAGAAGGTGTTTACATGCAGGTATTCTTGAGAAATATGGGGTTGATCTTTCATCAACTTCAACATTATTGTCTAGTGACTACAATCCACAATCCCTTACAACTCATATCGCTACAAGAAGCTACAATATCACCATACATTATGAAATCCCTAATCTTAAGCCATTTTATACAAGATTCTGTCATTTACAAATTTAGGGCTAGAATAAGTCATCCAATAGAAAAATAGCAGTCGCAATTAGAGAAACATTGCAACACATTCTCAATATAATTAACTTGAGATAATGTCAATTTTCCATTCTTTCTATCTCTGCAAATTTTTATACCAAAGATTTGTTTTGCCACCCCCAAATCCTTCATAGAAAATGAATGTGCTAACTATTATTTTAATCCCTTTATATGATCCATGTTAGACCCAGCTATAAGCATATCATCAACATATAAACATAAAATAATGTAGTTGTCATCATCTAACCTCTTAAAATAAACTCAATGGTTAGAATGACACCAAGTGTTACCATGCTCATGCATAAAATTATCAAATTTAAGATACCATTGTTGAGGTGCTTGCTTCAAGCTATATAAACTTTTCTTCAATCTGCACACTAAGTTATCCTTACCTTTGACCTTAAATCCATGTGCCTGCGTCATATATATCTCTTCACTCAAATCACCATGAAGAAAGGTTGTTTTAACATCAGGCTGATCCAAATGCAAATCTCTAGTAGCTACAATACTTAAAACAAAATGAATAGAAGTCATTTTAACAACAAGAAAAAATATCTCATTAAAATCAATGCCCTTTTTCTATGCAAATCCTATTACAACAAACATGGCTTTAAATCTTTTCTAATATCCATCCTCTTCTTTCAACCTGTAAACCCATTTATTTTGTAAAGCCCTTTTAGCTTCAGGAAACTTGCATAAATCCCAAGTCTGATTTTTCAACAAGGAGTCTATTTCTTCTTTCATCGCAGACTCCCACTGAATCTTTTCATCCACCTGCACTGCTTCATCATAACATTTAGGTTCACCAACATCAGTTAGTAAAATAGAGTAGAAAGAGGGAGAAAATCTTTCTGGAGGTCTACTTAGCCTTGTTGATCATCTAACATTCATTGGGGTGTCTGGAATTTGTTGTTGCGGTTGTTGCAGAGCATGAGGGACTACTGGAACATCTTCATTTTGAGTATCATCTAGCACTACATAATCCTTTTCTTTTTTCTCATGTTCCTGCAATAAATCTTTATACAACTTTCTCATTGAGTATGACATCCCTGCTTCTTACAATTTCATGATTTTCTAAATCCTAAAGCCTATAACCAAATTCATCAATGCCATACCCAAAAAATACATATTTATTTGACTTAGCTTCTAGCTTCGTTCTATTTTCAGAATCAATATGTACAAATGCTTCACAACCAAAGTTTTTGAGAAAAGAATAACTCACCTTCTTATCAATCCATGATTCCTTTGGAATACCACAACCCAAAGGACTAGAGGAACCTCTATTAATCAAATATACAACAGTATTGATAGTCTCTACCCACATGTTTAATGGTAGCTAAACATGCAACCTCATGCTCCTTGCATGTTCCATTATTGTCCTATTCATGCGTTTAGCCACTCCATTTTCCTGTGGAGTCCTTGGAACAATTTTCTGTCTGTGAATACTATTAGTTGAGCAATAATCTTCAAATTCATGTATACACTATGGAATCGCGTATTCATGAGACCTTAGTGCAGAGTGCTATCGAAGTAATAATGTCCTACTCTAAACCCAAGAAATCACTGTTAAATAAGGACTCCACAAACATCTCATGTTTCCCTAACTACAACCACTAAGATTTCTCTTAGACCAACATCTCAGTGACAACTCTAGAATGGAAGTATGCTTATGAATAGAGATATATTAGAGTATATGTTAGATCTATATGAAAATGCAGATTATGTGAAGATATTAATACTAGAATGCTAGAAACATGTGCATATATAAGCCTAAGTGTTATTAAATAACATGTAATGAATGCTAAAATGATATCAAAATGACATGAACTCACTATAATAACAATGTTAAAAGAGATGAGAACTCTAAATGTGCCTATTGTGCAAATGCCTAAAACTTGGGTCCTTTGCTCTTGAATTTCCCTCCTGTTTATAGGATTTTAGAAGGGGTTGGGGTAAGAATCAAGATTTCACTTTTGATAGGAGGGTACTGGTGAAACTGTAAATATCTCATAATGCACCAAGAGGAAGAGTTCAATAGACTTAGTTTGTGAGGTAAATGGGGATTTTATAATTCTTTTAAATGTAAAAAGGAGGACTTTCACTTTTGTGAGGATAAATGACTTTTATTGATTTGTTAACTGTTCCATTTATTTTCAACTTTTGTCTTTTCCCTTTTCATTTTTTTATTTCATTTTATGATTTTATGAAGTGTTTTTCCTCTTTTTAAAGTGATTTAGGTTCTTTTTTATTTGATAGGTGATTTGATTGATTAATGACTTGATGTAATGATTGATTTGAAAGTTTGTTGTTTTTCTCTAATTTTATCCTTAATTTGCATTGTTTGATTGAAATTTGCATTGTTTTAGGTTTTTGTCAATTTTTAGGTGTCTTCAAATGCCCCTCTTTAAGCTAATATGTGAAGCATATTAGCTCAAAGATTGTCTTGATTTTCTAATTTTTTGGCCAATTTTGTTGTTTGAGTGTCTGATCAATGATGTTTTCTCGATTTGAGGTTGGTGTGATGCCTGATTGATGATGATTTGATGTTTGATTGCTGGTGGTTTGATGTTTGATTGCTAATAATTTGATGTTTGAAGTCCTTTGAAATAGCTTGCTTTGATGCCCTAGTTTGATTTGATGTTGAAATTTTGGTTGGGGTAAAATGCTTTTGATATTTGGAAAAAATTTGATGCCCCAATACGCTATGAGTATACTATCCCCTCAGAAATGAAATTGAAAAATTGGATGTTAATAAATTTGGAGAGTCCAATTTGATTTGTGAAACACTTGATAGGAAATTTTAGTGGATGTAGGTCACATAGGCAATGTTTGAAGATGACCCAGGTCACAAAAATGGGTCAAAAGATCAAAAAAGGGGATTATAATGTTTGAAAATGTCATTACATGTCCTAAAGGAGGTTTAAATAGATCAAAAGACCTTATTCACATTCCATTTGTACACTCCCCTTTTACTTTTAGTGATTTGGAGCTTTGAGCTAGCGAGGATGGTGGTCCCATTGCGAGAGCACAGGTTTGAGAAGGGTCATAGATATGAGCGTCTGGTAGACTACGGTGCCTCGATGAGTCATCTAAATCCTTTGTCGTTTAAGATTTGTAAACTTTTGCATGTATTTTTTATTTTTGTGTGGATTTTCTTCATGAATTTGTAGATTAGACTAGTTTAGCAATTTTGATGTTTCTTTTAGCACATGGAAAATATTGTAGCACATTCACAACCTTTTTTAGTGCATCTGCGAGGTAGAATAACACTTTTAAAACCCTAGTTGACTAGTGAATCAATGCTACACAAAAATAATGGAATATCCTTAGCTTTGCATAGCCCCTTTGAATGTTCTAGCGCATATGAGGTATTTTCTAGTGCATACAAAGTATAAAATATTGCATTTTTGATTTAGGGTTTATGGGGTCTAAGTGATGGGAAGTGTCATGTTGTATGACTGAGTTATAACACATATGCTAGTTTGGGTAGCACTTTTGGTGTGCGTAGCACATTCATAGGTTTTAGTAGTGCATATAACAGATAAAATAGTGTTTACACCATATATAGTGCATGTGACATGTTTAGTAGTACATATACTCAGTGTAATAATACATATGATAATTGTAGCACATCTGTGTTGTGGAGAGGCACATGTGAGTTATGGATTAGCACATTTGAGTTATAGAGAGCTTTCGACTGAGTAGATAGTGCTTATGATGTTTTAAATAGTGCAAATTATTTGTGTAGTGTTTATGGAGTGTAAGATAACACAAAAGGCTAGATTATGGGTCTATCTGATAGCAGATTGGCTATATAGATGAGTATGAATGTGTGTAGGATTGTTTAGAGCATAGGATAGGATTTGTCATAACATGATGTGTAAAATCAATTAGTTGGTGTTGAATAAGTAAAAAAAAGTGCCCCCTTAGGATACAAAGTAGGGAAAACTAACATGTCCATCTCAGGATAGAGAGTAGGACAAATGACTAGTCCAAGATAGAACCATTAGCGGAATAGCTAAATGATGACAAATGATTGATGTGGAATGATCATGTGTGATAAATAGTGATGTCGTGGGTTTTTTATTTGATGAAATAGGTACATGGGTGCAAGCTCATGGTTTAGGGATTGTACCTATGGCCCTTGGATTTGACAAGCAGGCTATTTGTAGTTGAGCATCAGGTGACTGACAGATGTGGGTTCACTTATCTTTTACACATGCCTCAGTTCCAAGTGAACAAAGGGCTATCGATGGTTGTGGTCGAGTAGTGATACTCAGACGACAACACCTTCCACATTCTCCTAGGGGAGATGACTATTACTCCCAAGGATGTATAAGATTTTATGGATCCCTACAATGGGAGATCTTGTGTACTATGATCAGATTATAGATGGGACAATTTTTAGAGATATATTTGGTGATGATAGCATCAAGGATGACAATGCATCTTGGTTTTAGATGCTATAGTACAAGCCATTATTGACTGTGTTGGTTGGGCTAATAGGAGGGTTTTTGTTACTAGATAGATGAGAATAGGGATGTCCAGTTGGATGGGGTTTCCTTGTACAAGATATGATTGACCAACTGTGGAGGTTTACATGGGGCAATTGCATATTGGTCACCTTATATCATGATTTGCACTAGGTTGTGTATTATGATGCCTCATCATTACAACATGTGTAGTCTTATTATAGATATGGACATGGGAGCACCTTCCCATTACTCAAGTGATATGTGTTCGTCAATGACCATAGGATATGTTGTATATATATACATATTCAGGTGTGATCATTCAGCCCTATCTGGGCAAGATAGAGTATTGGTGGTGGATTTTGGATGACATTGATGAGGTAGTATGGAGGTTACATAGGTTTATAAAGGCATGGGCCAAGGATGATGATGAGCTAGTATACTTCTTTTGTCTGAGATTTTTGCTTAGTTAGATTCCCTCTATGATCAAGAGATTTTTCTTCAGGAGGGTAGTGAGACAGTTTGGTTGGTGGTAGGGCATGCCACAAGGATCAACACATTATGTGCAAGTTAAGTTAGAGCGGCCAATATGGGGGCTGGTCTTGGAGTATGAGGCCTATCGGAAGGCATTCTTGCAAATGATAGAGACACCATAGGTATGGGCATTGAGAGATGGGGAGGCAGATGCAAGGTGGAAGGAGATTATGCACCATGGTTCCACAAGCATCCATTCCCAAGATATACAGATCGAGCAGAGTCAATACCTGGGATTGAGGAGTAGTCGTGTGGAGGGGAGGATAGGGATGATGAGGGTGGTCAAGGGAAAGCTAGAGGTAGGTGCTAAGTTGGAGGCAGAGCTAGGGTATGGAGGAGATATGGAGGGCGAGGTTGGGAAATAGTACTACCACAATGACAGATTGTTGTACAAGGCCGAGTGTAGAGATCGAGAGAGGTTGCAACAAAGAGACCTAGAGAGGTCTATAGCTAAGGTGGGTGACTATGAGAGGGCATATAGGCAGTGGTGTAGGGTCTAGTTGATGAGTAGATGATATGGATCAAAGCAAGATAGAGTAGGTTAGGGCTAGATTACCAAATGATGTGTGGTTTATTTGGCAACAGAGGCCTCATCTACAAGTCCTGATCCTAGGTGTAGAGGGTTTACAACCATAGGGGAAATAATAGATATCACCACATAGGTAGCTACTGCCAGAGAGACTAGTTGGATCATCAAAAATAGAGGCTCGGATGAGTTCTATGGAAGCATAGATGAGTGAGTTGACAAGTACAGTACAAGATTTTAGAGCTGTGATGACACCAAGGCCTCTAGCGCCACCACTCCCAAGGATAGATGGGGCTACCATGAATCAAATAACGACTGCTAGTCATATGACACTAGTGATAGATGCGACAAAATAGGCTCCCTAGGATGAGAGGGGTGCCTCGAATGAGTAGGGACCTCCCAATCAAACACATACAAATGATGTAGGTGGTCAGACATAGGGTTGATTTGTGTATTATGTTGTTTTGCACTATGATTGGCATGTCATGTGTATCATTTATGATTTGATGACCTTTCAATGTTGATGTTGATGATTTTTTTTTGATATTTTAATATATGACTATTTGAGCTTTTTGATGTTCACACTTGTGCACTTTTTATAGCATGGACTTTATATATATGATATTATGCATAGATGTATGTGATTTTGTAATTTCATTTATATGATAGTCATAGATGTTGATGAAATGTGGATGATTAAAGTAGTGATGCATATGATTAATGTAGTGTATATATGCTTAATGTAATGACGTGATATGTGGATAATGAATGTAGGAATGAAATATGTGAATGAGATGTAGAAATGAATTGTATAAATGAAATGTGTAAATGAAATGTGTAAATGAAATGTAATGTAATGAAATGTATAAATAAAATGTGATAAAATGAAATGTATAAGTGAAATGTGATGTAACGGAATGTATAAATGAAATGTGATGAAATGAAATGTAGAAATGAAAAGAAATGCATAAATGAAATGGGGTGTAAGGAAATGCAAAATGCAGAAATGTAATGAAATGTATGAATGAAATATGATGAAATGAAATGTGATGAAATGAAATGTAATGTAATGACATGACATGAAAAATAAAATAATGGAATAGATAATAATGAAAATGGTGTAAAGGATGGCATGAAAATAAACTGCCAATGATGAAAGATGTTTATGATGTAAAATAAAGAAATGAGGAAGACTGAAATGATTAATGGATATGAAAAATGAGAATGATTAGAATGTAAAAATGTAAGGAGAATATGGATGAATGAGAGAAAAATGATATGATGATAATAATGAAATGGAATCAAAACCAAAAGACAAAATAAAAGAGTGAAAATGATACTAGTGAAGTGAAAGTGAAAAATGAAAGGAAATAATAAAAATAAAAAGAAAGTGTAGGCTACACAAAGTTTTATATGGTTTGAAGCAAGCACCAAGATCATGTTATGAAAGGCTTCATACTTATCTTGTGAAGATTGGATTTGTGAGGACTAATGATAACAACAATCTATACTTGAAGATAGAGAAAGGCAAAGGTATTTTGGTTATGTAAAAATTTTGTTGATGATATCATATTTGGAGGTCAAGATACTCTATGTAAGGCTTTTGCAAATGAAATGAAGAAAGAATTTCAGATGTCTATGTTTGGAGAGATCAAGTTCTTTATGGGTTTGCAAGTACATTAGATGAAATATGGTATATACATCACTCAGTCAAAGTATGTAAAAGAGATACTGAAAACTTTTGGATTGGAGGATTCCAAGCTAGTAAGTACACCTATGGTGATAGGACATATATTGTCAAAGAATGATGATTCAACTGAGGTGAATCAAACATTATATAGGTCTATGATTGATAAATTACAATATGTAGTACATAGCAAACCTGACATTGCATGATCTGTAGGGATAATTGCAAGATTCTCTACTAATCCCAGGGAGAATCATTTGATGGTTGTTAAGAGAATAATGAGATATCTGAAAGGAACAAAGGAATATGGTGTATACAAAAATGAGAAATTTGAATTGAGAGCCTATACTGATGTTGATTAGGTTGGAAATATTGATGATAGAAAAAGTACTAATGGAGGAGCATTTTCCTTAGGCAAAAGGTTGGTTACATGGATTAGCAAGAAATAAAAACTACACTTCTCAATCTATTATTGAAGTTGAATATGTTGCTACTATAGTAAATTTCACAAACATTGTATGGATCAAATAGCTTCTCAAAGGTATGAAGGAGGAAATCACTTAATTTGTTATACTTTATTGTGATAATAAAAGTGTTATAAATATATCAAAGAATTATGTGATGCATACAAAGACTAAGCACATTGTAATCAAGTATCATTATTTGAGAGAATTAGTTCAAGATAAAAAGGTAAAGATGAAATATGTTAACACAAAAGAGAAAATAGCTGACATCTTTACAAAAGAATTACCTGAGGATGCTCATTAGTATCTAAGAGATAAACTAGGGGTGATGCCCCTATCAAAGGATATCTAAGAAGCATGAGGAGTACCCTGCATCAAACAAGTTGATTGACATATGTTACACATTGATGTAGTAGATCTTACTTTAGGAGTTGCCTAAAGTAATCAAAGAGTTGGAGCTACAAATCAGTCACAAGCAAGGTGACTGAGGGAGAAAGTGAAAATATTCATATCTGCATATGAAGGTGACAAGTCTTTGGCATTATTGTCAAAGAGGGAGGAATTTGTGTTTAGGGAGATAGAGTACCAAGGAAGAAAGACATAAAGGGAGAAATTCATATAGAAGAATTATAGAATATCTACTCTAGAGGGAGAAAGTGTACCTTCTGATTACATCTACATAGTAAGAGGGAGATAATGTTGAGGAAGATATAAGAAGAAATAAAGAGGGAGTCATAAGGATGAGTTGATTGACTGTCTGTTGATCATAATAGAATTTTGTAACCTATTTAGAAGATGAAATTTGCTGATAGAGGGAGAGGTTTTAATACAAGGAATTATTTTCTTTTTGGTATTTTTTTGCTCATACTGATTAAGTATGGTCAGTTTGGTTTGCCATCAATGCCAAAGTGGGAGATTATTGAATATAGATTGATATAAGTAGGATAAATATGTTTCAATCATTGTGTTGTCACTGATGTCAAACCTGCTACTTGATAGTAAGACAATTGCTTATATGATTTAAGTACTATTATTTATTTGATTGATGAAGAGGATTTGATCAAATGAGGTAACAATAGCACCTAGAGGAAAGGTTGAGTTATGATATGGAAAAGGAGTACAAGGATAATTAAGATAGTAATATTACAGTGCATTGATAATCTACTTAAGGTTGCAAATGATGGTTATACTAATTAAGTTTAGAAGAAAAAGTTAACATTCTGCACAATAGGTGCTCAGGAAAGTTAGTGCAAGTTGAGCAGAAAATTAGCTAGAGCTGAGCAAAGCCAATTTTAGTGTAAGTCGAGTGAAGCAGTGTAAGCCGAGTAACGTTTGGTTGATTTCGAGCATTAGTAAACTTTAGTTCATGTCGATTGATTTGATAGAGGATGTCAAACAATGTAGTATGTGTTAAACATCAAAAGCTAGTTAATGTCGAGTGTCAGCATTATGAAAAAGATCACATTTGATGAATCTGAGCCAAGAAGTTTGATTTCTTGGATTCTTGATGAGTTGGTGGCACAAAATTCATGATGAACCATTTTGATGTGAATTCAAAGAGGATTGAAGGAGAAGTTTCTAGAGGGGAATGAAATGAAATAATGGGTAGATTCATTGAATCCTACCTAATCTAACCTAACCCTAAAATGGATGATGGAGGATGAAAGACAAAAGATCTTAATTCTCTATTTATAGAGATGGTTGGTCAGAAGCAAAGGTTGTCATTCGCGAGAACCTAAGGAAGACAAGGATTCTAGGGTATTACTTCATTCAGTGACCTAAGTGAAGAGACTAAATTGGCAAACAAAGAAAGAAGTCTTAAGGGTATGGATGCTTAAAGGGTGAACAAGCTATCAAAGCTAAAGTGTGTGAAAGCCAAGCATAATGGAGGACTAAAATAGAGATATGTAATCCACAAGCATGTTGTAAGTTGTTATCAAATCAAGTCTTATTGTTACTTTCTAAACATTGTATTAGTCTAGGTTAAGTCATTTGGATTAAGGTTGACCTAACAGTCATTTGTAAATCCTTTAACCAGGTGACATTCCAAGTGAATGATCTAAAGTCCTCTAATAAGGCTCACTCCTAATAGGATGATTGAAATCCTTTAACCAGGTCACATTTAACATAGTGCATTGTAACCTTTAACAAGGTTGGCCTTTCATTGGGTATCACTTCAGAAGAGTGAGAATGAGTAGCATGTTACTTGTGTTTTTTCCCAAATTGGGTTTCCACATTAAATCATTGTGTCAAATGTGTTATTGAATTTGTCATGTTTCATGTTTACATTTTTGCAAAGTTGATTTGATAGTAACCTACAAGTTTAAGTGATTGCATAATCTAATGGATGCATGCATAATGAAATTTTTTTATGGATACGAGTTCACTAAGCTATGAAAAGTTTTAATTGTACATCTAGACCTCGGATAACTGATTCACCCCCACCCCCCCGCCTGGTCAATTATTGTAAAGAATTCCAACAAATAATGGGAGAAAAAGAAGTGTGATAGAAGGGAAAAGTGACCACAATTGTTTGAGATTCGAAGGTCATGTAATGCAATGGATGATATGAGGGATGTGATATAGTGAGGGAATGAAATGTGATACAAGGAAACATCGACCGAATTTTTTTGATATTCTAAGGTCACATAATGCAATAGGTGGAATGGATATAATGGAATAATGAACTGTGATGCATGGTGGCGGTGTTGTGATGAGACAAAGTCCACAATACTTGAGTGTTAAAATCTTGCTTTGATGTTGATGTTGCTATCTACCTTTTGATAGTTGGTCCTAAATTGTATTTCTGATTTGTTGAATGATTGTGTTTAATCTTGATTTATGTGTCAACCATTTGTTTTTAAGGTACCCAAGATGAAATGCAGACTAGATGGATGTAGCTAATTGTCACTTTTTGTAAAGAGATGCAAATTAAATGTCATCATTAAGTGCCTAAATAAAAAAGTGACATAGTACAACCACCACTAGCTTAGCTATGGTGATGTGAATGCCATATCATGCTAATAATCATGACTAAACACAAATAATGTACATGAAGCATATGATAACTATTAAGAACAAAAATTATAGTTGCAGTAAATGAAAACAAACACATGTCAGATAAAGAACATCACCTAAGATATCATGCAAAATTGGTCGAGGTAAACATCGCCTTCTAGATGAGATGAGGAACTTACAAGTGGACACCAATAATGCATAAAATTGAAGGATCACTGGAGCAAAATAGTAAAAACCAAATACAAATAAAATATCATGGCTTCATCCTAATATCTCTAGTCAAATACATCATCGAGGCACTAGAAGCTCATAATAGTAGAAAAGCCATTATTTTTGGACCAGTGATGTTGATAGTTTTGTGTAATAGTGTCAAGTTTGTTCAATTCTTGGTGGATGCAACTATTGTAGGAGTTTGGTAACAAAACATGGGATGTGTCAATGATGATTCAACATTGGGATCTGGTGATTGTGGTGGAAGATATGTGTCAGTGGGGATCAGGGTGTCTGATAAGATGTATAGAGTGAACACATGGCAATATAAGCGAAGTGTAAGGTGTGGTGAGTGACAACTATAAATAGATGAGGAATGTGTCCACAAAAGGAAGCATGTTGAGGGAGATAATGCAACTACTTAGTTATTTTAAAAGGTCTAGTAAGTGTATGGTTAAAAGAATGTCGGGCTCACCAGATCACTTGCCACAAGAGGGTGATGTTAGCCAAGGAGGATGGGTGAGGCAAGGACAGAGGAAAAAATGCATTCAAAAGACATCTAGAGAGTTGGTGTATCAGTTTGAACTCCAAGCATTAGTTCATGAGTGGGGTGAATTAAGTCATGTGAGACTAGTGCAAGTACAACTTGAGGCTTCAAGAGTCAGAGTGGAAGAAACACCATTGTCAACATTAATGATGTTTTCAGGGAGCGCAATACAATAGGTGTTGCAGGTGGTATTGGGTGATGAACTAATGACACAAGTAGAGAATAGTCTACCTGGGGTGACAAAGAGCATGTAAAAAGTAGCAATGGAGGTGGGGGAGATGGTCTCTTCAAAGAAGACCATAGGAAAAGCCCAAAGAGTAGCAAAAGATGTTATCGTGGGTGAGGTGACATGTAGTGCCTGCCCCTAGTTCACATTTTGTTATCATTGCTGAACTCTTTTAGAGTTAGTTTTATGTTGATGGTTAATAGCATTCTTTTGAGATTATCAGATATTGTGTTATGGATTCAGTTTATTATGTGATGAGATTACTTAGACTCTACATTTCATGTATGTATGATGATTATTTTTAGTGTTCACAATTATTGATGATGATTATTACATCACTTCCAGTTATTAATGATGATTAGTTAGATGGTTTGTTATGATATGTGTTTTATTATGGATACTTACCCCATACTTGCATGTGTATGGTGTGTGTGTTTGCTTTGCATGTTTGCTTTTGTATGGCGTGTCTGATGTGGTTAAGGAAGGGAGTTGTAGTCACCTGCTAGTTGGGATCTACACGATGCACCACTTCCTGCCATTGTCTATTTAGTTTAGTAAATATTGTGCTTGTACATGCATGGTTTTTATGCAGGTTGCAGGTACCGGGTATCGACTTCCCTGAGTTGTCAGGATGAGCGTACCCTATCACATTATCTCAATGATAAGAGAGGGGAGATAAATTCTCAAGTCCAAATCCCAACCCCTTAAGCCATTTGTTCTAATAGGAAATTAGGACAAGTATCTGAGTTGAGTACCCTCCAAATATGTTGGATGACGTAATTCGTGATTTAAACCTTTGGTTTGATTTTGTATGTATTTTGGCTATGATGGATTTTCATATTTTTACCTTGTGAGTCTTTGATGTATTTTCTATTAATTAAGCCTAATTAAAAGATTTAATTAATGGTTTAATTTAATGGAAAATTAATATGGTATTTTAATATTTATTTTATTTAATTAATTGTAAAATTAATTAAATAAAATAATTAAATTTGAAGATAAAAGTTTAAAGTTAAATTTGGAATATTTATTTTAATAATAATATATTTGGAGTTCATTTTTAAATAAATGACTAAATAATATTATTATTAAAGCTAATAAATATTTTAGCAATTAAGTTTTGGAAATGAAATTTAAAAGTGGAAAATATATTTAAATTATTAAAAGATTCTAGATTTCATGTGACTAAAATATAAATATATTAAGATTGAAAAGTGGAATTATTAAAGTTAGTGCATGAGATTTAATAAATAAATAAATTAAATTGGAAAGAGTAAATTA
>CM053792.1:797764945-797797445 GCA_028749045.1 Cupressus sempervirens
ATCTCGGCTGCTCACCTAGCTATAGCAATCATTCTAGCCATAAATTCATTCTCAATACTAGCCTTCTGGAGGATGATAACATTCTTGCTGCCATTTCTATTATAAGACTTGTCAATGAGTCTCATTTTCCCTCTTTATCCTATATTCGTAGGTGGAATCTTGATGTCTCTGCCTGGCAAATTTTTTTAAGAACTATTGGTCAAAAGAAGGCCAAAGATTATAGATTTAAGGAATCTTGGCTTAATAATAATCTTTATAATGCTGAAATGGATATCCAACATAACCCGGATGATCCTTATCTCTGTCACCAGCTTGTCCATGCTAAGAATGCTCTCAGAAAACATCAACATCAAAAAGCTCTGGGGGCGAGAATTCATTCAAGAGCCCATTGGTTACATTATGGGGATAGAGGTAGTAAATTTTTCTTTAATCTTATTAAACATAAGCAAGCTAAGGAATCTATAAATAAACTACTCATTAACAATCATCTTATTATTGATATTGATATTATCAAGAATGAATTTGATGAATTTTATAAAAATCTTTTTACTTCGGAGGATACTCAAGAGGCTAGGGCCCTTAGAGATCACTGTAAGAATCTTATTCCTAAAAGGATCTCGGCTGAAGATGCTTCTATTCTAGAGCAGCCCTTGTCTCTTGAGGAAATTGAGAATTCCATCAATTCCCTTAATAATGATAGAGCTCCCGGCCCTGACAGGCTGCCTATAGAATTCTACAAGGCTAACAATAAATGGATTAGCAAAGTATTAATTAATATTTATAATGAAGCCATCGATACTAGAACCCTAGGTAGGGATATTGATTCTAGAATTATTAAACTCATCCCTAAAGAGGGTGATAAATCCCTTATCAAGAATTGAAGGCCTATAACTCTTTTAAATGTTTCTTATAAAATTTTGGCTAAGATTATGTCGACTAGGCTTGAAGCCATTCTCCCCAAATTTGTTTGCCCTACCCAAATTGGTTTTGTGAAGGGTAGATATATATTAGATAACCTTATTACTAGTTGGGAAGCTCTTAATTGGGCTAATCATACTAAGAAAAATGTTTCTATGTTTTTGTTGGATTTTGAAAAGGCTTATGACAGAATTGAGTGGAATTTTATTAACATGATGCTCGAGGCTTTTGGTTTCCTGTCTTACTTTTCTGGTATTGTTAAAACTCTTCTCAAGGATGCCTATGCTCAAGTTGATGTTAACGGATCCCTGTCTACCCCTTTCCCTTTGGGAAGATCTATTAGACAAGGGTGTCCTCTTGTTCCCGCTCTTTTTGTTATTGCCTCTGAAGCCCTTTTTTATATTCTCAGGGACAACACTTTATCCGCTGTTGTTAAAGCTATCATCCTTCCTATTAATATGGAGATTATAAACTATCAGTTTGCTAATGATACTTCCTTGTTTCATGAAGCCTCTGAAGAGAATTTTGTTGCCATGATCAATAAACTTTACTTCTTCTGTAAAATTTTTGGAGCTAGATTATCTCATGCCAAATCTATTTGTCTTGGTTGGGATGATCAACCTCCTAATTGGTTTAGTAAATTTGATTTCCAATGGAGTGGTCCCTCTAAAATTGTCAAATATTTGGGTATCCCCATCTCTGTTGATCCCTCTTTAAAAGCGATGTGGGGTTGGGTCAAGGATAAGATCCATAATAAGCTGAACAAGTGGCACAATAGGTCTCTATCTCTTGCTGGAAGAATCCAAGTTTGCCAAAAGATTTTGTCTTCTTACAATATATATTATGCCTCTGCTTGGATGTTTAATGATTACCAAGTTTTGGAAATCCAGAAAGCTATTAGAAATTATCCTTGGTCTGATGGGAAGGGCAATAAAAAGTTGCATTCTGTCAATTGGAATTGGTGTCATGTTGATAAGCTCCTTGGGGGCTTGGGGTTGAAAGATCTACGACTTTGCAGTATTGTTTTAGCCTCCAAATGGATCTTTCATGCCTTAGAGGGAGATGATCCTCGGAAAGTTTTGATTCGTAATAATATTGAGAGGGGATATCCTAAAAATGCTAAATTCTGGAAAAATCTTCCTTTCACTTATCTCATTTGTGGTGAATTTCCCATTATAGTTCAAGGCTCAGTGGTTTTTAAATCCATCTGGAAAGCCTGAAACCATGTTAGGCAATTCATCACTAACAAAGACTTCTATGATAATAAAACCCTCCATTGTGAAAGATCCATTTGGTGGAACTTTAAGCTTGGTAATAAACCCCTTGCTCTTACCCAAGGGTGCTCGGCTAAGTATTGGACTAACCTTGGAATCAAGTAAATCATTGATAGCTTTGAAATGGATAGACTTATCCCTTGGGATGTTTTAAAGAATAAATATAAACTTCCTGACTCTCATAAGAAGACTTAGAGTATGATTGTTAAAGCTAGTAAAGATATCCCTACCCTTTGTCATGTGGACTCTAATAGTTATTTGAAGATAAAATGGCCTGATGGTATCATCATCTCCAAACTTAAAGTGAAGAATATTTATTTTGTTTTAAATAATAATGTTGACATCATCAATCATATTAACAATATTTGGAATACCGATTTGGATATTTCTTCTTGGATGAAGTTTTTTTATTATCTTTGGAAAAGTCCTATTGATCCTAAAATTAAATGTTTTAAATGGTTACTTATTCTCAATAAGCTACCTATTAGGAACTCTTTCTCTGATATTAACTATTGCAACATTTGCAGAACCCTAGAAATGGGAAAGCATATTTTCTTTGAGTGCACTTTTGCTAAAGAGGTTTGGTTAATGTTTGGTATTTCTATCCCTTCTAATTTCAGTATTTTTGAAGTTATTATTGGCTTTATCTCTAATGCTAGAAAATATTTTAATATGTTTTGGGATATTACCTCATCTAACATTTTATGGCAAATTTGGAAGTGCAGAAATGAAGAAAGGTTTCAAAATATCCTCAGAATGCTTACTGAGGTTTTTCGAAGTCTCACATACTTTAAAATTTTTTCGCAGATTCAGATGACCATGGAAATCAACAAGGTTGAACTCAAAAGGCTACTCAAGGATGGTCATGCTACCTTTTTTGCAAATGAAGTTAATAATGGATATTTCTGGAGGCTGCACCTGGATAATATACATGCTTTCATTCAAATCTTCAATAGGTTTACCAAAGAGATTAAAAGAAGACCTCACAATGCTTCTAGTAAGATGGTTTACATACAGAATCAAATTCAAGATCCAAAAAGCGTGGTGTGGATGGATGGCCCCTTCGGATGGGTGGCTTGGGTGGACACCTAGGTTGATGTGCTTTACTTGGTGTCATGGTCTATGGTTTTTTTCGGTTGTTTCGATGTATATACTTCATTTTTGAAGGTGTGAGGCTTGGCCTCTGAACTCTAATACTTTGCGATCTCCTATATTTTTTTTTGATCTCCTTATTTATAATACAAAAAAAATTGAAAATGCAAATGAATTTAATATAAACATTAAGAGCTCTACATTTTTTTAGCAAACATTTTCTGCAAGTCAGTGTTTGATTTTTTTCGGCAAAGGGATGCCCGCTAGTGACCTATCGGCAGATCTTGCTAGCATCACTCTAGATCTTGGCAACCAGAACAATCTCAAGGTGGCAATCTTCAAAAGTAGCACAAATTGAAAGGTGGTGAGTAATGGGGGCGCTCTTAACTGTGAACCACCAAACAAGGACCTTAACAGGTGTGATCTTTCCGTTCCCTCAAACCCTTTGATCACACTTCCATTCAATTTTTCTACAGGTATTGTACTGCCAAATGCAAACCCTCCTGCAATCATAAAAAATGCTCTGATTAATAATGGTAACAATGTTTCAAGATCTAACAATAGTGCAAGAGGTAAGCCAAGGTCCTTTTGTGAGGCAGTTGCTAAGTCTACTCTGATTATTATCTCTAGAGCCCTTTTTACCTCACCTGCAAGCATTGAAAACTCAAAAAATGGTAAGCAATCTATGGACATTTCCTCATTTCATGTTACCCCGAACCAAGAAATGTTAGTTGAGATAATAAGGGAAAAGGAAAGATTGAAGAACACTGTCATTTTCTTCTCTATTGTAGAAATTGACAAGGTTCCTGCAAGAATTTTTTTAGATGAATGGTTTTATAATTACTAGAATCTTAAGTTAGGCTTCAAATTTCATTTTGCAGAAAAATATAGAAAGGTCTTTTGTGGTTTTCTTTAATAATAATGATTCGCAAGCTGCAGTTTAAAAAAAGGAATATTGGAGTATAGGCAATACTACATTTAGCTTTGCCATGGAACACTGAAGCTAATCTAGATGAAATAGTTGCTTTATCATCCCCTAGATGGGGTTCTCATTAAGAACATACCTCCCTCTTTGTGGCATTTTATTCCCTATTTGGTTGAACCTCTTGGAAAATTTATCCGAATGGATGATTCCACTAAGCTGGTTCCCCATCTTGATGCTAGGGTTCTTATTGCCCTAAAATTGGGCCATGATTTACCCAAAGAAATTTCTATCACTATTGACATGGAGAAGTTATTTTTCCCTTTTGAAACCTTAGGAGGTTTAAATGTGTGTTTTTTATGTAGGAAAGAGGGGCATTTGAGAAAAGATTGTCCCATCATTAAGAATAAAGTCTCAAAAAATGCTATCCCCACTCAATCGATTAACCCTACCCCAACTAAATTGATTCCTTCTTCCTCCACTAAAAATAATCCTTCACCTCTCCCTCTCACTCCATTACAGTCACCTCTCTCCCCTCTACCAATTCCATCTTTTAGCAATGCTTTTGTTACTAGTATGGTGGATGTCGATCGTTTTTAGGAAGTGACAAAAAAGAGAAAAAATAGGTCTACCAAGAATAATGTTGTTCCAAAAATGGTCCTACCTCCTTCATCAGTTAAGTTGATAGACTAGTTCAAGGACTCTACAAAGTCCTCTACCCCCTTGGTTAATAAAATTATGCCAGAAGCCACTACAGTTTCTCCCCCTATGGTCAATACAGCTATGCAAGAGACCATTAAGGTTTCTCACCCTGCCTTAAAGACCCCCAACCTAAGATTCCTGTCAAAAATTTTCAGGAAATATCTGATGAATTTTTCTTTGAGGTCATACCTGGGACTTCTATTTCCAATCAGCCAGTAGAGTAGGATGAGGTTTCTCCTTCACTCTTGGATAGTGAGGATATCCTCATGGCAAAGAAAAAAAGGAGACCTCTTGGCTCCAAAAATAAAAAATAAGAATATTAAGAAGCAGAATTAGAATATCTTTAATGATGGTTCTCCTTTGGAGGATGTTGTTTCTAAAGCATCTATCCCTAAATCTCTTTCTCAATGAATTGTATTTCATGGAATATCAGAGGACTTGAATGTCCTGATAGAAAACTTGTGGTTAAAAATTTTCTCGGTTCTATTAAGAATATTGATGTTATCATGCTGCAAGAAATCAAATCCACTAGATTCAATCTTGAATCCAATCTAAACTTTATTTGGAAGGATGTTGTCAAATTTTGCACTAACCATTCTTAGGGGAGAGGAGGAGTTGTGATTTTAATTATCCCTAGATGGGGACTTAAAATTAAGAGCTTTGGCTTTTCGCCCTATAATAGAGCTATTTGGTTGATTTTTAATCATAATGATATGGATTTTGGCATCTGCTCCACATATGCTACCAATGATTATAATGAAAGATCTATGTTTTGGGCTTGGCTCTACTTGCTTCCAGATATCTCTTGGATGTTTGGAGGTGATTTTAATATGATAGAAGATTAGGAGGATAAGATGGGGGGTCTCCCCTTCTCCTGAAAAGATTAGGAAAGACTTGCTTGGAACAATTTTAAATTTTCTAAATCTCTGTTCAACTTGCTAACGAGGAATAAAAACAATAATCCCAGTCTCTGGTATACTTGGTGTAATTATCAAAAAGCTCAAGCTAGAATTTATTCTAGGTTGGATTGATTTTATCTTAATCATAATTTTTTCTCTATAATCTTAGATAAGTTGTCCTCCTATTTATATTTCGGTCAAGCTTGGTTGTTTCCCTTCATGTAGTAAAAGTGTTAATAATAAATTCATTCTCAATACTAGCCTATTGGAAGATGAAGATATTTTTGCTACTATTTCTACTATTAGACTTATTAATGAGTCACATTATCCTACCTTATCTTATATTGATAGGTGGAACATCGATATTTCTGCCTAACATAGTCTTCTTAGAATGGTGGGCCAAAAGAAGGCCAAGGATTATAGACATAAGGAATCTTGGCTTATCAATATTTTTTACAATGCTGAGATGGCCATTCAAAAAAATTCTGATGACCCCTATCTCTGTCATCAACTGGCTCATGCCAAGAAGGCTTTGAGAAAACATCAACACCAAAAAGCCTTAGGAGCCAGAATCCATTCTAGAGCTCACTAGCTTCAATTTGGTGACAGTGGTAGTAAATTTTTCTTCAATCTTATTAAACAAAACTAGGCTAAAGAAACTATTGATAAATTTCTCATTAACAATTATATGATTTATGATGTTGAGGTTATTAAAAAAGAGTTTGCTTAGTTTTATGAAGATCTTTTCACTTAAGCTAGAACTCTTAGAAATTAGTGTAGAAATCTTATCCCCAAAAGAATTTTGGCTAATGATGCCTCTTTTCTTGAACAACCTATATCTTTAGATGAAATTGAAAAGTCCATCAATTTTCTTAACAATGACAAAGCTCCAAGACCCCACGGGTTGCCTGTGGAGTTTTATAAAGCCAATAGTAAATGGATTTGCAATTATTTACTTAACATTTATAACAAAGCTATTGATACTGGTACTTTGGGTAGGGAGATTAATTCTGGAATCATTAAACTCATCCCTAAAGAAGGAGATAAATCTCTATTAAAGAATTGGAGACCTATAACTCTTCTAAACGTTTCTTACGAGATTCTTGCCAAAATCATGTCTAAAAGATTGGAAACTATTCTTCCTAAATTTGTTTTCCGTACTCAAATTGGTTTTGTTAAAGGGAGATGTATCCTTGAGAACTTGATTGCTAGTTGGGAAGCCCTTAATTGGGCTAAGCACACAGATCAAAATGTTGCTATGTTTCTGCTGAATTTTGAAAAGGCTTATGATAGATTTGAATGGGATTTTATTAGTATGATGCTTGATGCTTTTGGCTTCCCCTCCTTCTTCTGTGATATTGTTAATATGCTTCTTAGAGATGCACATGCTCAAATTGATATTAATGGTTCTCTTTCGGACCCTTTTCCCTTGGCTACATCTATTAGGCAAGGTTATGCCCCTGCCCTTTCTGTTATTGCCTCTAAAGCTCTTTTCTATATTCTTAGAGACAACACCTTATCCCCTACTGTCAAAGGCATCACCCTTCCTAACAATAAGGCTCTTATTAATAAACAGTTTGCTGATGATACTTCTCTCTTTCATGAAGCATCTGAATTTTTTCTGTACGATTTTTGGAGCTAGGTTATCTCAATCCAAGTCTATTTGTCTTGGATGGAATGACCAACCTCCTGATTGATTTAGTAAGTTTGGCTTCTAGTGATGTGGTCCCACTAAAATTGTTAGATATCTGGGAATTCCCTTCTCTATTTATCCTTCTTTAAAAGATATGTGGAGTTGGATTAAAGACAAGATTCATAATAAGTTGAATAAATGGCATAATAGGTCTTTGTCTTTTGTTGGTGGATAGCAAGTCTATCAAAAGATTATTTCCTCTTATAATATTTACTATGCTTCAGCTTGGATGTTTAATGATTACCAAGTTATGGAAATTCAAAAAGTTGTCAGGAATTATCTTTGGTCTGATGGGAAAGGAAATAATAAGACTCACTCTGTCTAATGGAGCTGGTGTCATGTTGATAAGCTCTTTGGGGGCTTGGGGCTCAAAGACCTAAGACTAAGTGGTCTTTCTTTAGCCTCCAAATGGATCTTTCATGCTTTGGAGGGAGATGACCCTTGGAAAGTGCTAATTCGTAACAATATTGAAAGGGGTTATCCTAAGAATGCCAAATTCTGGAAAAATCTCGCTCTCACTGATCTTATTTGTATTGAATTTTCTATCATTGTTCAAGGTTTGGTTGTGTTCAAGTCCATTTGGAAGGCCTGGAACCATGTTAGGCAATTCATCATGAATAAGGTTTTTTTTTTTTTGATAATAAGACCCTCCATGGTGAGAGGTCCATTTGGTGGAACCTTAAGCTCGGTAATGAGCCCTTGCTCTTACCCAAGGTTGTTTTGATAAGTGTTAGGCCAACCTTGGGATCAAGCAATTTATTGATGTTTTCAAAAATGATAGACTTATTCAGTGGGATGAGTTAAAGATTAAATTTATTCTTTCTAATTCTCATAAGAAAACATATAATATGATTGGCAGGGCTAGCAGGAACATTCATATTGTTTTCCATGTGGATTCTAATAGTTATATAAAAATCAAGTGACCTAGTGGTATTATCATTTCCATGCTTAAAGCTAAGAACATTTACTCTATTGTTAATAGCAATGATGATATTATAAGGCATATTAATGATACTTGGTATACTAACTTAGATATTCCGTCATGGAATAAGATTTTTGACAATATTTAGAAAAGTTCTATAGATCCTAAAATCAAATGTTTCAAGTGGTTACTTATTCTTAATAAGCTTCCTATTAGGAACTCTTTCTCTGATACTAATATGTGCAACATTT
Source organism: Cupressus sempervirens (assembly GCA_028749045.1). Classification (NCBI taxonomy): domain Eukaryota; kingdom Viridiplantae; phylum Streptophyta; class Pinopsida; order Cupressales; family Cupressaceae; genus Cupressus; species Cupressus sempervirens. Next base: position 797,773,619 of record CM053792.1, read on the forward strand.
GCAGAACCCTGAAAATGGGAAGACATATTTTCTTTGAATGCTCTTTTGCTAAAGAGGTTTGGTTAACGTTTGGTATTTCTATCCCTGCTTCGTTCAATATTCTTGAAGTTATTATTGGTTTTATTTCTAATGCTAAAAAAGATGTTAACAAGTTTTGGGATATTCTCTCAGCTAACATTTTGTGGCAAATTTGGAAGTGCAGAAATGAAGAAAGATTTCAAAATGTCCCCAAATTGCTTACTAAGTCTTTTCGAAGTCTCACATATTTCAAAAAAAATCACAAATTCAAATTACTATGAAGGTCAACAAGGTTAAATTCAAAAGATTACTTAAGGATGGACATGCCACGTTCTTTACTAATGAAGTTAAAAATGGTTACTTCTGGAGGCTGCACCTGGATAATATCCATGCTTTCAACCAAACAATCAACCGCATCAGCAAAGAAATTAAAAGAAACCCATAGAACACTACTGGTGAGGTGATTTACATGCTAAAGCAGAATCAAGGTCAAAAGAACTTGGTCTGGATGGAAGGTGCTATGGGTTGGACTGCGTGGGTGGATACCTTTGAAGATGTGCTAGATTAGTTGTTTTTTTTTGTTCAGTCTTTTTTTTGTTATATACTCTAGTTGTATGTAATTTTCAGCTTTTTTGTTGTGTGAGGCTGGTCCTCTAATACTTTGACTCTCGGTGGTCTTTAGTTGTTTTTGTGAACTCCTTATGCTTAATACAAAAAAAAATTTGAAAAAGCAAAAACTAAATTATATAAGGTTAAGTCTATGACAATACAATACATTTTAAATTTTTATACTAATAAAAATTATTTTTTTAATTTTTTTTTGAATGCCTTCAAAAATAGAAACTTGATGACGCTTATCGACCATAGCGGAGTTCAAAACTTGGTTGAAGATGGAGGAGAATGGAAAACCTAATGCAAACGTCCATGAGCGGGCTTAATAGGTATTTGAGTGTATTTACACGAGTACAGAGTCCTTTTGCGCAGCTAAAATAGTTATTTAATCTTTCAAGCATTTAGGGTATTTTAATTTCAGAACGGCCCATATTGTGCTAGCGAAGGTGTGAATGCAAAATAAAATATTTTTGAAGTGCTTGATGATTGACAACCATTATCATTTGAATGTTCACTACAAAAATTCTTTGTTCTCAAAACAAGGTATTTAAGTGATGCAAATTATGTACATATTATAATATTTAATTTGTATATAATAATTTTTATTTTTGCTATTCTATCTACTGAAATATAAGTTAAATAAATTCTGATTTACATAAAAAGTTTTAATCTTTAAAAAGAAAAATTAGTAGAAAAATTATTTCCTACATCTAAAAGTTTCCAATAAATGTCTTAAAAATTAATGTATTTTTAGAATAAATTAAAAATATAATTTTTTAAAAATTAATTATCATGTATTACAATTTTAAAATGTGTTCTTATACTGAATATCAAGTTAGAAATAATATAATTGTAAGAGATAGAAATAATATAATTGTAAGCATGATGTGTTCTTACATAGGAATTCCAAGATAGAAACAATACAATTTTAGGATTAAGGAAATTCCTTCTTAATAGAATATAAAAAAAAAATTTGCTCTTAAAATGAGTTTAAATATACAATATTTTAAAACTTAAACAAGCTAACCAAAATTATGGAATGTGATGTGCTTCCCAAAAAACGTTTGTATAACACAAATTGGTTCCAACCAATAAGAATCTAAAAAAAATGATTTATTTTTTAAAGTTTACAAATATAAATCTTAACATTATAAAAATCATAGAATGAAAAAAAAGAAATGTTTCTATTGGTTGAAGTTAATTGAAAATCAGAGCAGATGAATTATAAATATGTAATCAAAATCTATTTTACTACCAATGGCAAATGGCAGTCAATTTTCACATTTTCATCTGCTGGCGCAACCAAAGAATAAATTGCAAAATGTACATGAATTTCATGGTCTGAATAGGCTTTATATTTTTCTTGGCAATCAGATCTAAACTTGGCAAACAATTTATGGTATCATTAATATTAAATAAAAACAAAATGCAACAAAATAATCTAATCACTTTTTCAGTCTTCCATTCGAGTTGTCTCTTTATTTATCGGCAAAACCTTTCATGTGCCATGGCCACATTATATATAGAAAGATCAAGAAGTTTAGAATCCCCCTTCACCGCCTCCAAAACACCACCTCCAAATCCTCCACCAGCACCACCTCCTATGCCACTGCCAACACCTCCACCAGACCCTCCCCCCACACCTCCACCAATGCCACCTCCTGCTCCTCCACTACCAACACCCCCTCCTACACCTCCACCAGAGCCTCCTCCTACTCCCCCTCCAGCACCACCACCAATGGCAATTCCGGCTCCTCCTCCAACACCTCCACCAATGCCTCTTCCTACTCCTCCTCCACCACCACCACCACCTCCCCCTCCTCCTCCTGCACCACCACCAGCTCCTCCACCTAACCCACCACCATTGCCTCCACCAAGACCACCACCAGCTCCACCTCCTCCACCAATGCCACCACCGGCACCTCCACCTAAACCACCAGCACCACTACCTCCACCCAAACCACCTCCCACACCGCAACCAGCTCCGCCTCCTCCACCAGATCCAAAACCACCTCCGCCACCAAGTCCTCCGGCCCCACCCAAATTATCCTTCTTGTATAAGGTTTCCCCAAAACTTCTGCATTCTGCGGCAACTAACACACCCACAATGGCAACCGCCATCAAAAGCATTCCCGAGCTCTTAATCTAACAAGCCATGGTTTCCTTACAATGGATAAATTCCTTTTGATTTTCGATATAATAAGTCTAATTTGTGAGGCCTTATATAACCATTCCAATGCACTAGGGTAACTACGTGAAGTCTAAGCAGGTATTCAATTCTTCACCTGTAAACAACTTCGTTCCGTGCATTGCAGCGTTGTATTGAAAACATTGTTTGGTCACCTGCCTCATCAGATCTGTGCATCATTAAATTGGTTAGTTACTTATAACACCAAATATTATACGCAGAATGTTTCCTATCCTGATAAAAAGGACAAAGAAAATTTAAAAATTAATGACGTTGCATAGTTATTGTGTTATCTGCGGGACAGCAACTACGCACCAATTTTCAGCATTAGTTGGCGCTTTTCCTGATGTCCTTGTTGCCAAAAGTCTATTCTGCATTCAATTTAAATCAGAGAAGTCGAGGGCATTAGCATTGATAAGATCACATGGGTGTGTACATAGAACAATGAAAGCAAATTTCCATGTCAGGAGAGTCCACTTAACATCAAATTCAAATTTCAATCAATTCTATCTCCTTATGGAAAACAACGAGCATCTAGCCAGCTTCCACAAACTGCCTCGCCTGTTGAGAACACTGTTGAATTTAATGCTGTATTGTCCCATTCGAAATTCCAGTAAGGCAATATTTATCAGAGGATAAAAGTTGATATTTATAGACTAAATTAAAAATAATAATCAATTGTATTAAGATTTTATCACTTTTGTTTTAATTTATATAGACTGGATATGTTTTTGCAAGAGAATATGTAGAATGATATTTTACCGAAATATCTCCTCTCCTTACAATATTTATATTACACCTCTAATAAGCAAAATTATTAATTTAATCATGTGCAAAAATGTCAATTTGGTGGAACCTAAATCATAAGTATAAGCCATTAGTTCTCCTCCGAGGATTTTCAACGAATATTAAAATATTTAATAATATTATATTTGCTGTGCGCTTGTCTTGGAATGATATTCTCTAAATTTGATATCATCCTAACTCATTGGATGACCTTCACTATGATTAAGGAATCTTGTTTGAACCTTTCTCTTATCAAAGCTATGTCAAATTTGATGATAGATTTACTTTTTGTGTTGGTCTAGTGGTCCCCTTCTTTCAAATGTTATAGTGAAAGCTATTTACATCAAATTTGTTGATAATAATAGTATTGTTATCTACATTTTAGTTGTTAGAATAACAAGGGCTACGTGCAGTTGGAGTCCCTGCCTAAGGTAACATAATAAGAAGAAGTGTACATTTTTTTTTAACTCAATTCTTTTTTGGAACAAAAGTATATTTTGATTTCCACAATTTGCAGCAACACAAATTGAAACTTCAACCTAGCCTAAGACTCAAACTCTTGATTGTTGACATATGAAGTTGTCATCTTGCTAGCATCTACTCTTTTAGTATATGGGTGATTAAAAATAGTTCCATAAATGAATTGAAATACAAATGAAAACAATTTGAAGAAGTAAATCTTTAGTTTGATTTGCTATAGCAAAGGCTTGCAGTTAAATGTCTTGAAACAATTCTCGCATGTTTTAGGAAATGTAGTCAAGAATAAAGCAACATGATAAAATATCTAGCCAACTAGTGGATCAAATTAAATGTGGAAGAACGCCCAACAAACCAACCAATGGTTGTGCCACAAACTATTTGAGCTCAAACTAAGAGTTTTGCTTGTGTGACAAAAGCCTTAAATCCTTCAATCCACCTCTCAAGAAAGATAGAATGAGGATAAAAGATCAAGTATAACTTTTATAACATGTTCAAACTAAACCCAATATATTTCAATGAACATTAGATCCATTTTAAATGGTCAAATTCAAATTGATAGAATCTATTTACACCTTCTCTCTTTGTATTTCAATTCTATTAACAACTTACATTGTTCTAATTGGCACTTGTTCTAATTCAAGTGCAAAAATCCATAGCCCTTTCTTGAGTTGGTGTTTGAATTTGGAAAATAGAAGTGGAAATAATTCTAGGGTTTTTACACTTTATGGACAGGGAGGTGCAACATTCACTTAAATTAAGCATTGAAAATAATTGGAAAGCTAATGGGAATGGAAAATCTTAAATGATTGGTTGTTGACACAGGTGGCAAAAAAAAAACATATCATATGAACATAAAAAAATAAGATTAAATTTCAATGTCTCTAGATAAGTGAAATTTTTACTTACTTCCTTAGACTGCTCAAGTTTAGAATTTCTCACATGAAAATTTTATTATAATAATCAACATTCTAAATTCTTATGTAGCATTTTACAAGAAATTAACAAACTATGATTTACAAAATCTAGTGTTTCACAACCAAGAAATCAATTCCAAGGGGAAAATATGTTTGGACAAGATAGTATTTCAGTATCATTTTACAATATTTTATTTGAAAGAATATTTAAATTTGATTGTCTCCATCCCAAGAAAAAGTTCATTCTCATAGTTGATCTCATAAGTTCTATATTGTGCCAAACATAACCTGGAGAGATAACCTGTCCAACAAAAGGATTATAATTAAATAAGTCAAGATATCGATAACAAGGAAAAAAATATCAACATATAATATAAAGACAATCATTTGGTTTATGGTAATTATTGAAGCCAATACAAAATTTTGTGTATTTTATTAAATTAACTTTTGATGTCACATCAGTTATTGGAATTGAATTACTACAAGTAAACCTTCCATTACAAATATGTTTTTCTCAATGACTTGAAAGTAAAAACTAATGAACAAATGCCACATGCCACAATATATTCAAGATTAGAACATAAACTTGGATTGATGTCTCTTGAATCTACGAAAACTTCATTGACATTTATTTTCTACCAATTTACAAACAAAAATAAGAAATAAGCATTTATAATCATTTTTAATTATCTCTTTTATAATCCCAAATTATTTATATGGCTACTACAAGCTCAAAGTGAAATTTATAGAAATAAAGTTATATATCAATATTTAAGGGACAATATCAATCATAGATAGATCAAAACATATATATGCCAAAATTCAATTATTTTCAAACTACCATGGATATACCAACACAGTGATGCTTCACAGTTTCAATCAAATATAAACGAGCTAACTTCAGGAAGTAATTATCTATTTAGGGCACCACTAGTATCATATTGATCTATTATGCTTTGATATATAGATATGCATCAATTAATTTAAATATTGCTTGATTTGACTTGAACTCTAGGGTTCTAAAAATTATCCTATACTCTAGCTAGTGTAGGCAAAACCCACTAATGATATTCTCGTTGCAAAATTTAACAAAGATCTTTTAAGAGGTGAACAATAGCATTGATATATTCCCATCACACATGGGGATAGGGTTTTTGAAAAGTTTTGAAAACCACAGTGATAACTTGCTCAAGATTCTTTATCATCATGTGTTGAGATATAAAACCAAATTTGTAGTAATGTCTTCTTCCCTATAGTTTTTGTTATTATTGTAGCAATTATTATCCAAATCTAGAAATGAAAAAAAATGTATATACAACATGAAGCATTAACAATACAAATATATTGCATGATATACAATGTCATGTTGGATATATTTCAAAAAATCATAAAATGTTAAGGGAAATATATATTCGAGTCTACAATTCATTAAATGTTTAAGGGTTTAAATAAGTCAAAGGTTTAATGGCAGACCTAGAAATTGTCTCGTGATATTTATAAATGTCAAAGAGATTTACGGTGACATTGAGAAAGATTTGTTTTAGGATCTAGCTACCCAACTTGACATACATTTAACCTTAATAGAGTTGCATAGTTAGTGATTTTAATTTTCTATTAATCATTATGTATAAATTAAATGATATAAAAAAATTTCATCTAGGATATTACATACCTCAGTCAGAGCATACTATTTTGTTGTGATTTATTTGCAACTGATACAACTACTATAAATTGAGGATATGAACCCTAAGTTGGGAGAAATAATTTAAATAATGTGAGTTTAAATTGTAAATAGGAAAGAAAAAAGATACTCTTCAATGATAAAAACATCACTAGAGACAGAATGCCTCTTGTATTAAACATGAAGCATACACATTGAGGTGAAGGGTGTTACATGTGGTTAATCATAGACCTCAATATCAAAATATATCAACTTCAAGTAAGCCTAATGCTAACCTAGGAATTTGGTAATCTTGAGCCTGTCAATTCAATGCAAAGGGAAGAAACTAGTGCCGCATAAAGCTATGTGCTCACAAAATGACTGAAAGGAAATGCGAAAAGACATGAATTCTTTGAGTTCAATACTGAGAACTTTACCTCTGAAGAAAGTAGAAAGGTATGATTATCTTCGTATCATGTATGTCATGAATAGAAGAGGGGCTATGGAGGGTTTTCTTTTTCTTTGAGTTTGGATTATATTTTTTTTGGGCAAAGCGGGCACTATCAAACCAAGTGCTAGTTGCAATTAATTACATTCATTACCTAGAATGCCAGGTCAAAGATATTAAAAAGCCAAGAGATGAGCACAAGAGTGATTTTTTATAAGGTTGTAAAAAATCAAGGCTACTTCTACTGTGGAAATGGAAAAATCTCACTAGAATCTCATAAATCCTACAAAATTTAGAGCCTTTCCCATTGAAAAAAAAAGCTCACTGCTTCGAAGAAGAGCATCACATGTACACAAATATTTCAAAAAATTTAGGAACGAAGACCATAAAATTGTCCATTTGTTCTCATGGAGTGATTATGACTAAAACAATAAGCCTCACCACTCTAACCACTACATTGGAAAAAGTTGCCAATGGTAAAACCGGTAGTACCTATCATGATGCGCACACCACAAATCCACAAAAAATTACCTTTGCTAAATATTGTTTTGACTACATAAAGAATTAAACTATCTTTTAAACTTCTAATAATTGACAATTTCTTTTATGTGTAAACTTTGGAATCTTGACAACATAAAACTATTCTTCAAAAACAAATAAATGAAATTGTTTCAATCTAAAAAAACACACTATTTACAATGTACCAAACTCTTCAAATAACCTACACCTTATTGCATGCAAACAATGTCTATTAAACAAGTTTTGTTACTATGTTGCTATTATGTGTGTTTTGATAATTGTAAAAAAGGACACATAGAAGCCATATGTCCTGTGAAAAAATCGATGACACAACACTTCAAATATTTTCTTGATAATTTTAAAGAGCAAAAAAATAGAAAGATCGCCAAGAAAATGAAGCTTCCCAATAGGAAAAAAGAAATATAAATGTAGAAAAATCATTTTAATAAGTAAATTTAGGAAGACTATAGAATAGCTTATAATAGCCATAATTTTGAAAAGGTAAATTAATAATGAAAGAAGATGAAAACTATAGTCTCAAACCTAGCAGCAGGGACTAATAATCCTACTCCAAATTGGGGTCAAAAGGATTTTGAGTTCTCTATATATATAACTAGGGTAGCCAAGTATGTGGCAGGGTTCCATGGGCACCATATTAGTAACACCCTAACTGACTTAAAACCATTGTTTGCTAAAATCATTGCTTGTAATGGATGAAACCAAACCATTTGGAAAGCCATGGTTTGTCACAAAATTAATTGAGATCATTGTTAATGGAAGAAGACAAACACCACAAGCCAAGTATATGCTTTGAGACTACTTGTAACCAAACTAATTATTTCACTTGTTCTTTGAGCCAGCTCCAGTTGTGAAGGAGAATTCAATATTCAACTATATCATACTTCTTAAAACAACAACAATATATTCATAGAGCAAAGATTTTGAAATTGGCAAAAAATGCAAGTAAAGCTATGTATGTGAAACACAACTCCAAGGTAGCTACAATTTGTGATCAGTGAAGATGAACATCATGATAGATTTATCAATTTAAAGTGTTGAACATTTGTCATGTGGTCCAAGGAGATGAAAATTGATGCACATTTGAATGGTAGAAGAGAAAATATAGTAATATATAATTGTACTTGCTTTTGAAGAGTAATATTTTATTTTCTAGAATAAATTTTGTAAAAAATTAATTTGGGAAAATCTTTAATGAATCCATCTGCCTCAAGGTAAAAGAAAAAACAATATTGATATTTTTTCATTTTTCTAAAAAGTAAATTTAATTTTTATTTCACTATGGCTGCTCAAACTCTCTTGCAGCCTTTGGATTAAAATTTAAAAAAATTCCAATTGACATTTTGTTGGAGGTCACATTTTTTTAACATTGATTTTCCAAAATATCTATCATCACTATGTTATGATTTTTCAAAATAACAAGAAGATTTGTTTTTTTTCTTTTGACAAAGTCCATTTATACTTTTTTGGATTTATATTTATTCTTTAAATTTGATTTTTTAATAAAAAGGGACCGTTTCAATTCTCTACATCATCTCAAGAATTCTGGTAGCAAAGTAAATTAAATTCCCCTATAACCAGCACATACATAAATGTTTAAAATATTTAAATTTTTGGGTCAATAGGTTGAGAACATAAAAAATTCAAAAAGTAGATAAATGTACGAAAGATAGGGATACAAAGATATTAATTGCTAAGCCTCAACCACATTTTGGTCTAGCATATTCTACCAAACAATCAACATTTCTTTTTTCTTTGAACTTATTTTTTAAAATTATTGAAATGTATATTTTTTTTAGGAAAGGATGTGTCAATATGTACTAATTTTTATGCAACTTTGGAATATAAATAGACCATTTCAATTTGAACAAAGTTTAAATTCCACAATGTCTAAATAAAAACTTGAAGGGAAAATTGGTAAACCAAACTTAGGCTTCAACCTTATTTAAGGGAAAACTAATAATAAAGATAAGCTAGAAACTAATTTGGAAACTAATTTGTAGAACGAGAGTAAAAACAAAGCAGATACATAGCTTTTTGACTACGCCCAAGTAACTACTCCATAGAAAGCAAGTCTATCAGAAATATTTTCTTAGCCTACAAGAAGATTATACTATTTTTCAATACTCACATAGTGTTAGAATTGCTAATGAAAAGGAAATAATTTTTACCTTAAAGAGCACATGATCTAAGTTGACCAAAGAGAGGAAGTGAGAGAGGAAGTGATGTTTTGTTCAATTTTTTCATCTTATAATGTTGCCGCATGCTAACTTTTTTGGGATGGCACAAAGATTTATATCAAATTCTTTAAAAAGCCTACATGTTATTGCATGCAAGGGATGTCTCGAAAATAACTTTTACTTTGTGTAGCCTTAGCATGTTTGGGAAATTACAATTGTGGACACGTACTCTTACTAAAATGACAATTGTCATCTTCAAAAATTTGTTTAATATTTGTATAGAAAAAGAAAAAGATCACCAATGAAAATAATAACAGCCAATAAAAAATGATTAATTTTTATTTATGATGTCAAATAATTTCATTAAATCTTACAAACTATAGACATAAATGTTATAAGTAGATTCAGCATGATTTTCAATCAAACCATAGAAGAGGTTGAAAACTTTAGTCTCCCGCCCTTACAGTAGGGACTAAAAATCTGAATTTTTCCTCTTGGAATACAATTCTTGTATTCATCTTTTGGTTTACATCTATTGAACCATGAAATGATAATTTCTTATGGGGCTTTCTATTGCTTCAGTTGTCTATTCTCAACTTAGTGGGAGATGCTAGTATATGTGAGATTTATTAGCTTCTATAGATGATAAAGCATATTCTTTTACATTTTTTACTTAGAAAAGAAATTCAACGTCTATTTAGAACTACTTTTAATAAGAATATTAGTTTTGGGGAAAACCTTATTGATTGTGTTACATTCAGCAAGAAATATACTAATAATTTTTGGTCCATTCTTTCCAGTGGGATTCTTTTGCTTTTTTGGATGTTTTAGAATAGTAACATGTTTAAAGTGGTGTAAGTATTTTTATTGCTAATTCTATTAGGAGACTCATAGCCTATGATGTATTTTGGTAGGTTACATTTATTATGAGAGTATCTAAAGAAAAGTTTGAAAAGTTACTTAAAGATAGCACAATAAGAGGATTCATTTGAGACATACAAAATGATTTCACATAGAAAAGGAGAATATCTATGAAAGAATACCTATTGAAATAGGACTTCCCAATTAGTAAGAAAGATAAAAGGGTACAAGATAAAGAAGAAAAAATTGCAATAGCTCTTTGCCTCTAAATGTAGAACCTACGACAATGTCTATGGTAGATTTTATGAAGATTATTATGTACGGAAAGAAAAATTATATATGGAGGAAGGAAATTTTTGGATGGACAATATAGACTAAAGGTTCATGGGATATAATGATCAATGATAAATTGCTTTAGTAAGTTATACAATTTAATCTTGTATATTACAATATGTATTACATGTTATCATAGTAGTCATAGTTTGAGTATGTTTTTGAGTTATTATAGAATACTAAAAAAGATAAACTTTTTGTAGGTATATATATTGTAATAAATTAAAATCTAAAGTGTATGATCTCTATATTATAATCTTTTAAAAAAAATTGATTAGTGTTGATAAGTTGAGACTTTTAAAGGTTTACATAAAAATGTCAATACAAGCTACTATAGAACACAACATGTTTTTCAAATAATATCAATATCAATGACTAGTTGTGGGGAATGGCAATATTCCAGTAAGGCAATATTTATCAGTAGATAAAATTTGATATTTATAAATTAAATTGAGAATAATAATCAATTGTATTTAGATTTTATCACTTTTTTTTAAATTTATGTAGACTAGATATGTATTTGCAGGAGAATATGCAGAATGATATTTTTCTTGAAAATCTACTATCCTTACAATATTTATATTACACCTCTAATAAGAAAAATTATTAATTTAATCATGTGCAAAAATGTCAATTTTGTGGAACCTAAAGCATAAGAATAAGCCATTAGCTCTCTTGCAAGGATTTTTAACTACACATTGGAAAGGAAACAATGTTAAAATATTTAATAATGTTATTTTTTTGGTCTTCCTAATTGTTGTTGTCTATTAGTGTCAAACAGTTAATCATATACTAGGCAGAGTCAGATGATGATTACTATGACTGAGCTACTCTATATAGGTTGAATCATGTATATAAATTTCTATATACCAAGCTCTATAGGAGCCAAGAAAGTATATGATTGTCGATTATTTTTAATGTAAGTCGAGTGTAATGTTAACTGAGTAATTCAATTATGTTGAAGTTGGGTTATATGAAAGGTATTAAGCATAGTAGAGGCCAAGTATCATCAACATATAAAGTGAAATTCGAGTGTCAGAAACAATAAAGTATTGAGCATAGTAGAGGCCGAGTATCATCAACATATAAAGTGAAATTCGAGTGTCAAAAACAATAAGTGATGAGCAATGCAAAATTTACATTCAAGTAAGCAATGAAGCAAACTTTGAGGTAAACCATTTGCAAGCCAACATGGATATAATATTTAATATTTGTAGAGTTTTTTACAAAGATTTTTACACATTTTATAAAGTGGATCACATATCCCTATGTTTTGTGATGAACAAATCAAATGGAGAGGTGAAACAAGGAAGTATCTAGAAAACTCTTTATGAAATCTTTAAATAAGGTAGAACTTGACCTAATTAAAAATGTGCATGAGTATGGTGAAGTGAATAGTGATATGAAGGATAGAACAAGCTATTCATGCAATTCAAGTGTGATTATGTGAACATTGCAGAAGAGGCAAAGAGTTTTGTTATTCCATAATAGAGCAAGCGACCTAGTTAAGTAGTGAAGGGAAAAGAAGCTTTATTAGATCAAAGATAAGGATCAAATTAGAAAAAAGAGATCCAATATTAGCATATTAGAGAAAATTGAGGATCAGGTTCAGAATCGGTTTTAACAAATTGATTCAAGGTAAATCTCTTAATAGAGTGGTTTTAGGTAAAAGCACAAACATGTGTCACCTTTTTGTAAAGGAAAAGGCCAACAAAAGTACAGTTATTCACCTCCAATGACATAAAATTAGTATTATTATTTAGAATTTGAAAATAAAGTAAACTAATCAAATGTGTAGATTTGGGTGAAGTTTAGGATTATAATTTTTAATAATTATTTGGAATAAGAATTTATATATTTTCCTAATTTTTATATTTAAGTTTCTAGTTGTTGAAACACACTAAAAAATGAGGGGTCTAGTTCCCACCACAAAACTATATGGAAATAAACTTATTTCCCTTTTATCTAAGACTATGTTATAGATAACATATATAGCTAGAACAGTCCAAAAAAAAAATTGCCTAAGACCTATATTTTATCTTTTATAATGATTCAAATTTCAACTCACTTGAAATCGATAGTTTTCATCTCCCACCATATTTTCCAAAAAAAAATTATTCTAACCAAAAGAAAAATTATACATTATAGAAGAGAATCCTCTCCTCTAGAATTTCATATAATTTTTAATTTTATTATATCATTTAATATTTTTTCTTTCTCAAAATTGACATATTATTTAGTGTTAAAATGCATGCTTGTACAATTTTTTAATTACAATATACTATATCTAATTAAAACATTATAAAATCTATATGAGAATATTCTTGATTTTGAGCTATATAAAATGGTGTTTATATGTTATTAAAAAAATATCATAAAAAATAGCAAGAGTTATTAAAACTTCAATTTTTGAAAATAATTTTATTTCTTTAGTAATTGGATACAAACTAGTACAAAACATACATTTAATAGACATTTTCAATTGGAAAAGTATGAGACCATATATAACTTAGCTAGCATGAATTTATCCAGATGATATGTTTGACCAAAAATTATTTTTAGATAGAAATACTCAAATTCAGTCATTCTAATAAGTCAACCTAAAAGGTGACCCAACTTTGTAAGTAAATCTCCTAACAGAGTCCTTATTTTGTTGTAAGCATGAAATCCTCTAACAAGGTGAGATGTATTAACCTCAAAATATTTTAAGAGGGACGATCCCTCATAGGGTAGATCATTGATATGATCAAACATTGTAACCCTAATAGGTTAACTTTATTATAGTGGTAGTGAATATTTATGGGTGTCATGCCCACCCTAGTTTTACCTTCTTTCTGAAGTGTATCTGGGTAACCAAAATCTTTGTGTCAGGTGATTAATTTTCATGCATGTGACTGATAGATTAGATATATATGTTATTATAGTTTGATTACATGAGTTATGCATGCACAACAATTGGATATGAGATGGTAAATATGGTGAATGCATTATAAAATTGTTCAAGAGTTTTAAAGTGTTACAAATTTGGATTCACCCCCCCCAACCACCCTCATTATCTTAGTGTCCAATTAAGATTTCCAACAATTGGTATCAAAGTTGAGTTCGCTTGGAGAAGTTTAACAATTTGGAGTCAAGATCTTGGAGATGGAGTTTTTTAGATTGGATAAAACTATTTACAAGCAGGTGATTGACATCAAGCTCCTACTACAAAAGCTTGAGGTAGAAAGACAACATCTAAAAAAATCCCTAAAAAGGAGAAACCAATTGGCTATTCAGGACAAATAGTTTTCATATGAAGAAGTTGAAATTGAAGGATTGTTTGAACCAATAAATTCAAATGACATAGCGACTACAAATCCACTAGTTAAGAATAGACTCTTGAATGAGGAATTTAGAGGAATGAAAAGGAAACATGAGATTCAATCAGTAAGGTTATGTGAAGTAATTGAGAAAAATAAGAAAGTTGAGGAAGACAAGGTTATCATTAAGGAAGAAAAAAGAGTAATGGGAACTAGACTTGAAGAAAGGATATATGATTTACAAAAGCTCACAAAAAATTGACTTGACAAGATGAATCAACTAATGCTTGTAAATCAAGAGTTGAATAGGAAGGATGTGGAAATAGAAAATCTAATATCAGAAAAGGACTTACTGAAGAATGAATTGAAAAATTAAAAAATAACTTGTGGAAAGGTTCAACAAGCTAAATGAAGTAATGAAATACTTTGAAGAACTTATGAGGCCATCTAGTAGCACTACTAGATCAGAACATTCATCAACTGAGTAAGGAGATTTATCTAGGAATGGAGAATCGAGAAATGCAAAGTCAAAGGGAAAGCCAACATCCTATCACTATGGAAAGCTTGGTCATACTACAAACATCTACTGAAGAAAACATGGTATGCAAAATCCTAAATCTAAGTTTATTGGTTTTTTTTTCTTTTATTGTAAGAAGCAAGGACATCAAATACATGAGTGTAGGTCAAGAATAAATATTGTATCTACTACACCTAAATTTGAAGCCTATTGTTATAATTGTCAAATGTATGGACATAAAGTATATGAATGCAGATCTTAAACAAGACATACTGGACTAATCAAAGGCATAAAACTGCATCTAATGATTTATGTTCTAAATGTTACAAGTTTGGGCATTCAAGAAAATACTACAAAATTTAAGTATCAATAGCAAATCACAACACCACCAAGGGTAAAGGTAAAGTAGACATTGAGAAAAAAAGAAAGGAGATGAAACAGATATGGAAGAAAAAGATAGAAGATGGAGGTAGTGGAACAAATGGATTTGAAATCACCCAATCTAATAGAAGGTGATCACATCATCTCAAATTAAGTAAGAAAGGTATTTTTGGAACTATATATCTGATTATACATCTTAAATTAGTTCCTAACATAAAATGTGCTAAAGTTCATATTTGCATAAGTAAAGATGCATTAGAACAAATTTATGAGAGGATCAATGTAAAACAATCATGTTTATAGATAGTGTCAAACATTAGTAAAAAAAATTATATTGACTGAGCATTGTATTATGGATTGAGTACTTCAAAAGCTGAACTGATGATGAAGCTGAGTTAGATGGAATAGATCAAGATGTATAGTGAAGATCTAGTTTTCAAGCATAATGGAGACCAAGATAGTTGGCTTCCACTTACCTAAGTATGCAACATTAATGAAGACCCTAAATTGAGAAAAAGGAAGTATATATCAAAAATTGAGGGCATTATTTCATACCTTGCATATAAAATTTAGAGCACAGAGTGATTTGAGTGATAAAGAGATCCTAAGGCAATTTAAGAGAAAATCTAAGATAAGAAGATTGATCAAGTGAAGATTTAATTTGTGCTAAGTAATCTAGAGGAAAAAAAAAAATTGAACCCTAACAAAGAGAAAAATGGAAGCTTCATCATCCATAGGAAAGAATCAAGGAGTAGTGGTTAGTAAGATTCAATTAGTGGAGAGTGGCGCTTGCCCTCCACCTAAATTTTGTTCCCTAGAATTTCCAAGAAATTTCAAGATTGAATGGATTGAGATTGTGTTAAGTAGGATCTATGACATTAAGTTTTGGCTATCGAATGGGCTAGTTGAAATAACCAAGAAGATGATTCACAAGATTACTAGTTATCCTACATTGGAAAAAAAGAAGACAATGAGAAGTCTAAGTCAAGAAGAAGTTAAAGCAAGAGCAAGTGCTAAGTGGAATGGATGAGGGTTATCTATCACAAACATTTCCAATCTATTGATCAAATTTGCAGTGAAAGTTATTTCTCACAAATTATATCAATCTAGCTGATTGAATAGTGTGTCATGTATGGAAGTGGATCAAGAATGGAAGACAGTCATGAAAAATCATGAGTATGATCTTGCTGAGTTACAGAAGCAACAATTAGAAGAAAATTTGATAGCCATCAGGAAGGAAAATAACTCAACATGTAAGTTCAGTTCACTTATCATGTGTGCTTTCTTTTACATTTAGAAATATTTTTCTAGTATTGGAAGCATCTTTTGCAAATAAGTAAAACCTATAATAAGAAAATTTAATGAGTATATAACTCAATTGGGAGAAACTTTTGAGAATGTTATAGATACATATTTTAAAGAATTCAAACAAAGAATGAGGATGAGGATGAGGATACCATAAGATTTGGTAATGGAACATTATAATGATGTATGTTTCTTTGTAGATAGAGAAAATATATGTGTGTAGGTAGTTAAGCCTAGGAAGGCATGAATAATAGTATTTGACTATGAGATTGACATTAAGATTGTTAATGCAAACATTATTGCATTAGCGAGAGAAGAAATTGAAAATAAAGAAGAACCTTTTGCAAAGTATGAAAAAGCTAAGGAAAGAATAACAATAGACATCAAGATAGCTTCCAAAGAAAAGAAAGGAAGAAAATGATTGAAGACCTAGAGGCAAAGCTAGGAATCCAAGACAAGAGCAATAAACCTCTGTAGATTACACAAGGTCTTGGAGAAGATGAAGAAAAGGGTAGTGGTAATAAGGAAGAGGAAGAAGAAGAAGTTAAGGGTAAAGCCCTAGTGGTTGTCGCACAACCTAGCAAGAAGGTTAAAGGAACCATAAAGAAGCTAGTGGTGACACCCCTCTCTCCTCCACCACCTACTAAATCAAGGACTAGAGTAGTAGCTAGTGCCAAGCAATCTACAAGGTAAGAAAAAGTAATGGAGATCACAAAGCCAAGAAACTCAAAACCAAAGAGAAGAAGATTGGTCAAAGGAAAACCCACAAGAAGAATGAAAACCATTGATGAGGTATGTGTAGACCTAAGGAGATATGTAGGTTTATCCAGTTTTAAATTTGTGAAATATGACACATTAGGTTTTCATATAATGTGAAATTACTCTACTAGGGTTTTTCATGTTGTTTGAAATTTCTTTAGAATCCACCTCTGGTTGTGCATCTGTCATACCACATTAATTACAAGATCATTAGGGTTTTTATTATTTGTTCGGCTAGCTTTAGCCTAGTAATTTTTGCTAGTGCTAGAGTTGTTGTGATGGATACTCACGGTGCCTCCTCTAAACAAACTACCAACAAAGTTTGTTTTGAAAGTGTTTCATGAGGTAAGTCCTCCTCCCTTGACATTATTCTTAGCATTGAAGAGTTTGAAGATTCATGGAAATGGTTAGATTGCCATACCCTAATTGGGTATTTTTTGGGTTGCACTCCTCCTAAAAGCATGCTCAAAGAATGGGTTGCCAAGAGCTAGATTCCACATGGAGTCTAGCTTGATGACATCTAGAGTCTTATAAAGGGCTTCTTCTTGTTCTACTTTGTGAACCCTTCCCTAGTCAACACAATTTTTAACCATGGACCATGGTCAGTTAGGTCCTCACTACTGGTGTTATAGTGGTGGTCTCATGATTTCTCAGAGTCAAATGACAAAAAACTTAAAGTCCCTATCTAGGTTGAGTTATCCACCCTTCCATTTCCATACTAAAAATTTATTCATGTTATTCTACCAACCCTTGGTTGGGTGGTCTCTGTCGAGCCAAAGATTTTTTTCTACACATGTCGTCAAAGGAGAGTTTGCATTGAGGTAGACCTCTCCCACAATCTTAAGGAATCTGTGGACATTCAAGTTGGTGCACATACCTTTCCCCAAAAGGTTCTTTACCTAAACCTACCAAACACCTACTATAGGTGTTAGTCAATTGATCACAAGATCAAGGTCTACCCATTGTTTATGCCTCGCAAGCCAGCTCCTGTCAAGGACTTGTGGGTAAAAGTTTGCTAATAACACCAAAAAAAATGAGTGGATGATTGTGACATGCAAGGGTAAGACATCTTTTATACCTAAACAATAAGGGTCCTCTTCTTTGTAGCCTTTGTTGGAGATTGTTCCTTTTTTTCCCTTGGAAGCACCTATTTCTCCAGTAGTCCACCCACCCATTTCAAACCTAATTTCTAGGGGATAGACTACTCTCTTGAAAAGCTAATCAAGGACTAATTCCAAGGTTCTAGAAAATCTTGCAACCTACTAAAATCCAATTAATTGAATATAAATGTGTATGTTTACGAGGAGGCCTTTTCTAGTTCAAACAAATTTTGGATAATCTCTTTGATCTATTTTTGTTTTAAAAAAGTAATAACACAAAAGAGATATATTTTTACCAAGTGTTAGAAAAGAAAATAAAAAATATAAGGTAAAGAGATATTAAAGAAAATAACTCGAAAGGGAAATTCGTAACAGACATAAACCATGGTAACAACACATTTGTGAGTTAAATTATTGAAAAGATCTAGTAGGAAACCAATGAAATTAGGAGAAATTATTCCTCAATTCCATTGATGCAATCATCAATGGGAACTCAATAAAAACCAAAACATGTTTCACATTTCATCAAATTGCAAGGCCACAAAAAGTGGGCTCATGTGAGATAAGACATTGTGCAAGAACAATAGGTGATCTTTTCTCCAATTTATCAAATCAGTGGCATTCGTTAACACAAGGCAAACAATAGAAAAAAAATATTACACAATCATAATGACACAATAAAACCATTGTCTCCATTACTATTCATGAACATGCATTCACAAAAATAGAACACTCTAGAAAGAATAGCTACACTAAGAATGAGAGCACAAATAGCATATATTATTTCATCAAAATAACAACTTGCAATACATATTATATCCATGCATTTATATGAGATCATCTCCTCCCTTTTTGCTTGGAGCGAGAGTTCTTAAAATGCAACTCATGCTAAAAACTAATTTAAAAAATCTAATTATATATAAATTGACTCTCTAAATGGTGCTAAGTAGGTCTTCACCCTTGTTTATATCAATAAATGGTGCATGAACATTTACATGACACAAAAGAATAAAATAATAAGAATATAAGAAGAATTTAGTTGTAAGATGATCTAGGAGTCTTTGGAAGCTCCAAAAATACAAGCTTAGCCTTCTCTAGGAATTTTTGGGAGTTGAAATGCCCTCAAAATGCATTTCTAGTGCATGGAATGCTCTAAATTAGTTACTAATAGTTAACTATTGGTGCACTAGTTCTTTTTCAAAACTCTCAGTGCACCTCTGAAAAAAGCACACCTGTGCACCTTAATGGTGGGTTCCAAAGAAAATCTAAAATTTTCTTAAGTGTCAAAACCTACATTTCTAGCATATGGATTTTCTTCCCTTATAGACCAAAATGATGTCTAGATGTTTTCTCTTAAATTTCTCTATTATCTTTGTTACTTGGAATTTTTTTGGAAAATTCAAAGCTTTGTATTTTTCTTTGACTATCTGTCAATAGTTACTGACTTCTATTTGGGTTGCCACAAAATCCTCAATTTTAGTGTTTAGCTCCAACAATACCTCTTTAGTCTTGAATGCTTTCCTTATATCTTTATCTAATGAATCATCTTTGAGTTTTCCTCAAAACTACTTCTTGTGTTGAAATGATCTTGGATTTGGACTCATCTTCAAATGTCTCAAGGCAAGGAATGTTGTAATACCTTTCCACTTGTACAATTTCCTCTTGAGTTTGGTCCCTTATCTTTTGTATATCTATGTGTAGCCCCTCCATGACTTTATTGCTAGCTAATATCTTTTCAATCCAATCATCAAGTTTATCCAACTCCTCAGCTATATATACTTCCATCAGTATATGATACCTTTGACCTTTTATTGATGTCAAGAAATGTAGGTCTTTTTCTTAGGTATGTATCTCATCCATTAACCGAAAATCCTAGTTCACTATAGATACTAGCTTATTTTCACTCAACTAAATATGGTGCAATAGGTTCAAGTTCTCCTATATTATCTGCACACTTTTATCTTCAAAAGTATCACATTGCTACTAACATGCTTCAAAAAATGGATCCAATGGTGTTGTTCCCATGCCTTTCCTCTCTATTGTTTCAATAAGAGTAATCTTTAGATTATCCAGGTGTATAGGGCCCACAATTTCATGAAGATAGCCTCTTAATATCTCATTTTTCTTCCTGAGTGCTATCAATTTGGACTCATCTTGGTCCATGTTCCTAAACACCTCCTTCATACCTAAAGTGATCATTACTTTTGTTGTGTCTACCGTGTGCCTCCCAAACATGATCTCCTCGATTTGGTAATCCTTAGGAGTTAGTTCCTTGGTGTTAGTATGTGGAGGAGAAATGACTATATGTGCAAGTAAAGCCTGATCTTGGTTCTTCAATATGAATGCCAGTGTTCATCCATCACTCATAGGTGGCTCATGCTTCTTGAGTGATTTCACTAATCGCTTCATTTCCTCCTCCACTATTAGGTCCAACTACCTTTTCTAGAAAAACATGACTTCTCTCTTCAACAATGTCGGTGTGGTTTCCATGGGAGATATGTATTTTGCTAAAGAAATTATTTCCATTGGAGGCCTCTTCCCATTATTAGTCCTCTAGAGATTCTTTTCTCATTGAGAGAGATCTATAGTTTGAGTCTATGTATTTGGTTGGGATAAGTTCCTAGGCTCTATATAAAGAGGAGTTTGCTAAGGCTCTTTAGGTATTTTCCCTTCCTTTGATACTTCATTGTTATGCAGTTGTTGGGGTTCCCTTTCTTCTATTTCCTATTCTTCTATTTGTGTGACCTAAGGAAGTGGAGTTAGTGAGCCTTTATTCAAAAAAAATAAGTCTTGAGATGGTGGTGACAAAATGCCTAGAGGTCCACAAGGTAGGGCAACATTTGACTCTAGCCCTCTCCTAAGGATTTACTCATGGGATTATTTCTTGTTTTCTCTCCCACCAACTTAGTGCCCACTAGCATGAAGTCAAAATTAGAGTGGTTGAAGACATCAGTTTCTTGACCCTCCATAGCTACTATACACTATTGTTGCTCATATTTTGATGTAGATACATGAAGTTCTTTAGGAGTACATGGAGGGTTTATTGTTCAATATCTTCTTCTCTCCTCCTCTATTTCCCTTGCTAAGTGGGTCCTTTGGCTCAGGGGGACATATTCAATCTTCTCCCCTTCTTCTTCTACCTCCACTTCTAGGATTATCTCGGGCACCTATGGGGGTGGAGTTTTCTTTTTATTTAATCTTCTCCTTCATGTCCCCACCATAGTTGACTCAATCCTTTCCCTTTTGGGAGCCAAGGGGGAGGTTTCTTCCTCTCATGTATCCACTAGTTCTACCCTCTTCTCTTCTAGTTTCTCTTCCTCTGTTTCTTCTTCATGTACTTGTTCTAGCTGGGGAGGCACTTGTGGCTCTTTTTCAAACTCTTGAGTTAGCTCTTGATCCACTAGCTCAAACTTGTTCAAGTTGTGCTTGTTCATGTTGACGTGCTTAGGCCTGAGTTGTCTACTTCTTTTCCTTTGTAGGTGCTCTTTTCCTTTTATTTATCTTATCAACTTCAAAGTACTCAACCACCCTCTTATAGTTGTGTACCATTTCTAGCCTTACTAGGGATTGAGCAAGGAAGGTTGGCACTATGACTTCAGCCCCTTTTCCTTTGACTAGCCTTGTTGTAACCTATAGGGGTATCTCCTGAGGAACTGGATCCAATAAAAAATGCTTCTTGATCCATTCCTTCATTAATTATAATATAACTTGCTTGATGATTGATGTCTACATTTTCATCCCTCCCTATCTTTGCATTCATTGTAGGTCAAACATAGATCTTGTTTCTATCATATAAAGGATCTAACACATCTTCTAAATCTTTTTCTATTGCCTTTCGAGGGGTCATTATTTTCAACACCTTTTTTGTTATTTGGATATCATAGTCATCTACTATATTCATCCAAGGCTCTTCTAATGCATCCTCATGTACAAACTGCTTCCCTATCAGATGTTGTATCATCCCAATATTGTCAAATTAGGGGTGAGGGAAGTTGTATTCTTACAAGGGATATTGATCCCATTCATAATCAAAAGTAACAATGTATTTCTTTAGCTTGACCTCAAAAGCACCAATCATGATGGGCTAGACCTATGTCTTCTTGTGATGTCTTCTCACTCTATCATATGTAGAATTCAGTTGGCATAATATCTCCACCAAGATTAGCCTATCAGATGGATATCTTGGGAGCTTTTTCAAAATTTCAAGAGTTCTAGCTACCCTAAGATATGTGAATATTTGAAACTTAATGTAGTAAGCATTGATCTCTATGATCCTAGTAGATTCTTCTATTGGCATTCTTTTGGCATAATCCCCTTCTATGAGCCTAATAATTACAAAGATGAAGCCATCATTCACCACCCTATATTCCACACATCTCTCTAATAGTTTCATCTTCACCAATTGTGGATATACCACATAGGGCCAAGCATTTGGATCTTGCATGGTCCCTTTCTTATAAAGGCTTGGGTAGTCTATGGTTCTAGTTGCCAATAAATACACCATATATGATGTCATATAGAATCATCGATCAACTTTCATGGCTACAAGTTTCTCATCGAAGTTGTCACTTAGGATGGTAGCCCAATCAATTGGCTTCTTTGTCACCCTGAAGGTTTCTATAAAGTGGACCATCCAGATTTGAAGGTGTCCTACTACAAGAAGTCCCATGACACTACTTAGAAGTATAATTACATATCAAATGTCATCCTTCATATACCCCCTAGTCATGTCTACTTTTCCAACTCTATGACCCACTATTGTTCTATCTATCAAGAAGGAGGATTGAATTATTTCTCTAGCCTCATTTTTATTCTCCTGATACCATCTTTTTGATCCATGATAGGAAACCTATAAATATTGATATGCCATAGGGAGATGGAATACTATCTCAATGTTCCTTGTTTGGAGGTCTAGGACTATCTCTCTTGTCATGCTCCTCATGACCTTCTCTTTGGTCATATAGTTTTCTATAATAGTCATTATGAACTATGAAGATTGGATGGATGTTGGATGTGATGTTGCGCTCACTAGGCCTGACCGGATAAGTGTGAGACCATTGTAGATTGTTACTTCGACTTGTTACAGATCATGAGGAAGGAATTCTAGTCAATATGCCCAAGTTCTATGTCTTTGATCTCAGCATGCCCATCTTGAAACCAGGATTTCCTTGGTGCACCTTGGTACTTTAATACAACGGGTTTTGGAGCTATATTTTCAGCCATTGAAGAGGATGATGATGTCATTTTATCTTCACAAGAAAAGAGACGTAGTATGGAAAGCTAAAATTTAACCTAAAACAAACTCTAATTGACCCCAAACATACCAAAACTTAGTCAAAATATAACCAAAATAGTTAAATTCTACCAGAATCCTTGTTGCGCACTTTAGTGCACCTTGCACAAGTGTGCTCATTTATGCCTTTAATGGCTCTTTTGTGCACACATGTGC